>QVRM01005987.1:0-342686 GCA_003439945.1 Dermanyssus gallinae
AGCGACGATGTTGATCGTCTTGGTCTTGAACTTGGTCTTCGTGCAGGCAGAAGAAATGAATTGTTGAAGCGGTGGATTGGAAGGAGAAGGCGGGGGGGGGGGGGGGGTGGTGATTTAATCTATTCGTCAGCGATCGGACGATTGATCGACAATTCAGCCAGAGCAACCGAGGCAGGCGATCCAAAGCGGGATAAGCTACGGATATAGATTTGTTGCTGTTGCTTGCGCTGGCTTCTGCTGTTACCACAAAGACAACAACAACACAGCAGCAACAGTGCTGACGAGAACAACAACAACAACGCTCAATACGGCAACACGGCAACAACAACAACCTATTCAACAAAGATGACAACGAACAGCAACAAGGATGACAACAACACAACATTAATAACAACAGTAAAAGCAACGGTAGCACAGTGACTTCTGTTCGTTCGTCGATTAGGCTGTTCTCGGCGGCTCTCGTAGAAACGTCCTCCCCAACTTCATCCCGTCGTCGTCGTCGTCCATCGTCGTCGTTCATAGGTGCGTCACCGTGCCGTGACTGATACGGGTCGCGCGCCTTCTTGCCCGTTTGCCCCCCTGTGCTCCTCGTCGCGATCCATCCGATGTACGTGCCCCCGGGGGGGAGGGGGAGCGTTGGACTACCCCCCGCCGCAATCGTGCCAGATGCTGTGGCTTTTTCGAGCACTTGCTACTATAGCTATAGCGCTCGGCTGCAGCCTGGATCGGGTCGTTGATCAAACAACACCGTTGGCTGGCTGTTCATCCACCGCCAGCATCACGGCCGCTGTTGTTGCTGCTGCTGCTGCTGTTGTTGTTGTTTCGTGATGGTCGTCGTCGGAAATAGTTCCGTAAACAAATACATAACACTTGGCCTACACACAGGCTGTATATATATATATATATATTTATATTTATATAGCCTCTGCACCTGTCCGTAACAAACGGTATATATAAATATATGTATATATATATATATATATATATATATATATATATAATATATATATATATTCATGAATACCTCTTAGTACCACTTGGCAGGGATGATCAAAACAGGACATTTCTGGGCTGATTTGCATTAGTGTTTATGTGAGAACATTGCGCCCGTGATTCCCTGTGGTAAAGCGCTAACAGCAAGATGTGGCAGGTAGACACAAATGGCATTACGCGAGACAATGCGTAGAGACCTAACTATGTTTTGCAATCTCTATGGTCGAGTACAGTTACGAAATTTCTGAAAGTATAACCGTTAGTGAGATTTCGACGTAGTTTTCACCAATTCTTAGTGGCGGTGGCACCTACTCGCGTAAATCGTCTTTCTCTCATTTTTTAAAACTATATCTTGGAAAAGGAATGAATCGCACAGTGCCAAGTCAAGTGAATAAGCTGCACTGCTTCACTAGCTTAGCTCCAGTGCGAGGTGATAAAAACCTCGTGCATTCAGCCCTAAGAGACGCTTTAGGGCCCTTCCTGGTGAGTACAGTGAAAGCTCTTGGTAGGCATCCTGCAGTACACCGATTGCTCGTCACTGTACCTGCCTTCGTCCAGGTCAACTACCACTTCGCATTTGTTCTGCGACAAACCACGGCGTACCCATCGAGCAATGTTTTTACATTGAAATGTCCTGCTTGAGATTTTGCGTACCCTCCATACGCACTCCTGCATACAAGGATAGGAGTACATTTCCAGTGGTCAGCCAAGTTCGTCAAAACACGCTAATGCACTTAATCCTCGCTAGAAGTTGTACACAATAAATGTACGCAACCCAATGTTTGGCTACGGCTGTTATGCCACCGACATGTTTGCCACTTTCTCACGCCGCCGTCTTTGGGAGAGCCGACTTGAATTTTCCACGGAGTATCAAAGCCAAGAGAGCGCTATCCGCCATCGAGCTGGATGTTAACTCAGACGTCGCGGCGTGGGAGAATGCGAGCACTTTCTTAGGTCTTCATGCAAATTAATCTAACTGTCGGTCAGTTAGGCAAGGCGTTAGCTCTGGATTGTACGGTTTCCCCGTGCCGCCGTTCAGGACTCTCGTGAGAACCTGAAAAGAACGACAGTATTTCACATACATGGAAAAGCAAATCACAGAGTCCGCAGGTCCCACAATGCGGCATAAAAATGTGCTGGCCAATCGCTGGTGTCTAGCTCTAGATAAGGATTGTAGCATGATCACAGTGTGAGGATCCGTAATGAACTATCTCTCTCTCTCTCTTCTTCTCTCTCTCTCTATATATATATATATATATATATATATATATATGAAGCTTGCGGAGTGAACCAGCGATGCACGGGTACTCGTTTTGCCGAGACACAGTTAATACCGGTCAATTAACAACGTTTCAAGAGCTTGCCGAAATAGTACTAGAAGAGAAAAGTTCTTCCGACATCGATATCAGATTGCCTTGGCCATTCCTACTTTAAAACTTTGTTGCAGGGAACGGAATGACCTAGGAAGGAGCACAACCTGTCGGCATTAAACCAAAAGAAACTTATCGACAATTACGATGATATGAAGATATCAACAAGTTGTCCATATGGCTTATATAATTAAAAAAAATGTAGTCTAGAAACGCTATTATAATGCCATTGATATAATTCATTGTGTGCGATTGTGGCGGCGCTACGAACAAACAGGCACAGGCACATTGGGATTTAGTAGCAAGAAGTTGTAATATATATATATATATATATATATATATATATATGTGTATACCCGAGTTGCAGGGTATACTGATTGGCGCTCGCAGGCCTCTTTCCGCTCCACTCGCTCTCGTTAGCGATCGCTAGATCACCCTGCTGACAGGAAGTGACTTGACCAGTGAACAGGTAGTATAGCGCGCACGACGACTCAACTATTTGGCAACTATTGCGATAGACCTACGCTGGAACTTAGAGCACTGGGACGACCGAGATGCTAAGCGTGAAGTTCTCTACCGATAGCGAACGGAACTGCTTCCACCGATAGCGGGCGCCTACGGACATTGACAGGGCTCTGCCCCAATATTGTCGATGTGCAGGTCGGCGGAAACGACTCCTCGCCGTAGCCAGCAATAGCAAAAAAAAAACAGAGAGCTTCTTGCTGCCACAACTATCGTCTATCGCGATTCAATGAGGCAGTTATTCAGCTGTATTTTAGAATAAAATTGAAATGTAGTATTAAGTTCCGATTGAAAGCCCAATCGGCAGAACCAATCCTGTAAGGTCGTACGCGGGTAGAAACTCATGATAAAAACGAATCTCCACCCATCTCACATTTCACCTAACGAGAGCGAATATATATATATATATATATATATATATATAACACGTCATGTTTATATATTTAACCACGCACATGTAGTTTGTGCTATCCAATCATAGACCGTATGCAGGGCATAGTAATGCAGAAACGAACGTGCCAAAGCTAAGACAAATTCTACTTTTGTGTCTCTTAGCTTCGTGGCATCGGGGCCTGAGGTGTAATCTACATTCAGCTTCTTCTTTCGCTTGCATATTTCCGTCCTCTCCATAAAAACAAGAAGACGAAAATAATGAGAAAGAGGAAAAGAGATCACGTAGAAGGCAGATATGAACTCGCATGGCTACCCCACCCTGCAAAGCCTTCATGTCACGTAAAGCAACTACACCGTAGGCAGAAGGGAATGGTTTATTTTTTTGTTCCAAAGGCATGCGACTCTATTCCATGCCCGCAGAGCGCCAGCACCACCACCACCACTACTACCACTCTGGCCGTTCAGACCACCATGCACCTTCGGACTACTTTCCGCGAATAACATTCGCAAAGCATTCTCAATATTCCGGCAACAGTTAGTGTGGGTGGGGATAAACGACGAGAACGTGCAGTTTGGCCTACATACAGAGACGCAAGGGGTGCATAGCGGCAGGCGGTCGGCGGTAGTGTATATAATTTTTAATTGGCTAATCGCATCGATTTAGACGTTTGCGTTTGACCCACGCACGTCTAGATGTACGGATGAACTCCGTATGCTCAGTATAACAGTATAGTAGAACTTCGTGCCAATCATATCGGATGGTGCTTGTATTGGAAGCTCCTCCAAGTACAGGGCAATGGGCGACGCATCAGGCCAGGACAGACCAGAAGCGGTGAGTCATAAAGGCAAGCTATACTTCATCAACGCAGCGAGTCAACATGGATTAGAACCCGTTGCTTCAGCGCATTTATTCGGCGCTGCACGGCGAGATCATTGTTTGTCGGCTGCTCAACCTGGCTGGCCAACGACCTTCTCGATGTCGTGCGGAAATTTTCACTTGAGGTCTCATCTGCACGACTCCGAGACGGTTTGGGAGAGCTGGGTTTGGGGGGGTTTGGGGATGGATCTATCGTGATGGCGCTATCGATTCGAGGGGTCATCCCTCGGCCCGCCGGCTACGCAGAAAAATGACTGTTCAAATGCGCACAAAAAGCGCAGAGCGGCGATTCGTCTCTCGTAGTCTCGTCACGCGAGAGAGTAGCGAGATCTGCCAGGCAGCAGCATTCGCATTACGATCAGTAGTTGAAAGTACTACTACTAGGACCTTTATTGAAAATCAACCGCAAATCAAGCGGCGCAAGCCTAGCCTGCAAGGCTACCTACACCTTGCAGGCTATTGCTCTCTGCTTATGAACAGGAATGTGATGTGTGTAAGTAGCGCCTCGAGCGTGATGCGTGCTGTGTGCTTTCTGTTTGCATGGGCTTGGCCAAAAAAGAAATATATATATAGACAGAGAGAGAGAGAGAAGCGCGCGATAGAGTGAGAGATGAGAACTCGACGATGCATGTCTCAGCTCTCGGGAAGGAATTTTCAGCCTAGCCATGGACCGTTGTGTGAGGTCTTCTCCTCACCCCCCAGTCACTCACCCACGCACCACACATAGGACAAGCTACAACGTGTGTATGTGTGTATCGACCGACTGCACCCCCGCGACGTCCTCGATCTCTCTCGATGTACGAAACCGCTATACGAAACCGTCTTCGAACCGAATCGGCCATATTATCGGCGACTCGGAGATTGCTAGGAGAGCGACGATGACGACGACAACGACGGCTGCCGGAGAATTCCCCTAACAGTCGCTGTCAATCTCTCACCCGTTGCTCAAATTCCAGCATGATGATAATGATGATGATGACCGTGATGATGATAACGATCATCATCATCACCACCATTATCATCAATAGAGCGAGATGGGGTGGACTTCATAGGAACGGCGGGGCTTGGGCCGCTTCGACCCAAGAAAAGTTACAGGAAAAGGAGAAGAAGGAGACGGAGAAGACGACGACGGGAAAACTAGAGTATGAAGAGGCTCCTCTCTGCTGCTGCTGCTGCAACCAGCAGCCTTGTGGGTGCAGCTTAAGCCTATTGAATCGATTTAAGATGGATACAATATATATATATATATATATATATATATATATATATTTAGGCTGAATAGTTAACGACAGTAGCAACGCAGAGCGGCAGATTGACAGCCGATTGGGAATAGGAAGAAACGGCAACGAGAATGGGGGACGAGAATGGTCGTCGTATTCGGGCAGCTACGGGTCATCATAATGCGAAAAGACAGATCTTTCCTACGCGGAAAATAGCGTTGCTATTGCCTGGCCTCTCCACACAGTCGTATGTGTGGTAGATTGCCAACTAGTATTGCTCGATCGATAATGAAGGCCGAGCATAATAGTAGTAGTAGTAGTAGGAGAGAAGCGACTATATCTAAAGAAGAGAAGCGGCAAGACGAAAACCATCACGCATTGGGATCAGGCAGCAGGCCACAGCAACGGTTGCGGTACGTGCAATTTCAATTAACGACAATATCAGTCGTTGTCGGACTTGGACGCGGGCGCAGAATAGAGCTAGCTAAAAGTCGTACTCGTAGCAAATCAGTAAAACCGCAACAATAACAACGCACGACAAAAAGCAACCAAAATTTACAATTATGTTTATTTCACTCAAATTGAGTATAATATACATTTAAAATGTATCTTCATGAAGCTCTATCTTCATTCACTCTTACCGACGAGAGAAGTAGTGCGACGATTTCGGTCCAGCGCTGTGCACTCCACTGCATGAAAAAAAAACAACCAAAATGCAGCATCTGGAAACAGCAATCAACGCACACGCAGTAGGACGATAGACGTAACAAATTAAACAAAAAAATAGAAAGAAAAACAACCCAAAACGCAACAAAAAGAAGAAAAACAGCAACAACGACGACGGCAGCAACAACAACAACAAACAACGACAGCAACAATACAGCAAAACAACAATACCGAACAGCATCAGCAGAGCAACCACGAAAGTCCTGCCACCATGAATCAATAAAAACAACGACGAACGATGAACATAATGAGCCACTCGGGAATAGTAGACATAACAAAGTATCACATACTGATCCAATATTTCCTCATCTCCTTAATTGCATACAACTAACAACCGGCCAATGAGATTTCTTTCAGTTTATACTTTAGAAATTTAACACGGCAATGATAACAGTATTATGATATATATATATATATATATATATATATATATATATATATATATATATATATATATATATATATACAGGACAGGACTACTTCATAAAATGCTGTTTCACACAGGCGTCTATCGTAGCCGTATTCATTCATTAATTTCATACAGGCATATATCGTAGATACGGCTGTTTCGTGTTGCATCATGATGCCTGAAAGGCATGAAAGGGAGCTTTGGATTGAACAGAATTCAATTGACTATGTTGCGTGTGTTGGTGAATGCGACACAGTTTCTAGATGTTGCCCACCCTCCGAGAGCCTCGCCGTTCTCCTGCACGGAGTGGCATCAAGGAGAACGATAAGGCGCTTAGCGCTCCACTGCGGCTCATGAGGTGGCCGATGCGACAACCCAATCTCCGAGGTGACCTCCAAAGAACGACCTTCTTCACGCCAAGCCCTCGATTCGTGTTCGAAATTCGTCAGACTGCTTTTGGTCTGCTAGCGGTGTCTTTCGGCGTTCCGTCGGCTTTTTACCGTTGTCTATGCTGGCGATACGACAAAAGCGAGGAAAAACTTTGGTGACAGAAAGGTGGCAAAATTGCTTTTTCCAATGATTCGCATGAGTCGCGGACCGTCGTATCGTCCGTCGGGGTCGGCGTCTTCGGTTCCTGTTGATTGTTGTCATCAATTTCTGAATGGAAACTTTTCGATTCCGTCGATCTGGCCTCGACAGCCGACGAGTTCTGTTGTTTGTCTCAGAACAACGGGAGACAAAAGAAAGCGAAAAAGCGGAAAGAAAACGACGAGGGAAGGTGCGCGAAAGAGCATGCTGTTTAGGTTGTCCAAGGAGTTCTATAGGTGGTTTGTGTGACGAACGAATAGGCTCTGTAAGATGAGGTGGATAGACAACAGGGAAGCTCAGAGCAACCATGGAGTGGAGGCGAATCGGATGTGCGCTCGTCAGATAGTCGGTCAGGGAGGAAGGGCGGGAGAGCGAAAGACAATCAAGAAGATATGGAGAGCAAAAAAGACAGATCAGGATACGAGGGAAAGAAAGCCAAAAAAAGTCTATAGAAAAATCAAGCTCCTAGCGAGAAATTACTACCTTCTCTCACTAGCTCTTCCCTCCCTCTCACTCCGACCGAGAGAGAGAGAGAGGGGAGATAGAGAGAAAAAGGGTAGAAATAAAATCGATAGCGTAATCAGGCGTGTATCGTGCGATGTGTCTCAGCCAATAGTGGAAGCCGAGCGTAGCAGCAGCATCGACGTAGACAGAAGCAGCGTCAACAGCAGCAGCGGCGGCAGCGGCAGGCCTGTGAGAAGGCACAGGGCGACGACCGCGACTACTACAGCAATAACAACAACAAAGACAACAACAAAATCTGAAGCAAGAGGAAGCCACAACAACAACAGCAACAGCAACAACAACAACAACAACCAATTGTGAAGCAAGGAGAAGCCGCACCACAACAAAATCCGAAGCAATGGGAAAGATGCAACAACAACAACAACAACAACAACATTATCATCAGCATCATCGCCATCGCTATCAATATTAAGAACGAGTAGAGCAGAAGCACCACGTATGCAGCAGCAGCAGCAGCAACAACACCACCGCCAACAATAACAGGATCAACAACAACTCTACCGCCAATAACAAAGAAACCAACAACAACATCGTCTTTGGAACATTCGCTTATGCAAGAACAACCACGCACCGGAGGTAGAAATGATCGTCATATATATATATATATATATATATATATATATATATATATATATATATATATAGTAACATTATAAAATCGACGACAGCCATCTTCGTCTCGTTCGGAACTCTCCGTGTGTCGTTCTTTCCCAAGCAGAAGCTACTACCACCACCACCACACATGATCACTATACTACATCTACTACGTTTGACACCGAACGATCGAGTTGCCTAGTCTGTAAAGCGCTCTGCGTTGAAATGAGTATAAAAACATGGTTGCTGTAACTCGTCTGTGTTACGGCACAGTCTTTTTGCTGCTCCCTCTATGCGAAAATAAGTTGTTTGTTGCGTGTTATTGTTGTTAATGATACTTTGTTGTTGTTATTGCTGCTGCTGCAGCAGCTGTTGTGGTTGTTGTTGTGGTTCTTTTGTTGTTGTTGTTGTTGTTGTGATTTGATCTCGTCGCATCGCCACGACAACCACAAAACTATTAGCAACAACGTTGCCTTCGGGTTATACTAGCGCCAGCATCAGCTGTTGCGCGGCGACAGCACCAGCATCTGCGCACTCCACGGCTTCGCTAGTCTGAGGCGAGTACGGCCGCGTCTAGCTAACGCTACGGGCCGCGTGGCAGCCGTAGACGGTTAAGGCCGGCTCCAATCGACTCGACAGTGGCAGTGGAATCATTCGTATGGGTGAATGTCTGCGGGTTGGTGGTCACGCCGTGGTTGTTGTCGCTGATCGCAGGCGTCTATGATCAGTGCTAATAATCAACACATCAGACACAACAACAACAACACCAGAAGCAGCAACAACAACCACAACAACATCAAAAGCAACAATAACAATAGAAGCAGCAGCAGCAGCAACAACAACAACAACAACAACAACAACAGCACGCTTGTCGGACAAAACCGCCGAGAGTCTGGCGCGATGCCGGACGGGAACTTACGGGGAAGTACAAAATGGTAGAGGAGTAGAAAAGTAGAGAAGCTGTTTCACACCGTCATAGTGCCGCTGCTGATGAAAGTTGATCTGGTTGGGTTTTATCTGGCCGTGGTTGTTGTTGTTGTTGTTGTTGTTTCTGTCTGCTGATGACGTTCCTATCGATGATGGTGTTTTTGTTATCCTGAATGAAAACAGCCACTTCAAGAATAACAAGAACGATAACGGCTAAATCGAGTCGATATTTGTTTTATATCTATTTTTATATGCATATAACATGCATTATGAACGTTCGTAATCACCGCTGCCGCGACAGCAGATTAGCTTATGTTGTTGTTGTTGTTGAACGAACGAATGCATAAATGAGTGACATTGTTTGGTGAGTGCTTACATGCAGATACACTAGAAAGCATACAGCATCTGTACATAGCACTTTGTCCAATTGGGCGTCATGCTTAGGTCGCGGTGGCAGCGTGCTCCAAATAATAATAATAATAATTGTAAAAATAAAAATAATATTGTATTTTTTTGCAATATAATATGTATTAAGTTATGCTTTCATAAAACTTTTAAGTGCTTTCTCCGTGAGAAACATAATAATATTATAATATAATTCCGAACGGTAACATAATGAAGTATTGTATTTTGCATGCACTTATAATTATTATCACTACAATACGAATAAAATAATCAATCAAACTCCAAGGAATAAACCCGAAAGAGACGCCATAACATCTACAGAATACATGAGGCGTTATCTTGTCTTGATGCCATTTGTGCTACTCGTTGTTCTCGTAATTGTCGTTGTCGTCGTCGTTACAGTTGTCCACTGACCCACAACTACAACAAAGACGTCAATAATCATAACAACAACACCTATCACAATATCAACAACAATAACAATAAAAATAATAAAAATAGGGGCAACAACAACAACAGTAACAACAACATCAAAGACGACGACAACAACAACAACAACAACAACAACAACATTTATATCAACAACAACAACAACCGTCGACTGCTCGATTGATGCTCGACTGACTATCATTGACCATATGTTTCTTGCAGCCCCTTTGCGAGAGCTTTGGCGCATCGTACCGGCGCCGTACAACAACGGATACGGCTTATCAGCCTATATAACCTACAACAGCCTATATATCAGCCTGCGCTATAGTTGTAGTATCCTACAACTATAGCGCAACAAAGCAGATAAAGCAGCAAGAGCGCTATTGCGGACGCCGAGTGCATCTTAGTTGGTCGTCGTCGGAGTTGCGGCTGATCGCTGCCCAATGTCAGTGAGTGAGTGAGTGAGTCAATCAGCCGGTGGTCAATTCGTTGCTGTTCTGTCTAGCTAATGGGTGTCGTCTCGAAATCTGTCCTCGTCTCCGATTGGAGGTCAAGGATGTCCCAGGGCGGCTGGGCTGGGCTGGGCTGGGCTGCTGATACCAGAAGGTATCATCTCTCTGCATCTTTCTGTGCAGTAGCAGCTTTATGCCTAGAGATGCGTTTTGCTGCTTCTACTGTCTCGTTCGAGTACTATTTGTGTCTACTCTATCATCTGTTTGCCACTGTTGGCTGCAACGTCCTCCTCGGTTATGATCACGCTTTACGGCCACGAGAGTGCTACTCAATCGAACTCAATCGACCACCACCACAGCATCAATGCTATATATAGCCTTGCTGGGGCAATGACGGTGGTGTGAACATTTACGAAATTTGACGTTGAGTTGACGCGGTCGCTGCTGTTGTTGTTGATGATGACTTTGATGCATCGACGCTACTATTTCTGTGGCGGCTTCCATCAAGACGGTGGACGATTGTCGGATTGATTTCCCCCCAAGCAGAAGGGGTGGATTTCCCCCCAAGCAGGGAGGGGGGATTTCCCCCCAAGCAGGGGGGGGGGATTTCCCCCCAACCCAGACTGACTGTTGGGTTTATTGGCTGCTCCGATTTCTTTTTGTTGTTGTTATTGTTGACGTTAGTGCTGCTGTGTTTGTTGTTGTTGATGTTAGTGTTGCTGTGTTTGTTGTTGATTATATTGTTGCTGCTGCTGTCGTTGCTGTGGGCCGCAGGAACAGCAGTTCAAGCGCAATCCTTAACAACAACAACATCAAAAACAACACCAGCAACAACGAAAGTAGCAGCAGCATAGGCAACCTCAGTGTAGCGCGAGAATAAAAGTTGGTTCTGTGTTTGAACCAGCTGTTTCTGGTAGACCCGAGCGCGGCGTTTTTGTTGTCTGCTGCCGTTATTGTTGATGTTGTTGTTGTTGTCTTCGTCGAGGCGGTTTTTTGCTTTGCTTGGCAACGTTACGGACCAACGAACGGAGAAGATGTAATCAGAAAGACAGAGAGCGAGCGAGAGAGAGAGAGAGAGATAAAACAAAGTAATCGCTATAATAAGAGAGAGAGAATGGACAAAGGAGTCAATATAAAGAGAAAGAGAGAAGGAGGGGAACTCTTGTTGTGTAGAGATAGACAGAGTAGGAGGCATCTTGTACATAGGCATCCGAAGACCAGAGAGCATTAGGAGGAGATGGAGGAGGAGGCAATCGGACAGACAAACGGACGGACGGACGAATGGATGGACGGACGAGCAAGCGTTTGGACTGTTGCTGCTGCTGCTGGTGCTGCTTCTGTTGCTGTTGGTGGTGGTAGAGTGGGTGGGGAGGTGCGCTAGGGTCATTCAGTTCATCAGAATCAGTCCGTCAGGACTTTCGTCGAGACGCAACAGTTTGCAGCAGTAGAAGTTGTCGTCTGTCAGCAGAGTAAGCACATCAGTATCAGCAATAACAACAACAACAACAACAGTAGCAATAACAACAACAACAACAGTAGCAATAACAACAACAACAACAACAACACAATAACAGAAACGACAGCAATAACAACAATAACAACAACAACAACAACAACAACAATAACAACAGCAATAACAGTAACGCCAGCACTACCATCACCGGCAGACACGGCGACCGCCATCGCCACATACACTAGAACCGACGCGCGCCGACGCCGCGACCAACCGCGGCGTCCGTCGCCTGTGACTTTGACTGTGGCGACAGCAGCGGTCGCAGAAGCAGCGACCACGCTCTGGCGTCAACGGGAGCAGCTGCAGCAGCAGCAGCAGCACCAGAGGCGGCGGCGGCGTTGGTGGTGGTGGTGGTTAAGGATGACGACGACAATGACGACTACGACGACGACATGCATCATGGCATCATGAAAGAGACATAGAAAAGAGACGGGGAAAGAAGCAGGCAGGCAGGCAGGCAGGGAGGGAGGGAAGGAGGCAGGGTGAAAGCGAGATATCAGACGAGAGACAGACAAACCTAGCGTGAGCGGGGAAAGAGCGAGCAGAGAAACAGCGTCGCGCGGCCGGCAAGAGAGAGAGAGAGAGAGAGCGAAAGAGAGATCAGCAAAAGAGCAAGAGGTCGGAGAACAACTGAACTATATAATATGAAGCAGCAGCGGCGACAACAACAACAACAGCAACAACGACGACGACGACAATGACAACAGCAACAACAACAACAACAACAGTGAAGACAACAATAACAACAACAACAGTGAAGACAACAATAACAACAACAATGACAGCAACAACGGCTGCGACCACGTTGGTTCGAGCGGCAACGACCGTCTCACATGGCGCCACCTCAACACAGTGACTGACACACTGGCTGGTTGGCTGATCACCACCGCCACCACCACCACCAACAGAGCCATCACCATTCTCTCCGACCCGCGGCAGTAGCAGAGCATCAGAGCAACAAGAACAAGAGCAGCTTTACTACAACAACAACAACCAGTGTCGCGTTGGTGCTTCTGCTGAAGCAGCAGCAACAACATCAGCAACAACAACCACAACAGCAGCAGCAGCCGCAGCGGAGAATTCACACTCTTGCCCATCGGCTCTCGCTCTCGGGGATTCTCTCTAGTCGCGCTGGCTGGCTGGCGGTTGGTTCACTGGCTGGGTGGCTAACTGGGTAGAGGAGACGCTGCTGTTGCTGTTGTTGTTGCTGCTTCTGGTGTTCATGCTGGTGAAGCTAGTGGAAGCCCAGCCGCCCGCAAAGGCGGCGATAGTCGTCACAGCAGCAGCAGCAGCAGCAACAACCGCCGTAGCGGTAGAAGGCAGTAGCGGCGGCAGCCAGTCTCTGGTATATCATTGGTCGATGATCAGAGAGGTCTGTCGACTGTTCGACTACCCCTAGTCTACCTAGTCTTCTTTGGTCCTCGCGATCGGTCGTGGACGAGGGGAATTTTGTTGCTGCTGCTGCTGTCGTTGTTGTTGTTGTGGTGGTTGTTGTTTGCGTCATCGTGGTGACTGTTGACGCTGCCGCCCGCCGGAGCCACCACCACCACCGCCGCCGCAGCCGCCTCTGCTGCCGCTACCATCGCCGCCCCGATATCGTAGGTAGATCCGAGCCGAGTCGCCAGCAAACGGCACTTTGTCGATCCGAACCACCGAGTGAGGATACACACCACTACCACCGCGCCGTTCTCCCGGCGTACTACTACTGTTGGTGTGGATTCTCCGTTGGTCGCCGAACGCGCCGCCGAATTGCTCGATCGTGCATTCTCCTCTCTTCTTTCACACAGAAGACCGACCAACAGACCGACCGACACCATCATCGGTCGATATTATCGTCACCGACCATCGCCGTCGAGACGAGATCGGGCGCAGCAGCGACAACGACTTGGTCGATTCTGCCAGTCGAGAACCAGCGGCCCGTCTGCCAACCCGTCGCTGCAACAGCGTCGAACGTGTCCCCCCTCCGCGCGCGCTGATCGTCAGACGTCATCACAGACACTGAACACACGGTGATTCAGAGTCTGAGCAGACGGTTCGGAGACCAACGCGCGTCGCCGCTCAGCCAGCTTGGCGGCAATAGCACCACCACCACCACCATCTTCTTCTTCTGGTGACATAGGCCGGCTGCCGGTCGTGTCTCTCCTGTACAGATAGTCCGTCTCCCCAACCTTATTCCTATCCGCATCACCTCAACCCACCATCGGTGCACCCCGTCGTCGTCGTGCAGCAGCAGCAACCCCACTTCCTCGGCCGCTACCCCACGGCTACTTTTCGATTTTCACTTGGATTCTTGTAGCATCGGTACGGGCGCGTGTGGCAACGATCTCCTCACTTGGTAGGAGCAGCTACTCCAGTGGCGAAGATCTCTTTCTTCAGTTGTGGGTCCAAGATCGTCTCTCCAGATCGCTTTCTCTCTCTCGCTGCTTTTACATTAGAACATCTACACCGGTTGTGGTCGTTCGAACGTCGAACGTCGATCGATTGATACGCTTGATCCTGCTCGCTTTGGATTGTTGTTTGTCGTTGTTGTTCGTCAGCCAGAAGCCAATTGTGTGTGCAGAAACCGTTTGCGGCGGGTAGGAAGCCGGTTGTGGCGCAAACATCTTCCCGCGTCTCTACAAGCTGAGCTCCGAAGCAGGTGCGACCAGAAGCTGCCGCTCAAACCAGCCCCAACAAGCCAGCAGCCCCTAAGTAAATTAAAACTCGACGCCAGAAGAACAAGTCAAGACAGCGAGAGAGAGATAGAGGATACAACGGGCAATCTTAGAGAAGACAGGCGCATGCACCACACTCCTCCCTCTCGTTAACTCCGTTCTCTTGCGGTCAGGGGAAGACAACCAACCCCAAAACCAGCTGCAGAAAAAATACACCGGGCACCAGCAAAAGCAACTCCGGTAAAGCATAGCTGTTCGAGGTGTCGTCCCAAGACGCCCGAAACCACACAGTCGCCGAATCGGGGACGCCAAAACCCCCTCCCGGGTCGCTAAGTTTGTTGTTGTGGGGTCGTCCTCATCGGCATTATTGTGCCCTTAACTTCTCTCATTCCCCCCCCGCGCAGTTACTGCTACTTCGTGTTCTCTCTCTTTTGCTGGTTGGTGCTCGTGAGGTGCCCGAGTTCTCTCTGTGTATGCATATGTGTGTGCGTCTCAACAGCGAGAACGCCAACCTGTTGCTAGCTTGTGTTGTCGTTGTTCAAGCTGTTCCTGCCAGCTACTCCTACTTCGATCAACGTTGAATGGAAAACGCGTTCTATCCGCAAAGAATCGCGCGTCATCGGACTACGACAAAGTGCTCCTGCTGCTGCAGTACGAATGCGATCGCACCTCGATCTCGTGCGCCGCCCTCTTCTATCTTGTTGTTGTCCCGAAGCTGGAACTTACTTGTTCCCAGACGAATCCCCGGAAGACGATCGGGCTGATCTCCCAATCGCCATTCCTCTCCACCCAACTCAGTGACCCTGATTCGACCGAGTCGTTGCCGAGGAGGCACCATTAGTAGGAGTTGCCAATTGCTTCGGTTTGACTACAGCGTATTTGTCGTATAGGTTGTCGTCGTCGTCGTTGTTGTCGAGTGCGTCTGTGCGTCCGTGTCCTCTCCTCTCATCCGTACCTACCGTTGCGTGCGTGTGTGTGTAGCCGCGTGTCTGGTGTGCGCATGAATTGTGGTACTGAAGTTATTGATTTGCTGTGATTGGCAACGAAGCCTTCTGTTGTGTGTGGGCGTCACGTGTTCGGGACGTCGTAGTTGTGAATTCTGTCGAGGGAAAAGCCCACTGGCTGCCTCTTCCTCGGAAACCAGCTTTTCGCTCTCGCAGCCATTGCGCTGACACCGCCGCGTGTGTGATTTTCAACGCTTGTAAACTGACGCAAGTCGTCGTTCGGATTATTATCTAATTGAATTGAATCCAGTCATTTCCACGGTTCCACTTATCCGCAAGCACAAACAGTTCTGACTGTACTACTGCTGCTGCTGCTATTGATTTGCCGGCTCTACTACTGCTACTACAGCGGTCACCAAATCAGCACAAACATGAAGTTAACAGGAGTGAGTATTTAGAATCAGTTTTTAATCACAAGCACACATACACAAATATGTATATATATATATATATATATATATATCGATGGGTGTGTACATCTGAGAAAGCTTAATTCATTTGTCGGGCACATTTGAAACCAATGTGTGAGACTTTCTTGAGGGCGGCGAGAAGTGAACATACATTCCCATACACAAGTGGTCCTGGACACAAGAAGAAAAACGTGCACCATCAGCCGTGCATGACTTCGGCAAGACTTCCACAAGAGATTGTCTGGTAGATATCTGCGAATAAATGCGCAGAAGAGATTGTTGATGGATTAAGGTGACCATAGTCGGCCAATGCTCGAGATCTCACCAGCTCAACTTGAGTTTGATAAGAGCGTGACACTATATATATATATATATATATATATATATATATATATATATATATATATATATATATATATATAAAGCAAAGTTAAGATTGATTAAAATAATATCCGATCCATTGCTCGCGCTTACTCACTTACGATATATTTTGACATTACAGTATTTACGGAATCATGTATTAGGTGTGTGCATTGCCTTTATTAACCTCAAGTAATCTTTACCATGTGGTGCTGAAATTATACGCTTTTCTTCCGCCAACAGTAAGCCTCGCTGAACCGTGAATAGGCAGGCCGCATAACGCGGGCCCGGGGTGTAATAATGCTTTAAACAAGATATCAGCTATAAGATCTGCTATTTAATGTTCGATGTTTAAGCTTTTAATTGGCATTACTTTTATTTCATAACAAAATACTAAATATAAAATAAATACTTTGCGCACTATTAGTTTGACTTAATATTGAGCACGACCAAGCTATTTGATTTGCTTTTCGTCAATGGAGTTTACCTGCTTGAAGAGTATAATAGAATGCCTTTTATTACATAATAAACGGATTTTATTCCTTATTATTATATGATACAGACGATTAGTTGCCTCGTGTGTGTGTAAATATATATATATATATATATATATATATACATATATATATATATATATATATATATATATATATATATATATAATATATATATATATATATATATATATATATATATATATATGTATGCGATCTATTCGACTAATAGTTACCGAGTAATTGACGGAGCAACTCTGGCATCAACCCAAATGATGTGTTCTCTCAGTATTAGCTCGAGAAGCTGGCGCATTATGCGAGGCAGGTTCATTATGTTACTATTAAACGAATATTAATAATAATAATAATTGTACTCCTAATGCAGACAGAGTGACCGTGGCCAACTCACAAGGGTAATGGGCAATCGACTTGGTTGTCCATGTCGCGTGAGATTTTGCCTCATAGCGTCACAAGACTCGCATGTGGTCTGCTGCTGTCCGCTGAGTTTGGTTAATGATTTTTTGCTGCGCGATGATTTCTTGGCATCTGCTCGGCATCTGCGTTACGCAGTTCTGGTTCTGGGGACGCTAAATAGGTATTGCCACTGAGAGTGCCACTGTCCCGAAATTGGGATTGTATGGGTCGGGATGCGTATACAGACAGCCCTTAGGCCGCTCCTTGTACAACGACTCGCAATCCGTGTAAGGAAGTTTTAAGGTGGATAAACGAGCTCGGCTAGCTTGTGTTGGAGTCGTCATACAAACCTGGTGTTCTAGCTTCTGAAAGCTAACAATAGGAGAAGTATTATACAGTATGCTATTGTAAGTGGTCACAATTCGAAGTGTCACCCACATTTGCCATGTGACGCGTCTAGGCCGAGCGCGTTTATCGATGTGCCGCCGCAACTCTGCAATGCCGTAGTTGTCCCGTACTAGATATTGCGATTCAAGCTGCAGTACGGAGAGAATCATCGACGGAAGGCGCAATGCAGACCCTCGGTATATATATATATATATATATACCGCGCTGAAAGGAGCTCCCTATTGCTGGATTGATTTTTCAATTTGAGCCAGTAAGAGGTGAATTATTGCTAGCGGTAACACTAAAGTAGTAGCTATTGTTGTAACTGTTGTTGTTTTTGGTGATGATGTCGTGCATCGCTACATACAATATGTGACGCATTTGGAGGCCCCCACTCCAAGAGGATCTCTCAGTATCTGGTCGTCTTCTGCTATGGGCTTCTGCCTCGCTTCGGATAATGAGTCGCCGGGTTCTCGCATTTCGTTCCCATAACGCTCGTCCGCAATCGTATCTCTCTTTCTCTCCTTTTCTATCTGGAGAGACCCAAGGAGAGAGAGAGAGAGAGAGGGAAAGATCCTTTTATCTGCCTTCCTTCATGTTCGCTGCTCCATGTTCTCCCATATCATCATGGGATCATCAGTTTACCGAAGGGTCGAACCCAAACCGCATATGGCCGGCCGTCATCCCGCATCATGGATCGATAGAGATCAGGTCGATTGTACTGTTGTCGTTGCTGCCGCTGCTGCTGTTGTTGCAGATGTGGTTGTTGTTGTTGATGTGGTTGCTGCTGTGGTTGTTGTTGTTGTGGTTGTTGTTGTTGTTGTTGTTGTTGTCATCGTCGTCGTCGTCGTCGTCGTCGCCGTCATCTTCTGGAACCACGACTGGTACACATTGTTTGAGCGGTGCCGAAGCCGGGCTAGCTTCTCTCACCAAGCCGGCTCACAACGCCCTTTGTCATATTGTGTGGCATCTGGAAAAGGCTAGTCGAGCGGTGGCGTACGTTTGTTGGTTGGTAGTCGGTGGTCGGTGGATGTTCGGTAACCCCATGGCAGAGTCGGCAGTCGGTTGGCGGACTACCAAATAGACGTCGTCAGAAGAGCGGGCGAAATTCGGCCTATGGCGACACAGTGCCACGCTGTCTGCTGTGACGATTGTTGCTGTCGCCGAGCAGCTACCGAAATGGGGTATCGTCGTCGGTAACGGCCAGTAACAGTAACAGTAGCAGAGAAGCAGCACCAGCAGCAGCGAAGAGGCAAGCAGCAGAGTTAGGCCGCAGAAGTTGTAAGTTGTAATTACAGCTGGATGCGACGGCCGGACGGACGGACGTCGTTCGTTGAAGGTTTGCAGCGCCAACCAGACTAGACCGCACTAACAATGGGCGACGACGGCGTGCGCGAGCAAGCACTATTCGTCTTCTTGTTCTGCTGCTGCTGCTGCTGCTGTTGCGTCTTCTTCTCGTGATGATCTCTTTAATTTCTGGTAAATGCTTGGCACACAACTTAGCTTCGTCTAGCTTCGCCTGACGGCGCTCCTGTCCCTCCTTGTGTCGCTGCTGTCTGACGGTAACGACTGACTGACGGGCTACGACCGAAGACGATGCTGCGACGACGTGCTGCTTCTCTCTCTTGCCTAGCCGAATAGCTGGTGGTGTTACGTAAAGCTGAGGTCATGGGTGCGCCATTGTTCCGTGAGTGAATTGCGGGAGCGGGGTTGCGCGGGCAACCAATAGACATAGTCCATCGCCAGCACAACGGGCGTAAAGGAGTGTCACCATGCAAGCAGCGAGCAGTACAAACAAATTGGAGGACTAGATCTAGACTGTAATGGCGGCGGCGGCGGTGGTGGCTTGGACAGCTGTTAGCGGCATTCTTCTTCCATCCAGAAGGGGACCGAGACAGACAGCCGTAAACAACAACAACAACAATAATCGTGACTATCGCAAGTTCGAGCGCCGACCTTGCTGGTTGTTTCCGTTGGACCGATTGCACATTGTGTCCTGCCTGGCCGTCATATTCGTCGTCTGTGGTCTCTTGCTTGCCCATACGAAAGAGAAAGTCCACGAGTAACGAGACGTGCTGACGCGATGACGATGGGTGTACTTACTTAGACGTTTAAGTCGTGCGACGAACATCTTAGTATATTGCATTACGAGCGTCCAAAGTGTGGCGGTCAGAGCGTTAAAAAAAGCGTTGTTCACAGCATCAACGACACACCTGGAAAGAACGAAACAATCATATCTCTACGCGCAGGTAACTGTGAGAAGTGGTGGGTTATTATAAAACGCAAGACATGGTGACAGCAATCAACTTTCCGACAGAAGCTGTAGTGAAAATGGTTGTTGCTACGTTTTACTTACAACGGCAGGGGCAGAAGAGGTAGCAGAAAACAATAGCGAAGACACACGGCCAACAGTAAAACCAGAGAGAATAGTTCTAATTAACCGTTTGACAAAACGGCAACAGTGAAATAACATACAGAACAGCAACAATCGCGACAACAACAACAACAACAACATCAACCAGAACACCTCATGAGAACATCACAGCGTATGGAAAAGCAACAACTTCACGTCTCACGCCTTCAGTAGCTGAAGTCGAGACGAGGAACACGTTGCAGGTGCTAATTGCATCTGTTGCAGTTCGCGATGACTGATGAGCAACGGCGTGCATACGCGACCGGCGTACAATTTAGCCCAGAATCGCTGGGCAGTTGGTGAAGCCAACACTGGAGTGACGATAAACAACGACGGCGAAAACTCACCATCGAGCTTCCGCACAGTTGTGTGGACCACACAGCTGAGCACCGAAGCATCGAAGCTCCAGCAGTTATTGTTGCTACTGTTGTTACAGCAATTATTGTTGCTACTGTTGTTACAGCAATTTTTGCTGTTACAATTGTTACAACAGATATTGTTGTTACAATTGTTACAACCATTATTATTATTGTTGCTGCTGCTGTTGTTGTTGTTGTTGTTGTTGTTGTAGTTCCGGTTATTTTTGTTGACATTGGCGTTGTGTAAATTGTTGCTTCTGTGCTTGCTGTTGAAGTCGCTGGGGTTGTTGTTGTTGCTATTGCTACTGTTGCCGCTGCTATTGTTGTTCTTATTGTTGTCGTCGTCGTCGTCGTCTCTGGCACTGGTTGAAAGATTCGGCTGGCTATCGAGAGTGAACCTTCTACTCACTGCTAGAAATAAGCCACATCCGCCTGTCCAGTGTTACCCACCAGCCAATTACATCAACAGCCAATGGGGTAACCCTCGAAGAGGGGCCGATTGCTGAAATACTGACCACCACCCGTGCACTTAATGTTAATCAGCTTTGACTACTCTCACTACAAGCTGCCCCCCCCCCTCTCCCCCACGGCGACAACGACGGGATGGTCGCATCACTAACCGTTTTACTATAATTACTGTTGCTACTTTTCTCTTTGTTCTTCTTCGTCTTTCTCTTCTTCTTCTCGGCGTCGGCGTCTTTTTATACTGCTGCTGCTAAGCTAGCTACAGCGGTAATATCGTATACGATTCTGCTATCCATGCCTCACCGGGTGCCACAGTGTCAACAGCGAACTGCCGACAAGAGCAGCACAGCATTAAGATCAGGTTTCTGTTTGCCGTGGTCATGGTCGCGGTTGTGGATGTTACTGTTGCAATTGTTGCTGCTGCTAATGCTGTTTCTATTGTTGCAGTTGTTGTTGTTGTTGTGGTTGTTGTTTCTGTCGTCGTCGTTGTTGTTGTTTCTGTCATTGTTGTTGCTGTTGTTGTTGCTGCAGCCGCCGCCACGTTTATGATCGCGATTGTGGATTACCGCTTACTCCTCTGCTTTCTTTATTGTAATTGACCTTCACTTTACGCTTGCTTTTATGATGGGTCTGTTGCTGTTGGTGCTGATGCTGGTGGTGGTGGTGGGGTCGTTATTGTCGTGGCGGTGGGGTGATGGGGGTAGCTGGGAACTGGAACGATTGCTGCAGGAGGATAAAGTTCACCATACGTCCACGAGCATATGATCGTATTGAAACTGCGTGCGTCTGCGCGCTGCACGTAGTTTTCGTACGATCACCCGTGTACGTAGTGGTGTAGAAGATGACATAAAACGACAATGGCATACGTACGTCTGCCTACGTATGCCATTGTCGTTTTCGTCATCCTCACTATCGTCACCATCACCACCACCCCCACTACCCCCATTATCATCACAATTACCACCCCCACCATCATCATCATCATCATCACCACCCCCACCATCATCATCATCATCATCTTTGGCATACAACTCGCCATACAGGCAAACGTACCGGGTATCCGCAGTGTGTTTGGGTGTTGCCCTGCCTTCCATTTGTCTTGTTTTTGTCTTTCAACTCTGACTGTCTCTCTTCCTCCGTTACGTCGATCTATCATCTACCGATCTATCTATCTATCTATATCTCTATATATACATACTCTCTCTCTCTCTCTCTTTTTCTCCCTTCTTGCCCATCTCCCTGTGTCCTCCTCTTTTCGATTCCGTCCCCCGCCTCCGTCTCCCTTCTACTCGGCTGTGTCTCATCTATTATCTAACACCCTGTGTGTTTGTCTACGCGAGCTAATTTGACCACCACCAACAACAACAAGAACAACAACAACAGCAATAACAACGACAACAATAACAACAACAACAGCAATAACAACGACAACAATAACAACAACAACGACAACAACAACAACGACAACAACCCAAACCCACGCCAACCCCCAATTAGAATGCTGATGATCATCGGACGGTCGCGTGGCCGGGCGACGGCGATCGTCGTAGTAGTAGTAACTAGTTGATCGCCGCCGGACGGCCGGACGCGCTCGATGGATCTTGGTGTTGGCAACTCGCGCGGCAAACTGGCATCGGCGGCGGCGGCATCGGCGTTCGCGTGCAATCTACTGCTACTCGGCAAACTGGCATCGGCTGGCTGTCATTTGCTGCTGCTGTTGCTGTTGCTTGGTATACATTGGCACACGTAGTTAGACGTTAGAGATAGGGCAGCGTCGGCGGCGTCGGCGGTGGCGGCTCTGCAAGTAGTAGACTGAGTAGCCTGCTGGCCGTTTGCGGTGTTGTTTGCCCGCGGACAACCGTACAACAAGGTCGGTAGTGGAACATCGTACGAATTCCACACTGCTGCCCCTTCCCCCCGTCGCCGCTGCCATTGTGCCGTGTGTCGGAACCATATCATCGTCGTTGTTGTTGTTGTTGTTGTTGTTGTCAAAGCGTGCTATAGCTGTCGCCGTCCGTGCACAGAGAAATCATACGCACGAACAGACACATATGTACACGCACACACTGCGTACAGTGTAAAAACAACACCAGATCAGCCTAACGCTTGTACGACGACTATGTATGTACCAAGGCGGGAAATGGCGCATTACTCGCATACGATAGATGGCTGAAGCAGTGACGGCCAGAGCTTTTTTAATGAGGCGCGTCTCTTCACTTAGAAGACTTGCCTTTGTGGTTTTGAATACATATATATATATATATATATATATATATGCATACATTCTCCTTACATATGCGCAGGTTTATACATTTGCTTCCTTATATATATATATATATATATATCCATATTTACTAGTTTCTTTTTGTTCAGGCTCTAGCAGAGATAGCGTTGTGTTCGACCTTGATTGTACTGGTCGATTTTTCCTTTGCTCATCAATCTATCAATTTGTTTATTATTTATAGATGACATCGATAGTTATGTACTATATGATACTATAGTAGAAAATGTCTAATAGAATCACGGTACTATACAGATCTTTTCGATGTAATGCCAAAGTAATACCGAGCCTGGGGGGGTGGGGAGGAATCCGGGTTTAGTGGGTTTGCGAGTCTCACACTAGTCACGCAGGCTGCTAGTGGCGCATGTGCATCATGCATTACCGAAACCTCCCAGAACAAAACAAAAAAAACTATACAGATCTACTAGGGTCAGTTATCAATAGCAACACCTCTTTTGTTCCGTCTAACCCGCGCCCCCGTCCCGTCTCACAATCGTACATAGAACTAAGTGAGCAACCGCAAAAGAAAAACACAGCATGACCAAATTACGAAGTCTCGAGGCGTTCAAGGTACGCATCCACAGCAACGATGAACTCTTACCTACCGAAGAAAACATTTCTTCCTTTGTTTGAGAAGCCCAACAATGGTTGCCTCTACCTTTCCGGCCGGTCAGTCAAAAACAGTCCCACATTTACCAATCACTGTCCGCTGCGTTGACTGCCGTTCCGACTCGGGCACACCATGGCATGATTCAGGTCTCTGGCCAGATGTCTAGCCAGCCACGTTTGAATTCATGAATCCAACAATAAATGGTCATCAATGCTGGCGCATGGTTTCTGTGAACTCCATCCGCTTTAGTTAGCATGACCTTAATTAGCACGCTTAATCGCGGTACGGAATTCATGTCTATCTTTCATGTCTCTTCATACTTAGATAACAAAAAAAAAAGATGTCTGCCACACATAGTCTAAACGCCGTGCCTTAATGCCTTATTGCGTGACAGTGCAAAAAGCAAGTGTTAGTTGCTTTCACTGTACTGCTTCTATACTTTCGTGACGCGACGCCACCTCGTAAACACTCTGGTCATTAATGAGCAACCGCTGTAGATATCACAAGTGGCGGTGATGGCGTTCAGCTTCTTAAGCTTTTAGCGCGTGTTTTTTGAGGTCGATGCTTTTGCGATTAATTCGCTTCGGCTAATGCATGGCTAATGCATGGCTAGGTGGAAGCGCCTGCTACGAGCAGGCGCTACGTATCATGCATTAGTAGCGGTCCGTATACGAAGCGAGATTATTGTTATTATCATCCGGCTGGTAAATGAGGTAGACAAAAATGGTTTACGACCAGCGCGTGCCGCCAATGACGTGCCCCGGGGATGCTGGTGCTGTTGCTCCGGCACCTCATCACATCCAGTGAAAGGTTGATCGCTGAGCGCTCATCGTCTCTTAGAACACGTTCGGATGCTTATAAGCACTATATATATATATATATATATATATATATATATATATATATATATATATATATACATATACATATATGTATATATACTAAACTGGACAACCCGCTTCCTTTATTAAATGTTTTGCGAAATCACCGACTTGTTGCTGTCGAGTTAAGCCGACATCTCGTTAGTGCTCTTCTCTCAGAGTAGTTACTAACCGTGAGGCAACGGCTGCCCAACATCAATGTTCGCTTCTACACGCCTACCCGCTGTACGCAACCGCAACGGACCACCGAAGAGCACAATGCTGGTTTTGTTTGCGCGTGATCACGAAAATTGGTCCTTTGACCAATGGCCAGGGACCAAGCCAATGTTATTGGCACTGTTCCATTTACAAAGCCAATTATATTCTCGAATAAGACAGAGGATGTCTCTCTGCGATAACTATAGACGGAACTTTGGGGAATAATCGGGATTTTCTGGCGACGAGGCCAGTTGTTTAAGCAATTTTGCATTGTGGAGTCTTATTGTTTATTTTTTTCTATTACAAAGGCGGTTTAATCATGGTTTTATTATTTAACATTTTTCGGCCTGATCCTTAGCTAGCATTTAACGTCAATTTGAGTGCTTTCGCATTGCTTCGTAAGACGGACCACGGCAGCAGTAATAGTAATGAAAACTTCAACAGGCATAAGGTCAGCCTTAAGCAATATAGGTTGTTGTTGTCGTCATATGGTGAAATCATTGACAAGCTCTGCTCGCTACTTTGTAGTCTTTTCCTGTACTATATTGTACTACTACTTTGTAGTCGCTACTTTGTAGTCTTTTCCTGTACTATATTTCGTCCCAGACAGATTTTCTAGCACCGGCGCAATGAGAAACGCGGAGTGGAAGCGACCGGGCCGTACTAACAGACATGTGATAACACGATACGCTACGCATGGTTCCCACCACACCCTATGTAGACTGAGGTCTGATAAGCTGTACCATCATGAGCATGACTGAACTGTGCTTAAAACCGCTGTGGCGAAGTCTGCACTAGATATCGTGCTGCAGAATGCCCCTTTGTGCAATAATTGTATGAATTAGCCCGTTTATGAGGGCTCTTTATCCTAATATATACTCGTACCACTTCGAGAAATCTTATTTTAGAAATCATATTACTACTATGAGTGAATAAATGTGATGAATGATTTATTAGTACTATAATAGACCGTGTACTGTGTAACTATCAACGGCTTCATGAGGGAACTGTGACCTTGTCGTCGAGTGTATGGCACGCATGTGTATTCAAGCTGGAAAAAATCGCATGCGCACCCTGCGGCCCTGACGCCAAGTTAGCTGGCGAGTTTCGGCCCACGATGACACTACGTAGATCTATCTATATATGCAGCTATATTTGCCAATTTGGATTATGCATGGTTGCGTGGCTGTTACGTGGGCTACGTGTGTTTCGCGTTTCGTGTTTCGTGACGGCTCGGGCTGTTTCAACACGATGCCCTGTCGGTCGACAAATGAACAGACAGAACACTGACAGATAAACCGAGTCAGCTCAACGGTGCACAGCGGAATCTTCAATTCGTATTTGTCGTTATCTGCTCTTTGGCACCACCGTTCTCGGCACTTGTTTCTCTGTAGCTCATCCCGCCCCCTCCCAGCGTGACCTGCGGTGCTTCATTGACTAACCAGAGATCTTAATTCGAAGCCGTTTAAGAAACGCCGATTTCGGCAATTTTTTGCGCGCATTCGCTTCTACGCCACCTACGCAGTCCAGTCGTACGCAGCATATGCGTCGTCAGTCATGTTATTCAATGTATCGTTGCGCACAGACAGGATTGCTGCCAGTTATAGAGCCGCTGTCTGTCTGCAAATGAAGAATGAGATAGAATTCCAAGTCGTTTTGACCTGTGTATAGTCGACCATCTTAAAGTGAAACTATTTTCCCGTAGAAAACCAGAGTAAGAAATTCGTGTTTCTAATCCCGGTCGGACACGACGCGCTTTCGAAATCAGCGGGGAAGTGGTACTTCTGAACGCCAGTGAAGAAGCTTAAGTACATGTGGGCTAATTGAGATACGTCACCAATCGATCGGAGAGCTGGATGGAGCCGTGGTCGGTGACCACCATTCTGTGATGATCCCCAGGGTCCAAGTAATGGCCACGTGCGTATTGTATTGTCACGCCATTGAGGCGTGTTTGGCAGGTTTCGCACGCAGATTTCAATGATTAGCTGCACAATCAATGGCTATTGTATCTGCTGCGGGGAATAAAAAAAACTGCTCACCTCTGTTGCTGCTCCTATTGCTACTGCCGTTGTTGCTGCTGCTATAACGCTGTTAAATGGTAACCCAACTTTAGTACAGCCAACATTAGTGCATACAAACAACATTAGCCCATCATTAGTACACTAAATGACATGTATCATTTTGTGTACTAATGTTGCGACGAATTGATACAGGTGACTTTCCTTATTTTCCTGACGTCATAATCACTCTGTCTCACTGTTGCGGCTACTGTTGTTGTTACGGTAAGGTTTGTTGCTGCTTATTGTTGTTGTTGTCTTTGTTGTTGTTGCTGTTGTTGTTCCCGTAGTTGCTGATGCTCGTGTTATTTGTGCGACGGTCTCTTAATGCTAGCACACGTAATCGACGCGGCAGGGACAATCTGCCCCCCCCCCCTCCGGGAAATAGGTTCAGAATTTGGCGTGCTGGATGCTGCAGCTGCTGCTGTTAACATGAGATAATAAAAACCACCACCATCCCCATTATGACCGTAACGATGTACGTAGGCACAACTTCACGTCACGTGTTGCAGTAGCTACTAAGATCTAGAACTAGCGTCCTGTGAGAGAATCTGTGACTGCTCCTCAGCTTCCTGGCGCTAATGATTACGAATGCATCTAATACATCTCCCTCTCCTTTCTCTGCCTCTCCATATATATATATATATATATATATATATATATTATGTCTAACTCTAACGACAGCATGCCGGCTAATAACAAGGCTGACGGCTGACACAGGTAGCATCCTATCCAGCAATAGCAGCAGAGTAACGTGACTTATGACCCATGCCTGGATCTCAGTCTTTCGTTTGTTCTGCCGGCAAAGCAGCATGTTTCGGACAGCAAAATGCAGACGGAAAAATGCCAATTTGCTAACGACAAGAGATCATCAGACAGGACAACAGCAGGAGACCAACCAACACGCTATTCCTCGCACGCATAGCGAGAATACAGCTGTGAAGAACAAGAAAAACGAAAACAAAACATTACTAACGACTATAAGGAGGAGAAGGAGAAGGAGGAGAAAGGGGAGGGGAGGGGGGAATGAAATAGACATTAATGGGAAAGAGCAATCAGTATCGCTGACGATTGACGGATAATGATCCAGAGCCGGCCTACCACCACCAGAATTGTGACACTTTGCTGGACAGGTTTTGCGTAATCGCCAATGACAAGCAGAAGATTATCTTCGGATACCCCCTCAGGCAACAAACTGCCTTCGTATGGCCGGTTTTGTTCTCACTGTTGTTGTTGACGTTGATGCTGTCTACGTTGTATCTCCCGTCGTTGCTGTTTTCGTTGCCAAGGTTGTTGTCATTGTCACTGCGATTGTTGTTGTTGTTGTTGTTGTTGCTGCTGTTGTTGTTGCTGCTGTTGTTGTTGTTGTTGTTGTTGTTGTTGTTGTTGCTGTTGTTGTTGTTGCTGCTGTTTTTGCTGTTGTTGCTGGTGCTGCTTTCTTCTCGTTATGGTTTTATTCCCGGATTTTTATTGTTTCTGTCGGCAGTAGTACTGTTAAAACCAGCAAGTTTGTTTGTTCTGATGTTCGCTGTGACGAGTACCAGACTTAATGCCGCAGTCACATGTTCTTCACTGGTGTATGACGGGCTTTTCATTATTATGACACAGTTTGTTGTTTTTATTTGTATCGCCGTCTCGCCGCTGTCGATCTACGCGTTCAAGCTACGCGTTTTCGCGCGCAATATTCTGTTTTAGTAATCGTAGTAGTGAGTGGTACCAGTAGTAGTAATAGTAGTACTAGCTTTCAACCTGATTTGTTATCTAAGTCTGGCAGACTATTATCTAGTCTGTGCGGATGAGCATTGAATTGCAAGTACCGAGTATCAATGCAAGCCTTGGCTTGATGTTGTAACTGATGATAATGATGATGATTATTTTCATTATTATTATTATTATTGGCGAGCAACCGGGCAATTATTATTATTATTATTACTAGCGTTATTACAAATTGTCGTTGTAGGCGTGTGATAATTGTGTAAATAGGCGAACATCTGTTGTCTTGCGTGATAAGACGCATTGTTGCCCTGCCTGTGTCAAGATTGCTCCATCTCCAGACAGTCCTGGAGAGAGACAGTTCTGCCGGGAACGAGCAACGTGCTCATGTATGAATTTACGGCCTCACTCTGCTGGTGAGTACGTATTGCAGCGCTACGTATGTGATATACAGAAGTCGGAACGCTGCATTCGGGATAAGTAACGGTAAGGCTGATGTGACAGCGATGTGTTGATGTACATACGATAGCTATCATCAGCTCAGTCTCTCAGCGCGAAAATAGAGCCTGGCTTAGGAGTGCCATGATGAGAGCGAGATTTGTGCGAGGACTTTTGCATTCTTCGCCTCCTGCGCCGAGCAGGCCCGCTCGATCGAGTTAGTCAGCAGCAGCGTACAGTAACGAAAATCTTCTGTATACTGTACCTCGTATCTTACTTAGCATTGCGTGGCCTTGACTTCATTACTTTCGTTTGTTCGACGAAGTTCGACGATCTTCGGCGAAGTTGCTACTGCTGAGGCGCGAGTAACGCCCGCAATGAGTTTGCACGCTAAGCCTGATCGTTGAGTCCTGAAAATTCGTATACAGGTGCGCAAACTAGCAAGACGTTGTGAGGGAAAAGTGGCCGGCCAAGATTGCGCTGTTTTCAACAAGCATAACACCCCAAAAGTAAGAACTAACTCAGGGTAGAACTTCAGCTCTGGGTGAATTCGCAGTGCCGTCTCGCGTGCACTGGATTCAATTTTAACAATTAATGACATATATTTGCATATAGTCTGGGACGTAACAGTTATACTTGCGGGGACGACGAGAAGCAAGCCAGAGTATCTCAAGCAGTCAAGAGCCTAATGCTTTGTACATGTGGCTGTAGACGGAGATACTGGGCTCTCGGCGTGCTACAGATTTGTTCGTATAAGACATCGCCAGATGCATAGAAAAAAATCACAGGCGATTAACGCGACACAACACTGTTTTTGTGACAGATTCTGTCTTTGGCTGTCTGTACGGAAACGCAGCGTTTATTCTAGACAGCATAGACGGAGGCGTGACAGTGACCGGTGGGGTAATTAACTGTAGCAAATGCTCCCGTGTCGGAAGTACACACATATATGAATTCAAAACTAACGATAATAAGTATGATCAACAACAGTAATTGTAGGTTATATATATGTAACAGCTTTGAAGGTAATCCGATTTGCAACTAATATAATTATTACACAACGGATATATAAAAATACATGAATATACATATTATTGTCATATATGTCTACGTTCACACACACATATATATATATATATATATATATATACATGCATTTACATATGAAGCGCTTTTAGTTGACAAATGCCTCTAATCGGCCGTCTCTCACAACCAAGCGGCATCCACCGTTGTTTCTGTCGGAGGGAGGGAGGGGGGGGGGGGGAGGGGGTGATGTGATCCGCAGCGGCGGCGACGCACGAATACGTCCAGAAGAACGTCGCTCCTCTCACCCCCGCTCAGTCAGCTTTGTCGTCACAGCGGATATCTCGACGGAAATATTAGTGGCAACTGTGACAGCTGTAGTAAGCCGGCTCATTGTCTAGGGCCCGCCTCATGGATACATCGTGCGGGGGTTGAGGCGGGGGGTGTGGGGTATTCACCGTTGTCACCACCGCTGCTGCAGCTGCTACCACCGCCGCCGCCGCTGCTGCTACGCGTGCAGCTGCTGCAGCCCTCGCAGTCGCAGTTGGCAATGGGGTATCCGCCCACGAGAGAGCTGTGCTTCGATGAAGTAACTGACCGATGTTTGGTGGCGAACTGGTCCATCAAATCGAATACGCTGGTGGCAAGTGGCCGGCGAAACTTGCGGCGGTCAAGCGGACGACGCGTCGACGGTGACGCCGATTCCAATTGGGCGACGACATGCCTTCGGTTGGCGGATCCCGCAAATCGGTCGCCGTATCGGCGCATGAGTCCTGTTCGATCGTGGTGCGCTAGGATTCTGGTCCAGACCACGACCAGGACGACAACCAGGACGACGAGGAACTAACCGCTGTTCTGGATCGATCGTGTGCGAATGGAACGTGTCGAAGCTTTGCCTCGTCCGGAACAACAATGGGCACAATAGCCGTTCCGGTCGCAGCATGCTCCAGGCTGTCCGGCCAGAGCGGATCTACCACGAGTAGCGTGCGTGCACAGATCCTCGAAAGTAGCGGCAGCAACAACAACAACAACAACAACAACAACGACAATATGAACAAAATCGATGATTAATCACCGTGTGTACGGTGGGCTGGCTGACTGTCGATCTTTCACTCAATGTGTTTGTTATAGTACAAAGGGTCGACGATCAATGAGTCATCCTGATTAGTCGCGTTTGTCTGGTTATTGCTGCTGCTGCATGTTGTTGCTGTTGTTGTTGTTGTTGCAGCTGCAGTTCCAATTGTTGTTGTTGTTGTTGTTGTTGTTGCTGATGATGAAGATGATGATGATGATGGTGATGATGATGCTTCAGCAGTTGCTGGTTGCATGGCGGTCATGGCTGGCGTCGCGAATTAATCACAGTCTTTGCCGAACGGAAATACTTGCTGTCTCTATGCCGCTATGCGGACGTTCGCAATCCGTTTGAGCCGTTTTTATTCGACGTTCGTCGTTGACAGCACCAAACAGAAAACGACGGCAATAATACATGCAACAGCATCATCATCAACAACAACACAACATCATTAACAACAACAACAACAACACTATTACAACAACAATATCAATAACAACAGCAGCAGCAGCAGTAACAACAACAACAACCGTTAACAAACGGCACAAGCGTTTCTACGTTTAGCATGCACGTGCATACACGCGAACGTATCTGTGTTACGTGCGCACGTATACCATTGGTCTGCCAGCCAGTCTGTCAGTTGATTGATTGATTCGTTCATTCTCAGACAGACTGACAGGTAGACAGGCTGCACGACGTATGCATAGCTGATGATGGTAGTAATGATGATGATGTTGTTGTTGTTGTTGTTTTTGGTGGTGTTGTTGTTGCTGCTGCTGCTGTTGTTTATGATGAACGACGAAGACGAACACGAAATAATCTTACCACTCGCTCCGGTCCGCTGGGTGTGTTCTATACGTATGATACGGCGTTTGATTGGACGCTTGCCGATTCGCCCGACGAGCAGATGTCACTGGCCGGACAAGCAGTTGGAGTCAACGACCAACGACTTCGACAACTCGGTGTGATGACCACACAGAGTAGTACATTCCTTTCGAACGTTGATTGAAGTTGCCTTTCGTGGTAGCGGCAGTAGTAGTGTCGAGCCCGGTAGCGTGGAGGGTGCATTTGCCTGCGCCTCGCAACCGGAAGGGACACATAGGTGCGTGGGTTCGAGCCCCACCGTTGCACATTTGTATTTATGGGGGTTGTCCGTCTATGAAGCAACGTGAAAAACAGTTCCGTGGACTCGGTTAAATCTTGGCTGAGGGTGGTCAGCACGAAAACTTTACTTAGTAGTTGTAGTAGTAGTAGTAGTCAGTTGGTTATCCTGCCTTCATACAGTTCGTGTACGCCGTGCCTCTCTTTCTTTATATCTCTCTCGCAGCCATTGCTGGTTCTGCAGCAATATTGTTTAGTTAGCTAGCTAATTAGCTCGCTAGCTCATTTGTGCGTGTTCGTCGTGTTCTTGTTCGCTGCTCGCTCGTTTGTTGGTTGGTTGGTTAGTTAATTAATTAGTTAATTAGTTAGTTAGTTGCTTAGTAGGCGGGCTACCTCGTGTTGTTACCTCATTCAGACTGGTCGTCTACGACGCTGTGGCGAAGAGGCTTTTTGCTAGGCAAGGTGGTTCCGCCTCTACAGACGCGGATGTACGCCATACCTGAACGAATGCCTCGGCCACCAGGCGCCCCTTGTGCCTCCTCCCTTCGACAGCCCGGCCCAGCCCTGCTTCACGATTGACCAGCTCGTACCAATAATGCATTGCACTCGAAGTGAATGCAACGACCTTCGTTCGGTCTCCGGGCCGCGCCACCATAATGTGGGATACGGCTACCAACCACCACATAACCACCGCTGTTCCGATGTATAAGCAAGCAGCTTCGCCGACGCGTTTGCAACGCGTAAGCGGGCGTGTATCCGGCGCGATTAACGGCGCGGGTGTTAATCGCAGTGCATTCGTTTTCTGGATATGTTTAAATTGTCTCGTAAGGTACAAACAAAACCACACATATATATATATATATATATATATATACATATACATATTAATGTATATAATGGGAGAGAGAAACTGTGACTCCATGTTCGCGCGGAGACAATTGTTCAATCCAAAATGCTAACGTATTAAATGTTAATAAAAATATATGTAGTTCTTATATATATTTATATACATACATACAGGTGTATGTATAGATTGTTGTAAGGACAGCTGAAGGGAGTACTGGTTTCCGCGTTGGTGTTCCAATTAAACGTCTATGGTGAAGCCCGTACACACTCACCATTTGTATTTGATGTTCATATTATAACAATCATCGCAGCACTTTCTACGTTAGCAAACTTATCTTTCAAGCACACCTTGTATCTATTCCGTACCGTAGATGTCTGGTGGTGATGAGGCAAACGTGGCATACGCATAGCATTGGACGTATCAAGCGAACGCTCTGCCTTATATTATACATTAATTATTATACATATTATTATACACAATACGCAACGTGCAATAAAGCCAACGAACCGAACGATTTTCTCAAACGTTGGTGTCGGTGGTGGAGGTGGTGGTACTGGAGATCTCACCATAATTAAAATATGAAAAACTATGCTATTACCAGATCAATAATCTAACCACTATCTTGTTACGAATATTCGTCATCTTTCTGTCTGGTTCAAATGCGAACCGATTGCACACTTTTTGCCTACAAGAGTGGAAAAACATTAGTAGGTAGTTCTGTTCCTCTGTCTAGTTTTAGCTATAGGCCTGCTCCGTCTTCCGCTGACATGTTGCTAACTTTGTTATCCATGAATGTGCGGGTGTTTATATATATATATATATATATATATATATATATATATATATATATATATATATATATATATATATATATATATATATATATATATATATATATATACATACATATACATACATAGACATATATGTGTGTGTTAGATGGACCACCCTCTTTTTGCGAGCGACAAAGAGGAGAAGAGAGAAATAGAAAGAGAGAGAGAGAGAGATGGAAAGGTCTCTTTAGGTAATGAGTCAACAATATGAGCTATATACTCACACAGTCATATACTACTAGCCACATATGTTAGCCAGCCACGCTTTGGCTTTGGCCACATCATCAATTTGTCTGGCGTTCGGTGGCTCAATGTGTGCGCCTGCCGGGTCACGTCAGAACGCGTCAGAAACGTCTACACGTCTGCCGTCGGGAAAAGCACGCGCGGGAATGAACGAATCACCGAGACATAGCAGCAGACAGGCGGGCTGCAGGACACAGACAGCGCATAGGCAGACGATGCGTTCAATAGAGAGACCCAGAGCAAGAGAGAGAGAGAGAGGAATAGAGAGGTTTTGGCGCACCGACTCGTTAGTTTAGCTCCCAGTGCCGTTGCCCTTGTACAAGCATTCATGCATTAGACACAGCAGGTCGGTCTTTCTTTGTGCAGGTGATTGCCCTGTCGCCAGCTGCCTAGATTACTGTTGGTGTTGTTGTTGTCGTTGTTGTTGTTGTTGTTGTTGTTGTTGTTGTTGTTGTTGTTGTTGTTGTTGTTGTTGTTGTTGTTGTTGTTGTTGTTGTTGTTGTTGTTGTTGTTGTTGTGGTTGTTGTTGTTGTTGTTGTTGTTGTTGTTGTTGTTGTTGTCGTTGTTAGTGTTGTTGTGGTTGTTTATTCGTTCCGTTGAAAAATGCGGCTAATTCTAAATCCGATTCCAATGCTTGTTCTTTGTCAGTGCCATGCTGCCGTGGACTGGAGCAAGTGGAATGGCGTAGAACGACTTGCAGTCATTTGAAGAATTTTAATTTAATTCGATACTTTTTTTAGTTCATGTTTTAGCTCGTTTTGTTTGTTTGTTAGTGTTCACGACGGCGACGGTGATGCGGTGATGACGCAGTGGCAGTGAGTACATGCCGCTTGAGATGTCGGCTGGCCGCTACTGTTATTGTTGAGTGTGTTGGAGACTAATGCTAGGGGCCAATATTCAGCAGATAAGCGGTGAGGCTCCACCAACAGTCGGCGGCCGCCCGGCCTGCCTGCGTGCATTGTTCCGCGTTATCTATCAGTTAGAAGAATCTCAAGTACGCACACACGCGCAGCACTTGAACAGAACGACAGGGAGGCGACGCTGGGGCGAAAGGGAGGAAAGTTGAATTAAGAAGATGGTTCGATAGGCTCATAGTTAGGTGAACGGCGTGGTGCCTTTCTTGACAGTGACTTAAACGTTGCTTTTTTGCTCCGCCTGTCTCTAGCGTTGTTCACCTAAAGTTGGTTCAAAAGGAAGAAGCCAACGCGGCGATTACTGCGGCGATTCTACGATTCTCGTATGTTAGACGTCGTCGTAAGGTGGCATAATATGATGCCAAGTGTCGATTAAATAATTCAGATTTAAAAAAACAAACTAAGGAGGTTGTTTTAAAATGATTAAACAATTTGTTGCGATAAAAATGCGTTCGAGAAGCGTTTTTTTGAGAGTTTGTAGTTAATGATTCGAAACACTCATAATGCGGTGTTAGTGGAGCGAGCATCCGAAACAGAGTAGACCATGTAAGGCTAAGCGTTGATTGCGTTGTAGCCAAATGCTGCAACACCCGTTGCACATAGAGCGTCTTTGTGAGCGACCTGGACCATTATTCTATTCTAATAGGATTTTTTGACGCACCTCATTAAAAAACACCGAGCTAGTAAGTTAGTTAGACCACAGATAAAAGACATTCCTAAGGCTTTTAGTTTAGAAAAAAAAACATTTGAAGTGAATCCTAAGACAGAAACTAAAGGCCCAGACTCGACGTCGTCTAGCATAATATGACCGGCCAAGTCGAGACCACGAAGTGGCAAAAGTTTAAACACGACAGGCTTTGTTCTCGACACACTCAATCACCAAGAGCCAAGGAAGGGACCCGAACGCGAATACGGCTACTCTCTTGTCTTTACGTGTCTCATTTATTGTCTCTCTACCTGTCCGAGTCTTTCGTTTTCGGCTGGTCAGATACTACCATATATGTCATCATCACCACCGCGTATTCAATAAGCATTTGGTCGCATCCTCGCTTTCTCACATTGAACTCACACAGTTGGCCTTTCTTCTCCTTCTTTTTCTTCAGTAGTAGCGTAATGTTAGTATATATAATAATAGTCTGAGGTCTCAGCAGCTCAATCAGATGCCCAAAACGGAACCAACATCGAAAAAGAACGACGTTGTTTGTTTTTTTTCCGTCTCTAAACCAAAGATACCAGCGCATTCGATTGCACGTGCGCGTCTGTTGTGCCCTGTCTCAACACACGGCAGCGCTCGGCAATTTATTCGAATGGGGCGTTAGTCTGTCGGCCAAGTCAACCACCATCGACACCACTCGACGTTAATATCCCATTGCTGCTACTACTACTACTACTAGGTACTATTACTACTAGAACAATAATTGTAGTGAGTACAACTCGAACTAGTGTAGACTATCTAGTCGATTCCAGTTGCCTAAGGGTGCGATATCTAAGGCACTGTGAAAGTCGAACACCCTAAAACACTTGGAGCCACGCGCTTTGTAGCCGGCGCAGCAAAACACCCGCTCCGTGTCGTCACGACCTGTCGCCGCCGCCTCTGCTGCTGTTGCTGTTGCTGCTGCCGGTGTTACTGCACAGAATACACGCAAATGAGAGATATGTCTGCCGATAGGCATGCGTAGAACACTAGAATGAACGGGAGGAGCTGAGTCAGTCATCAAGACAGTAGTAGTAGTAGTATTATAGCAGTAGTAGAGTTGGGCCTGATCTTAGCACCGCTCGCTGCATCATTGGCTGAGATTGGCAGAGAAAATGACACAACAGCAACAACAACAGCAGCAGCGGCAGCAGCAGCAGCAGCAACAGCAGTCGATTCAATAACAATGAGAGCCCGAACAATGGAAAATGATCGCCAGAGAGACAGACAAATAATTTACGAAAATAAATAAGCGCTAGGCAGGCCGGCCGAAACACGAGATGCCCTTAGGAAGATGGAAGTCCCCCGAGGCGGTTGTTGTTGTTGTTGCTGCTGTTGTTGCTGTTGTGGCTGTTGTCGTCGTTGTTGCTGTTGTTGTTGTTGTTGCTGTTGTTGCTGTTGTTGTCGTCGTTGTTGCTGTTGTCGTCGTCGTCGACGCTAGTTCACGAGATCCATCGATCGATGATCGTCTCATTCATCATAATGATTCGTGACTCATTATGCATTTCTCGCTATGAGTCATGATTTGTTCACTCTATATAATTGGCAGTTATTGTTTTCATTGTATGAAAAATCCACAAACAATATTATGATAATATCAAGTAGGTTCAATGATGCGTTGACACAAAAACAACCGAGTATACCAACGAGGATTATTAATATTATTATGATCATACCCTATGCAAACTGTGTACCCAAGTATGAATGTAGGAAAGCAACGCATGGTTCGGTCGTTTGTCCAGCCGATGGCGCGAATCTTCTAGGTGGCGCTCCAGCGGCGCGTCCGTAATCCCAGTCCACACGTATTCAGGCCGGCCATTCCAGTAGCGACACGACAGCACACCACAATACACGGATTGTTGATGATGTGCATACAGCCATAATCATGGTACTGCCATGACAGGGAAAAGGCGGCTTAGTAAGTAAGCAGCTACCTCGCCAAAAGCTTGTCATCATCATGGGCTTCGTCACCTTGCTAGGAAAAGTGTATCGTTTGCTACAGTTTTCCTCAACCTGTCCCTTACCTTCCCTGCCTCGACCTCGCGCGGCTCGATCGCTCTCATAAATAGAGCGCGGTTTAATAGAAGTAGTGCTAGTATTGTTGTACTAGAACTACAACCACGCCACAAAGGACACTGGCATGCATGCGCCCGCAATTTAGATACTCGGCTGCATCGTGGTATGTGTGTATATAAATATATATATATATATATATATATATATATATATACAAAACACTACACGGGCTTTACGGAAAAACAAATAAAGTTATGGTCATCGCACATGCTATTAATAAAACGCACTTATAAAAAAAAAAAATATATATATATATACGAGGGCGGGTCGAAAATATTTTCTGGTATTAGATAATGCAAATATTGAATATGTAACAAATATATGATAAAACGGATATACAAAATACTCAAATCTCAAATATCTTCCCAAATGTTTTTCTTCTTTAACTTACATTTTTTAAACGCATCTTTTGGAATTGAGTTGAGTTGATCGTGCGAATTTTCGTTCATCTCCTCTATAGTCTCGAAACGTTGTGTCTTCAAATGTTTTCTTCCGTGGGATCACGCAAAGTCGCACGGTGCCAGGTCCGGTAAATAAAGAGGTTGCGGAAATATAGAAATCGAATTTTTCATTAAATGTTCTGACTTCAGTAACGATGTGGAGGATTCAAGAGTATGTTGCCTAGAGTTCAGGCTTCTTGCGTTCTAACGTTCCCGCGCAATCTTTTTTGCGACAATATTCTCTATTGATCGTAGAACCAGGTGGTAAAAATTCGTAGAAGATGGTTCCCGTGTAGTCGAAAAAGACAGTCAAAAAAACCTTGGTGTTCAATCTGCTCCGTCTAAATTTTTCCGATCGACTCTTTCCTTGAAGGCACCACCGGCAGGATTGGGCTTTGGTCCCATGGCTCGTTTCCTGTAGTCACTCTCTGAAGTCTTTCAGGGTTTAATTCGGATATTTCCCGACGGACGTTAATTTGCTGGAAGTTCCACATTTTTAGAATTAACTTTTTTATGTTATTGACGTCGACGGGCTTCCCGAGCGGGTTCATCTCCGGTCTCTTCACATGCGCCGCTAAATCGACAGTACTTACTAATTTAGAACATATGATTTGTATGTAAGCGCAGAACTTTATGCCGATTCGTTGCTTCTCAATTTTCTTCTTAAAAATCGCCGAACCTTGTTTTCTTCTCTTCTGTTAACGAAACTCAGATAATAAATGATGCCGCTGATTGACAACATGTAAACTGGGAAAGGTGGCTTTGACAGGATATGGCTTTGTGCCCCCCCCCCCCCCTCTCAGACAAATAGCAAATATTTTTTCCGTGTTATCATTGTGCGGTGATTCTTGGAATTACCTTGCATTGGCTTTTCGTCAGCCATCTTGCACGGGGCACATATTTGTTAAATGCTTGGCATATATATATATATATATATATATATATATATATACATATACATATACATATATGTATATGTGGCAAGCATTATGCTTGCTCTCTTCGGTGCCGGGTTAGCGATGTATCATTGAGTATCAGACGATGCCAACTAATCGTATGACGATTGTCACCGAACGTGTTCGGATGCGTCAGCGTCCGCTCCCCTTTTGTTCAGTCTGTGCCTTTCCTAATAATGTCGACGTCATAAACAATTTCCTCCACTCTCCGTTCAGTTTTGGACAATTAAACGTACCGACATAGGGCCCATACTATGATGCAATGGTAGAATCATACTTGTTATAGTTGTATATATATATATATATATGTATATATATATATATATATATATATATATATATATATATATATATATATATATATATATATATATAAAACTCGGCTGTGGAACAACAGAAGAAAGCAGGACAGCACGCGAACTCTCTTGACAGTATCGCTATACCTGTATTTTGCTGTAAGTTTTAATTCATTACTTTTGAGCCAGGCATCTCTGCCGACAGATGATTCATTGTTAACTCGTTTCTTATCTGGTCCCATTCGGGTGCAGAAAACAGAACGAGTGCGTGAGTTAAACATTACGCAAATAACTACAATGAAGCGGTCTAAATACGGCCTCATTAGGTCACCCTTTAGACGACTAGTTTCTCTTGCGGTGCAAATGAACGTAAGCGAATATTACTAAATGCGTGCCACAGTACATAGAGATAGAGAGAGACGCCTGTAGCTACGCTACTTGATTAATAATTAGGCAGAAATTTGGAACACACACTGGAGTACGTAGAATGCTGATTCGTCTACTAGTTACCGACAGAAACGTTAACGTAGTCATCACAACCACCAGTCTATAGCTGTCTGTGTTTTGAACGAAGGCTACCGCTATTTCAGCCGGTGTTAATGCCGGTTGGCCGATAACGACTGCGTTGCTGAGGTCGGCATTATTTTTAACATCCTGCAACGGAACAGGTACAACCGGCGTCACCCATTCTCGAGTATTTCATTCGAGAGATTCATATGACCAGTTCCGGAGTTGAGCGAGCTCGCTTGCGCAGCTCGAACACACCAGCATTGCCAAGACCCAATAGCGCCGCTACGTTAGGCCTGGGCGATGCATCCCTTCTTCATCGGCACGAAATCATAACTAACAGCTGCTGAGTGAGCTGAGAAATGATGAATCTTCGCCTTTTTAGCCAGAGCAGCCTATGTGAACGAACGAATTCAACGCCGTCGTCACATGAAGCCTTAAAAGTCGTGTGAGTGAAATGCAACTAGTACTTTTGAGTACGTATAGTGAGTCGCAAACGACGCACGTCAAACATATTTGCGTGACCGGCGGCTGTGCCGTTAAGAGATCAATTCAATTTCCGATCAATACCTACTACAGAAGAAGAGTAGAGACGGCCTTGGACGTAAAAGGACGTCTTATTTCTCTATGTCTAGCATTCGGGCGATACAATTCTAAAGCACATACATAGTAAAGACAGAAAACATCCACCTACACACAGAGCAAATCATCCGGAAAGTGACAAATTAACTGTCAATTGAACTATACTATTGATTCTAGCTTCTATAAAACTAGATATATAACATTTTAGCGGTGTGATTCTAAAGGAATTAGACACCACATCTTACTGCTGTGCTTAATTAAAATTGTGCATAATTCATTTATCACTACCGCATACGGCTGGGCAAATGGTGGCCGCGGTCATTGGGGTAATTAATTTCGCTCGACACCTGCCATGAGGTTATCATGGAACGGCGATCAGCAGCGGATACCTGCGATATCTTCGAGCCATCGAAGCTTGGTATTTCGAACAGACCGCGGCAGCTTGCCTAGCGAGGCGGGCATACTGCCACAAGTAGTGGGAGCTGGGGGGTTGGTTTGTATGTTTGCTTCGTTTCTAGATTTCATTTTATTTCTAGATTTAAACCACCATCTTCTAAAATGTCTCGTATTCAAGGCCTATTGAGGAGAAATGATATGGCGGAAGAGGCAAGCTTTTTTCCAGGTACCCTTCTCGAGTGAATGCGTAACGTGTGGAAATGACTTATTTTGTAATGATTTTTTTTGTGTGGAAAATATGTTTTTATGTCAAAAGTGAGCCCTTTTGGAAAGAGATGTGGTCGACTGACTTACGGGTTTGCCCTACCTAGTTTGCGTTTGTCGTTCAGCCACGTTATCCTTCCTGGCCTACTATGCGGGTGTCTACAACGATAGCTGTAGTCTACATGAAGTTGAGCCAAATTAACCAGCTTCCAACCCAGTGGGCTGCGCGCTCGCCTCTGATCGTCACGGACTTGCGCAATTTACATTCAGGCCAAGGGCAACAGGTACAAAGCCAACATTAGACAGAGTGCGGAAGTTGTCTTGAAAAGCTCTCGTCTATTTTGGCTATCGCAATTTCTTTCTGACAAAGACATTGCTTGGCATTGCTGGAAGGCTGCGGGTTCATTTGCACTCGAAAATTGAACTCCATTGCGTTTCGTTTTGTAATAAGGTTGACAGCGGGGCAAATTATAATCGGGCAGTAGCCACAGAAAACATAATAAGAAACAGGACGTACAGGCGTTTCACGAGATGGTGCGCGACCACTGGTTTAGTATTAGCTTTATTATTAAAATTATATGGAGTTGTTTGGGAATATTTTGTAATGTACACACACACACACACCCACACATATATATATATATATATATATATATATATGTGTGTAGGGGGGAGGAGAGAGCGATTAAATGAAATGGGAACTGTGTGCGCACACGATGGCCCCAAAAGTACCAGCAATCAATGCTCGTAGTACAGAAGCAATTGAACGAACACGAGCTCTCTGCCTACAACTGCTGTTAATAGCATTCGAGTGCCCTCATCATCATCAGCATCGATATCATCGTCATCAGTTTGGTTGTTGATGTTATTGTTGTTGTTTGATAGACTAGTAAGGTAGAAGGCGATGAGGAGTTGTTGGACCACCACGATCACACACGGATTGTGATGACAGCCGGATTGTGATGACCTCCGTGGTCTGTTACGACCGTGGCCGACGCCGCTCTAGGAGGGGGCGCTTAAAGTTCCACGAGGGGAGAATACGTGGGGATTGGGGGAGGGGAACTCCCATGTCCTATGGGTGTTCATCGTAATCTCGTTGTCGTTAGAGGAGAGTAAAGGCAGAGAAGACGAAGAAGATGAAGAAAAAGAGGAGAAACGAAAATAACAAGACGACGGCGAGGGAAAAAGTCGGGCAAGGGAAAGAGGAAAAAGAAGGAAAAGAGAAACTGAAAAAGGGGAAGATGAAGACGTGCTTGTTAAGTTTTGCCCTTATGTTACATTCCATTGCAAAAGACGAACAACAGTTGTCCGATACGACGAGCACGCCAAAGATTGGTAAACATGTAAAAAAACAAAATGATGACATATAGTAGTAGTAGTAGTAGTAGAGTATTAGTATTTTCATAGTCAGCGGGTCTGAAGATTGAAGGGCATTGCATCGCACGGCAACGGGTCTGTCGATGACATTGGCCAAATCCGAGGATGTCTCTTTCTCTCACTCAGATCATCAGCTCCATTTGTTGGCGGTTGGAGTTGATAAAAACTGGCCGGCAAAGTTGATCATGTTGAAACCTACTGTCTTCTATTGTGGTCTGCGTGGAAAGAAGGAGAGAGCGGTCGCCCGTTTCAAGGTCGACGTAATAACCGCTGCCATTACACCCTAATGCCATTATGATCGTTTCATCGCCGTCTAGCCAAACTGTTTCTGCCAAAAATCTCGTGACAGATCTCTGCTGCTCGGCGGTCGCTTTCGCGCTGTTCGCTCTGTAGCCGCGTCTGTGACGACAACTCTCTCACTGCCGCAGTCGGAATGGTCGATTGGCGAACAGATGACTAAATAGAAGATACCACTAGCTATAGCTATTAGACCTTGTCGCATTTGTGCCGAATTTGAAAGTTGTTGCCGAAATTGTGGCTGGCCATGGTGACTACGTTTCCTGCGCGGTGGCGTGACGATTCGGAGCGCGCAGGAGAGACGGAGAGAGCATAATCTCTCTCTCTCTCTATATATATATATGTATATAGATATATATATATATATATATATATATATGTATATATATATATATATATATATATATATGTATATATATATATATATATATATATATATGTATATATATATATATATATATATATCGATATAGCATAGCTGTAGAGGAAACAAATATAATGCACAGCAAACGCAGCAACAAGCACACTACTGCGGGTACGCGTGCTATATTGCGACAGCGACGACGAGGTGTTCCAGACACACCACCAACACTGAATTACCGCTCGCTAGCTGGCTCGCTGGCCTAATAAGTGAATGAGCTAGGTCGACTTTGTTCGCCGATGGGGAACACGTGGGGGGAAGGTATTTTATTAGCAGCAACAACAACAACAACAGCAACAGCAGCACCGAGGTCTCTCTTTGCGGGAACACCGCGTCGGATGCCTCTGTGCCAGTGGTTTTGCTTTTTCGGTTTCTCTCGCAGCAGCTTGTTGAATGCTCGTTCGCTCGTTTCTCTGTTTTGTCATCATCGTCGTCGTCGTCGTCGTCGTTCGTGCAGAGTAGTCGGGATTTGTTGGATATCTGTGTGGCATCGTGTGGGAATGACGTTATAGATCGACGCATAGATCGACGAGGAGAATGCTCGCTCGATGAATAGCTACGACGACCTCGCTGTCTGACTGACTGTCTGACTGAGTGACTAACTGACTGTCAGACTAACAACAACAACAACAGACTGGCTCGCTTGCGAATGCACGAGCTTACTCTTCTTACGACACAAAGCAACCGTTGTGGCAGCGGTAGCAACGCAACCCCACCAACTCAAAGGCGGTGGCGGCGGCCATCACCGCAAACACGAGGTGAACGGAAACACGGTGGCTCGGTGGTGGTCAGGTGGACGGTTTTGCCGGCATCCGAGTCCTCTGCTCGGATGCGTCCGCCACCAACTCGTGTGGCTCTCTCTATATGGTCGAACGGAACGCAGCGGAAGCGTTGCCGCAACCCGATGGAGCTGATGCGCTGTTAGAGATAATGCTGGTCGCCGCGCACGGGTTGCCGTTGCTGTAATCCTGTAAATATGTAGCAATAAAATGCTGATGTGCTGCTGCTGCTGCTGCTATTGCTCCGGTTAGCATTGCCAGTGCTATTGTGATGTGTCGTTATTAGTGATGCTGTCTAGATTTGACAAAAACAAGCTTTTATCATATTATCGTTATTATTATTATTATTATTATTATTATTATTATTATTATTATTATTATTATTATTATTATTATTATTATTATTATTATTATTATCATCATTATTATTATTATTATTATTATTATTATTATGAACGCCATTAACTCGCATATGCAGATAAACACGCGTGCACGGCCGCGCTCATATGAAGCTAGCTGGCTGACATAGAAGAAACGATACGACCGCCATATGTCGGGCCGAAGTACGGCCATTAAGCTCGAAGCGCACACGATCTCACGATGCTTCGACAATGTACATGCTTCTAAAACGTATGCTTACCGTATGCACACACACACACACGCATACACCGTGATGAGAGAGCATTATCGTGAGTCCTCTCTGTGCCTGATGTCTGACCTCATTGCTCAGTCAGTTTTCAGTCTAAATCTATGTCGATTTATGATGATACACCATTCAGCACAGGTACAGAGGCATGCTATCATTTGTCAACCAAGCTTTGCAACATTCCAACGGCTCGACTACCATATGAATAGTCGACGGATGTGTGATTGTTTGCTGCTCCTATCGCAGGCCGTCTGTCGACAAGCCGCAGTAACAGCAGCGTCACCTGCATTTACACTTTTCATACGTGCTTTTGTTTGTGAAGCCGCGCACTATATATATATATATACATACATATATATATATATATATATATATATATATATATATATATATATATATATATATATATATATATATATAATTTAACTTATAATGGAGCGTAAACAATGTCCCCTACTAAATGTTGACGACACACCACATCAGCCCTACCACGTCCACACACCTGGTGTCGACCCGACCACCTACCCGGACAAGGGGTCAAGCCGTTCTCGGTTGTCTGCGAAACATAGACATGACTCTGTCGACGATGACGTTGTAGATTGAGCACAACCGTCTGCAATCGAATGGAGTAGAAACCCCCGGCAGAGCTAACGGGAGCACTTTTAAGTACACTTCGCACCTCCATCGAAGCCTTTCAGTGTTCGCAGTCACTGTTGCACGCTTCTTTGCGGTGTCCTGTCGCCGGTTACGCTCCAAGTATTTTGCACAGTTTCCGCAGCAGTAAGGCCTTTCTTGAACCTATACAAAATCGCCGTCCTTAACTGGCATGTTTTGCTGCTCATGTTGTAACAGAATTTTGTTTCTATATCAAAAACGACGAATGAGATCACTTTACGAAGCTCTCGAAGATTCGACAGAGACATCTGTTCTGTGAACATAGCAGACTTTTCAGAGACGGACACATCTAACTAGGTCTAGAAATTCCAGTTACTTTCTGACAAACCTAATGTATATATATATATATATATATATATATATATATATATATATATATATATATATATATATATATATATATATATATATCTATATATATATATATATATATATATATATATATATATATATATATATATATATATATATTATAATAAATGTCAATTTGTTTGTCCCATCAACTTGGAATGTATATATATATATATATATATATATATATATATAATACAAACGCGATGACATAATGACATAACGCGGCCTGTTCCAAAACGTCTAGCGCGTCTCCTGACAGCGTATTATTTATTAACAGGAACAGATTAGCTAGACCGGGGTACTGTTTCGCTCGACTACGAAATACTAACCTATGCGTAGTTTGTAATATGCAAGGTTTCAGTGTCCGTCTCCAACTTTCTCTGTTTGTCTATTAATATCCGTTTATCTCGCATGCTTTTTTTTCTTTTTTCGCCGTCAGTCTTATCTCTCTGTAATAGATATCCAAATTCGCTTAGCGGCGATTTTAATTGAAACTAATCTATTTTTGCTTATGTTGATATTGCTGCTGTTGTTATTGTGATGGTGGCGGCGGTGGTTATCATTGTTGTTGTTCTCTCTTGTATTTGCGCTTATTGTTGTTATTGATATCGCCATATTTTTAGTCGGCAGCGGCAGCAGATACACGTGCTGTTGACTTTGAACTAATTAGCTAGGTTTAGTGCTCTATCTCTTTCTATAGTCTCTTATGTGACGCGATGGTTGGTATAACTTGGATTTGGTGAAGTGGTGGTTGCCGGCGTTCCTTAGCAGCGACGAAGACTCGCAGAAGCACAAAGCAGAAAACGAAAAGGACTTCAAGGTCTTCGCCGAACATCCTGGTCGCCAGGGCCACTTTAGAAGCGTGCACCTTTACGCACGCTAACGGCGGTAGACGCTATTTCTATGTACCTGTAGATATACGCTATATCTACGCGTATCTTGTGTGGATTGGTATCTAACCAGCATTCGCCAATTCGTCAGTAGGTAGATCAAAATCGTTTATTTTCTTTCTCTAATCCCTCTCTCCGCCTCCCACCCAGCTGCCCTTTCCTCCCCGATAGATGTCGCATACCCCCGGTTTGAGTAGTTGAGTGCATAGATATGTCTGTGTGTACGGATGTCTGTGCGCTTGACACGTCGCCGCTCGACATCTTATCAGCAATTCGTTCTATTTCTGTGCTTATCTCGCTTCCTTTCGAAAAGAACGAGCACGCCGGCGAATGTAAGGGCGAAGAAAAGGCTTTGGCCTCTCCCTCATAGCAGAACACCTATATATATATATATATATATATATATATAAAATAAGGAATAAAGATGAAGTGAGGCAGATTGAAATGGTCTAACCGAAAGACGACACGTAGACGGGGGCAACGTCTGCACAACGTTGCCACTACTACGAAGCTGTCCGGGAAGGCGGGAGGGGGCGTTGACCAGCGCCCCTAGCACAGCAGAGGTTGCCGGTTGCCTATTGGTATTGCCGCTGCTGCTGCTGCCGCTGCTACTGTTGCTGCTTGGCAATAGTGCTGGATGGAAAACAAAAACAGCAACAGGAGAAAAGTACCGCCAACAATAGCAACAGTGATGACAACGACTGGTACTGCCAAAACGGACGGCGAGATAGCGACGCTAGCGACGGGGGTGGCAGAGAGGCGGCGCCGATAGCGGTTCCAATTCCTCCACATGGCGACATTGCGATGCAAGGAGAAAAACATAAGCGCTCAGCAGCGACCACCTTGACCGTGGCGTCGAGACTCGAGTAAATGATGATATTGTGGATGGTGGTGATCGTTATAATGATGGACAAGGTACAAAACGGGCTGGCTTCGAGTAGAATTGAAGTGAAACGACAAATATCTCCAAAATTGCAAACGTGAAACGAAGCGCGCCTGCGCCCATGCACGCACCCGAGTGTGGGGCAAGGGGGGGGGAGACTGCAGCTTAAGCAAAAAAACGACGGAAAGCTCAAACAGAAAGGGTGGGGTGACATGGGGGAGGGAGAGTAGCTTTTTTCTAGATACGGGATACTTGACAGCGTGCTAGCTGAGTCTGTAATCGTATGCCTGCAACCCGTTACGGCATTCGCTTCTAAAGAGAGGACGACGGGTAAATAGATAGCCGTTATGCATACGCAAAGAAATAAAAAGAAGGACACCAACAACAACAACAACAACAACAACAACCACGGAAAGCAATGCGGTTGCCTCAATGACATTTGATGATATATATATATATATATATATATATATATATATGTAAATATATCCATATATGTAATGTATATTTGCCTATGCATAACGGCTATATATACACGCTGACATAATTGATTTACATCTATGTGTCTAAACATGATATATCAAGAGAGACAGAGAGAGAGAGAGAGGGAGAAGTAAAAGGCAAAGGAAACGCCGACATCGAGCAAAAACAAATTTCGAAACGAACAAAAAGAGGGTAACCGAATATAGGTGGTTTAAAAGTACAACTTGTTTGAGAGCAAAGATAACCGAAAGAGAGAGATTCTCCGGTACAAAACGATAAACGAAAGCGACGACAACAGACGGGAGAAGCTTGGTTTCTACCTTGTTCCCAATGTTCTTCGTGCTTTTTGATATTTAAATTAACAGCTAGTCCTAAGTGTGCAAAACTTATCTTAGGTTATATATATATAATTCTGTATATAACCCTGTTTTGCACTTTTAGGGCAAGCTGTCAATTCATACATGCATGCACACGCATTCTCTCCCCCCGTCTCTCTCCTCCCCCCGTCTCTCTCCTCCCCCCGTCTCTCTCCTCCCCCCGTCTCTCTCCCCCTCTCTCTCTCCCCTCTCTCTCCCCGTCTCTCTCTCTCTTGGTCTCTACCAAGAACTCTAAGGGTACCAAGCGGCGACATCAACAAAATAAGCAACCATTCACACACACATCCTATGCCGGTCGTTGTCATCATGAACAAACACTACGTGGTGCTTGGCGGCGCCACTGCCCTTTCCACTATTACTATTACTACGATTACTACTACTTGCTACTACGAAAACAACTATAGCAGCCAATGATAACCTGATATCGTTGTCGACGACGACAACAACAACAACAACGTCAACATCAACATTTGTGATGGTGGTCTTGACCACGAGACGCGGGCGATCTCGATGATATACATATATACGTGTCCGCCTTGTTTTACTGAGTTGCGACACTTATTTATTTATTTACTTATGTTGTTGTTATTATTGTTGCTCTTATTGGTGTTGTTTCTGTTGTTGTTGTTGTCGTTGTTGTTGCGGCTGCTGATTGTAGGCCGGTAGTGAGGCTGGTGGGGTGGTGGTTCTACCGTTTTCTTTTCTACAGGAAATTTCACTCTGCTAAGGGCTAAATGCAACAGTTTGCTCTTTTCTACACCCCCGCCCCACACCCTTATTTCGTTCCTATTCCTCTCTCTCACATCTCTCTCTCTCTCATCTCTCGTTTCCCCCTTTGCTCTTTTTCTCTACATTTCCCGCTCTCTCTCTCTCACACTGCATCTCATGGGTATTTTTGTGTTCATTAATCGCATGCGTTTCCCCTGTTTCTGTGGTTGTTGTTCTTATTGTTGTTGTTGTTGTTCGTATTGTTGTCGTTGATGTTGCTGTTGTTGCTGTTGTTGTTGTTGCTGCTGCTGCTGCTGCCCGTCGACTGAGTGACGAGACGCTATAACTCTGCCTGGTAAGGTGGTTGGTGAACTCTCCAACTCTAGAGTCTCTCTGTTGGTGGTCCGCGGTCGTCACTCTTGTCGTCGTTGTCGTCGTTGCCGTTTACCGTACTACACTCTCCAACCGTCAACCACCGACCGGGCTTGTGGCTGTGGTTGCGGTGCTCAGCGAGGCCCACCGTTGTCGTCGCTGTCGTAGCCGACGATATCCTTTGCTATTGTTGTTACTGCTGCTGCTGCTGTTGCTGGTGTTGGTGTTGGTGGCTGCGGCGGCGGTATTGTCAATGTCATCATCGCTTTCCGTTGACACAGCTACCGTTGTCCTGTCTTGTCCTGCGCTGCACCGTCCTGGAGACGTCGTCATCGTCTTCGACATCGACGTTGTCGTCGTGTCGCTTCCTGGTGCCCCGCTTTCTCCTACCGGCACTGGCATAACCGGCAGCACGATCTTCTACCACGGAGCAGTAGTGCCGGAGTGGCGCCGGTCGAGAGAAGCCTACCGTTGTGCTAGCTTTGCCAGCTAGTTCACGCTGTCCCGTACGCACACAATCAACACGTGTTGTGTTGTGGTTCACTTTGTCCAGGATACCTCGATCCACGGTCGCGACAACCAGCACGAAACAGAGCTAGCTCGTCAAGAAAGCACACTACTGTTGTTCGGCGTGTGCGGTGGACTGGCGAAACAACTCGTTGGATATTCCGATTAGGCGTGTTGTAGTTACTATTGTTGCTGTTGTTGTTGCTGTTCTTGCAGCAGTTGTAGTTGTTGCTATTGTTGTTGCTATTACTGTTGTTGGTCTTATTGTTGTTGTAATCGCTCTGAACCGGTAGCAACCGCGGCAACAGCATTTGCAGTGAGACCGTCGGTGCACTGGTTTTACGGCTGGCTACGCGTGAGTGAGGTGACCCAGTGAGGTGTTGCGGCGTTGGCATATTTATCCCCCCATGAATGTGCACGGTGTACACACTCGCCGGCCTCTGTGAAGTGCGAACGTAGACTGCAAGTCATCGACATCCATTAACAGTGCACTGTAGACTCAGCTTACATTCTTCGTACGAGAACACAAAGGTACAAGTGTGGACGCAAGCTTCCAGTCGAACTATAGAGAACATCTGAGACTCTCGGTTTTAGCACATATATATATATATATATATATATATATATGGTAATCACAAAATAGCCTGAGATCTTAAAAATACATACAAACAAGAAATCTTAAGATATCGTTTAACGTTTAATATACTGTATAAACGACAACACGAGATGTTTAAGCATTTTTTGACGTAAAGATTACATTAATTCACCTCTTAATGTTGACCATTAGTCTGCTGCTAATCGTAGGCGTGTTAGTAATGAAAGTACCCCGCAGGAGAAGTTGAGCGGCGTTAAATTGCAATAACTTGAAGGCCAGCGAATGTCCCCATTAGGCGAGATTAGCCATTCGGGGCACTTCATTCTCAAAAGCTTAAATATCTCGCCAGCTGTGCGGCTTGTCGCATCATCTTCTTAGAGAGTGAGAGTTTACTCGTATCGATTCTGTTCAATTTGCCTAAAAACAATTAAGGAACATGCTGCGATAACGTTTGCCATTCACCGCGCAGAATGAAAGAAAAATAGGGTGACTAATGATTCCTTTGAACCAGAAACTGCCAACCAATCGTGAATAATGGGAGGATTCTCGGTTGCCGAGATACGACAGTTTGTCTGTTGACACTTCCATTCCGATAGACACGGGTTTCGTCGGAAAAGAAGATCTATTTGTATACAAAATCTACGGCATCACTCTGCAGCATCTCGGAAGCCCAATTGGTAAAGTTAAGCTGGTTCTCCTGACGGTCTGTAGGCTTGAGCCCTTGCGTTAGCTGCATCTCATATCTCGGGTACTTTGCTAGATTCAACCTCAAAGTACATCCGGATGGGACGCGCGAATGACCCAGTTCGCCGAGCTCGAATGTCTCCGGATATTGTTTCACACTGTCGGTCACAATGGCGATAGCTTCCACCGGACGAGCGCTCCGTTGTTTTCCACGACTTAGCACCTCACATACTGAGGTGCTAAGTTACCCAGTGAAACTTCTACACTGGTTCTCTCTCACCAGCCTATTCCACAAGTATCATACGTCACAGATTGAGTTGACCATTCGTTTACAACACACACACACAAAAAGAGCCAGATAAATATGGCAAGGAATCTGCTTTGGAATGGATCTCCAGATAGAATAAAAACGGCAGGCCCTTATAAGCGGTCACCTTTAATACAAAAGGAACTTCAAAAGTGGTGGCGCGTTCTGTGGATATTATCTGTCGGCCGAACCAAGCGGGAAACAAATCTCCCAGGATATAATTCTAAGATCCTAACAGTTAGAGTAGCAACACGTATTGTGTACAATCTGCCATCAGAAAGAAGACAAGCATCACTATACTATCATCAATATTATTATAACGACTATCATTGCACACATATAGAAATAATATTGCGTCAGAATTTATAAAGGTTTGGCACGGTGTTGTGCTGTGCCTTTTATACATTAAACATTAACTCGCTAATGTATTTAATGTTGCTCAAAGGGGTAAAATGCGATATTTTAGTGTAATGTCGTATTCCATCTCTACGTCAAATTGTGCGAAAGGTCACTGTACGCGGCAAGTGCCTCGTGCAATATCAATGCCAGGAGTTCTACAAGTTTACCTTACACTCATATTACATCGATCTTCGTCATGCAATGTTATATCATGTGGTTATGTTGTGCGGCTGTTATATATATATGCAGCTCGGGCACATTGTAGCACTGTGCTAACCCTGGGTCAGAGAACCCGTGACAACACGTTACGTATGTATATATAATATATATATATATATATATATATATATATATATATATATATATATATATATATATATATATATATATATATATATATATGACATTTAGTTCAACCGATGCTTGTTGACGGCATTCGATTAGACAAAACGAGTCCAGTTACTTCATTTTTAATTTAAGCTGCCTATACTACTGTATCAGGTCCAACGACTATATATATATATATGAATTATTATGGGAAGTTATGTGTTAGCGTTACTTCAGGCTTGTTTGCGCGACATTAGTTAATCATAAGTAAAACAATTGTGCTAAAGCATGCATACATACATACACACACGTAAATCCATTTGTGCTCGCTTATAAAAATACCGCGGATCCGCGGTGTCTGCATCACTATATAGATATGATGATTGTGATCGAGAATTGATAATGACCTGATGTTCTAAGAGAAAACTTAGCGCTGAAACCTAACTAGCGTATCTTCGTGTGCTTCCAGGCAAAAGGTCGGCCAGCGGCTGTACTGGACTATCTCGGCATGGGCTTCAAAACCGGACGGGGCGTAGGTAAGTGACCTGAGAATAAGCCAATGGCCTCGACCGCAATCCCCATACCACCACGACGTTCCCCCAGCTCCCTGTTGACCTTTTGGGTGCCGCATGCTTAAAGATAACGGCGCGTCACCTTGCCATCTGTGTCTCGTTCGACTCACAAAGAGCAATACGCTTTTCCTGTACTGTTTCGGGCAAACACTAAATTTAAGAAAAACAGGAAATACGGCTCACTTAGTACCGCTCGTAGGGGTTACTCTATGCTGGCAGGATAAACGAAGAAAGGAGAACGACATGGAGCGAATGAGTGAAAGAAACAACAAAAAGAGATTTACAGAGCCAGAGAAGACAAATGGGGAGGCCGTACAAACAGCCTATAAATGTATCTGTAAGCATATATATATAAACACTTTAGTTGATAAAACACAATCACAAAATGCCTCTGTTTATTAGTCATTATTATCAGCTAGATGGCCCTGACGTGACGTGCCCATGCGAGAGTCACCTAACGGACGTTGTCGTCGTTGCACATACCCCTTAAAGCGAAACGCTATAGGTCGTTCGTACACTTACGGACTCGTCCTGAAGTAAGCTTGCGGGCCGGAAGATTGTGCCGGACGAGATGAGATGAGCCGATCGCTTAAACCGGCGGTAATCGACCGTCAAGGTTTCTCTGAGCTCTGTTTCTGAGTGTTGCGGCTAATATAACTATCGCGGACAGTTGTTGTAGTAGTAGTAGTAGCAGGCAGATAGAGGGTCCGAATCGAGAACACAGGCAGTGCAATAACTCTAGCAACACGTAGTATCTTTTGCTAGCACATCTCGGATTTTCTGCGCGTATTTTAAATGGAATTGCTAGAGGAGAGTGTACGCATCTTTTTTGACAGCAAATCGCAGCTCAGCTAATTCCAAGAAAGCATCGTGTCTGATTATATACGTACGTGTATTCAAATGTAAGCTAAACGGTTAGCGCTAAACGTGACCGCCCGTCTAAAAGTCGACCGCTAGGTCCAACGGACCGGCGGAACGAAACAACATTGCCAGGTAGATTTAGCAGTATTATCATCGCCACTTGCGTACACTAGCTCGTCAAAAAGCTCGTCGTTCGTTTGCGATGCATGCCTTTACAGGTTGCGTCTCGTGTGTCTGTATAGGCTACCGCTGTGAGGCTAGCCCTTTTTTTTGGAAGGGGGCAATTTCCAAGTAGAGAGTTGATACAGTTAGATCTATTTGCGCTCGTTGTGGTGGTGGGCCCAGTGGTTATTTCTAAATGTCAAAACATGGTTAAAATCAAAGATATATATATATACACACATACATAAACATGCAATTCAATATATACATTCTATGGTTCCATCCTGCTAGTGGAGTGACTGCTTGGCACTCACTACGTCGAGATCTGCACACAATTTGTCACAATGTTTACGGAAGCCTGTGTCACGTAGCTCGTGTTGAAGTCCTCCTAGTAAAATGCATGGTCTACGAAGCGTGCCACTATACTACCGGTGGTACCGAGACATACTGTACTTCCAGTATGTTTACCTCATCCTGCCTACTCCACTTCCTCTCTCCCTCTTTATCCCTCTCTCGCTTTCTGAGCTTAGCATTGCCCCATACAGTGTTAAACTCTGGATTTGTGTTAACCAGTGTTTCCTCTTACTCATACTCAATGAACTGGAACTAGACCGTGTGGGTTGTGATTACCACTGTGGCCGTCATCACCATCATCGCGCGTTACGTAGGTGGCATTGGGCCACATAGCACTATAGTAGTGGGCTTGGGTTTATGTTTCACGTTAATCCTTTACGACTCAACTCTCTCTCTCTCGATCTCTACAAAGTTACGCGCGATCATACAGTGCGCTCTATATACTCTACGGTTCGTTCGCATCAGAATCGGCCAAATGTGTCGTGTTGTTCCGCTGACAAGATAGAAAGAATTAATTGGCAGTTGTCATTTCGTGGGCCGGGTCTGTGGGCACGTGCACAACGTTCGAGTGGATACCGCGCCGTACTATAAAATTAATTACACACACATTAGAAACATTAACGATGGTCATAATAAAATTATTTGAATGCTCATTTGTGACCACTACTACTACTATTACTATTATACTTACCTCTACTGGTAAGTATATGTAAGCACACTTTTTAACGCTCTCCCTCTCGTAAATCGCGATTGCCGCCTGAGACCATGCGTATAAGTAAAATTGTATTCGGCATGGTAAACATGAACGCAGTCAAGTAACGTAGCTTTGGTTTAGCGATTGATTGAATTCTGCAAAGGTGCTCCATAATACATCGTCATACGGTGTCTTTTTGGAACTGGAGACAGGATGGCAGTCAACACTTAAGTTTTCCGCCACTGGACTCTTCTGAATCTATCTTAGTGCGAATACCACTACAATTACCCATATCTAGCATAATTTTGGGCACCTTGGGTTCGGGATTGGGCACTGTAGCAAGCTCTAGTTTTTCTTCTAACTGCGCGATGACGAATCAGGCAATGGCTGAAGCAAGGACGGACACTCCTCACGTAAACTCTTTGGTGTCGAGAACTCGTCCACACTGACTGTCTTTTATACTCGATTTGAGCTGTAGGCCGAGGTAATCGATTGGAGTTTATGAACTGAGAAACCGCGCCGGCGGCTTTCGATTCACGAGCATACTTTGATTGAAACGCTTTTTTTATTGACCATAAAAGAGGGTATGATGCCATTGCTTACACAATACTTGCTCGTGGTTTTTCCTAGCCTAACTCCTGTTTGAGATTCTATCTAGTCACAACATTTGCTGCGAGATCTGCCGCCTTTGTTCTGGCATACAACTATTAATACTAGTACCTAATTAAAGGCACGCTAGAAATAACGGCCACACCTCTCACATTTATGGCCGTTCCGTGAAGTAAGACTTGCAGCACTCGTGGGTAAATCTTTTCCTTCTGCCAACGTCATGATCAACGTGAATTGTTGTTCATTCATCTGTTTGTCGGCCCCCGTATTCATGCCCCACAAAGTCGGCAATCATGGAATCGTTGGTCGCACGAGCATTTCATGAGAGAGTTTTCGATACAGACCTTCTTTTCTTAGCCATAATCAACTGTGCCCTTTTAAAGACAGACCCTTATATAATATCTGATAATATATATATATATATATATATATATATATATATATATATATATATATACAGTCAGCATAGGTAGGTAAATGGTATTATCACATCTAGTAGGAGTCTGACAATATATATATATATATACAGTCAGTATAGGTACACTTGTAGAACGACACATGCCAGGTTGACGCCAATTAATGAATTGTTTGTATTCGACGATGTCGTTTGCGTGTGACATTCGCGTTTAGGCCTGGCCTGCGCCATACTGGGAACGACGATGGCGCTCGTGGCCGCCGTGGTGTTGTTAAACTTCACAGCGACCTTCCGCTTTATTCTTGGCAAGAAGGTCACCCTGTCCGAATCGTCACAGGGCTACCCGATCTGGCGAGACGTTTCCGACCACCTGGACACGCGCGTCGCGTGGTACTTCTTCAACTTGACCAATCCGGAAGAATTTGTCAAGGGCGAGATGCCCGTTCTGAAGGAGGTCGGCCCGTTCTGGTTCAAGTGAGTAGTAGTAGTAGACCTAGCCTCGTCGCAAACTATGCACGCACTAAAAACAACCTTGTAAAATCGTCTTTTTTTTCTAGTTCTACACTATGCATTACAGAGACAGAAAACAAATTGCGAACTGACGACATGCACACTGATACTTTGTTGCATACAGAGATGTGTAATATTTACGCGTTTCGCGCAGTCGTAGATATTATGCGTCGTACACATCGTCTTAGATAGATCGAGATAGCAGTCGCCTGCTTTTGATTGAACTGCTCCTACAATTCAACTGCTGTATTAGAAACGTCAGCTCTTGAAAGCGTCCGAGGAACCAGGTTGCACCTAGCTTATGTACATGTGTATACATACATCGGTTATCACGCTAGTAGCATAATAATAATAATAATAATAATAATAATAATAATAATAATAATAATAATAATAATAATAATAATAATAATAATAATAATAATAATAATAATAATAATAATAATAATAATAATAACGCGTCTTCGCGTCAGGGGTCGGGCAAGACTCCCACTCGGACACGAGTGATAGATGAGAGGTGAGCCATCGGCACCGTGGATTTAAACATTCACATTGATATAATAATAATAATAATAATAATAATAATAATAATAATAATAATATTGCGCCTTATTTTTTCATAAGTATTGCGAACGAGGTGACGAGTGCGATTTGTTCTGGTTTTGTTTCATTATGTCGTCTTACTCATGCGCTGTTGTTTCAACACGTTTAGAAGCAGTTTTAAAATCGAGCGGTTGTCGTTGTAGTGGTATGGTCTGGTACGGTTTCATCTGTTCGCGTCTTACAATCGCCATACTGTTTCGAACGCATGTTTTTTTTCAGGGCTATCCTGAAGAAAAAGAACATTCAATTCAACAGCAACTACACGGTGTCGTTCGAGGAACACCGACAGTTCCATTTCGACGCAGAGCGTTCCGTGCTACCGTACGATACGCGAATTACGATGATCAACGTGCCCGTCATGGTAAGAGCCAACGTACCGCTTGTTTATGAATAGTCTAGTTACCTCAGCTACAAACAAATGCCGTGCATTGAAAATTTAGCACTTGCGCATGATTCAAGTGCCTATATACATGTATATATAGCTTTGCTATGCTACACTTTGTCGCTACTCTTTGGAGTGGACGTGTGATCACGGGTTCTCTAACCCAAACCTTGCGCATGCTTGCAAATTAAGACTGAGCGGTGTCTGGGTCGTCGGGTTACTTGTGGTTTATTTAAGCGAAATAATTTGCAATCTGCGAGTTCGAATGTGGACTGTTTAAATACAGGGATGGATACAAATACGACGAGGAAGCTAAACGTAGTAGTGTATTAGTTGAATAGTACAAGATAGTTCGAAACTTGTTTCAGCTACTACTACTACTACTACTACTATCAAAATATATCCAAATCTCCACACGGGATCTTGCTTAGAGTACATCCAGTGCCGAGATTGTTATCTCTGTGTTGGCCCCTACAATTATGGCTGTGCCCGGCGGCTAGAAGAGGAACGCTTATGTTCGATTTGAGAAGATTGTATGGCTACTTTACTGACTGACGACTCGCGTCTCCGGGCGTGATGCATATTGCAGTCGGCGTTAGACAAGGTGGCTGATCTCGGTTACTTCACCCGCATGGTCACTGATCCGGCCATCGCGAGCGTGGCCGGCGACAGCTCGATCGTGACGAACTACACTATCGGTGAACTAACCTACGAAGGCCAGTACAACACACTCGTCGCCCTCTCCAAGGTCAAAGAGGGCATCATGGAGGCGATTAGCGCGCTTAACTCCGAAGAGAGCAAAAAGGGCAAATTCGGCTTCGCCATTGACGTGAGTAGCGATTAATTGAATGCCAGCCGCTGTTTGTGTTTGTTGTTGTTGTTGTTGTCATCGTTCTTGCAGAAAACGAGGCCACTATTTTGTTGTTTGGCTCTGTTTTTGCTTTTGTCCTTGTTGTAGTGGTGGACCCCCATCGTTGCACGTTTGTATTTATTGAGGTCCGTGTCTTGTGAGGCAACCCGAGAGCGATTCCGTGGACGTTAAATGCTGCCTGAGAATTAGTCCAAAAAAAATAAAGTTGAAGTGTGGGCCGGGGGGTCTAGGGCTCCGGTCCACTTAAAACCTGGCCTCTCCTTGCACCCGACCCAACCGGGGGCTTCTTTCGTATTTCGTACTTCTGAGGGGGTGTTAAGAAGGCTATTGTCACATATATGTTCGTAAGGCATCGTTACTAATAATAACCTCTGTCGGCAGTCGTCGGCAGAGGCCATGCGTGTGACTAGATGGTCAGTTACAACAAGGATTGTTGGGGCTGTGGGGATTTAGCTGGGTCAGCATGGGGCTCGTCGTTGGCCAATTACTTAATGTTTACTAGTTGTTACTTGCCCATGATTTGATGTCTGAAGATCTAGACGATCTAGAATTAGTCTGAAGATCGAAACGATCTCTTAGATAAACTTAAATATACGCTAACAAGTGAATGTGTGGAACGTTTCGTAGAAAAACGAAACTGAACCGGGCATCTTCAACATGTACACTGGCGCTACCGGAGTCACCGATCTTAACCGCATCTACTCTGTGAACAACCAACAGTACGTGCAGTTTCTACGTATCTTTTTAATACTGTGTGTGTTAAATGCATTTACCGTCTTTGTTTATGATCACTATTCATTCTTGTGAGCAAAATATTTTTGGAACAGATACGTTTTTGGAAGTGGAACCAGGGTTCCTAGGAGAACCCCAACGTTCTCATTTGTCGGTCGATTAATTCAAAGGAACAATTATATAGGGCCATAAAGTGCTTCCCCCAAGACATAGCTTCGTGAGTGGATATTAACAGTTTTTTCATTTTGTCCATTTGATATATCTCTTAAAAGTACGCAATATATATCCACAAGTACTCAAAGTATGTTGCGTTGAACAAACGATTCATTTGGCGACTTCTTTTGCAGTGAACTGTCAATCTGGCCGACGGAGCATGATAACGTGTGCAACCAGGTCGACGGAACTTGTAAGTAAAGTGTAACACGCGAAAGCAGACACAATTGCCGCAAAACATGTATTTATTTTTTCTTGGGGAAACAGTTGGTTCCAACGTTTAACTGAATTCCTTGCCCCCCCCCCCCCTATTCCAATAGCTAGCTTACCCAGTGAGTCTTGTGTGGGTTCAATGGTGGTACATGGCTCCCTTGATTGAGACCGCGTTCGCTCGCTGGCCGCCCACAGAAAGCCGTTGGAGTTCGGAAACAGTTTGGAAGCTCGCGTTCTACCTGTGACGAATACAAGAACGTCGGCTACCTTCTACAAGGCCTGACGATAAGTTGCACATAACGTTTCAATGAACGCGTGCGAGCTGTGATTAAAAAAGTGCCCCGAATTCTGCCTCTGTCTGTGCTGGTTACAGTTGGATATCTGCGTCCACCGATGAACGAGACTAATGAACAGGTTGTCTTTGTGCCCGACATGTGTCGGCCAATCACGATCCACTACCAAAAGGATGTCACGTTCCACGGTATCCGTCTGCGGCGGTTCACCCTCACGCCGGAGAACTTCTTTAGCTCGAAGCAGAAGCCAGAAAACTTCTGCTACGATAGCAAGATGAAGATGCCCTCAGGTGAGTAAGCGCGCCGTGACACAACGTGACGTAAAGCTTTTCCAAGCTTGAACATTCGTTTTCGCTCACTCAATGATGGAGGTCGGGCTTTTATGGTTCGTTGGTTGTTAGCATTGTTACATTGAAACTCGTATGCCCAACGTCGACGTGGACATCCACGGTGTGAGACAACGACATCGCGAGCTACACATGTCGCGCATTTTGACAGTAATTTTGCATCACTGTATTGGTTCCTAAACCTGTTTGTTGTTTGTTTGTACCACGTACACACACACTCCTATGCAGGTGTTGCCGAAGTTGGTCCTTGTAAACAGGGCGCTCCGATTCTCATGTCGATGCCTCACTTTATGCACGCGGACCCATCCTTTTCGGAGAAAGTCAAGGGCATGACGCCCGACATCGAGAAGCACACCTTTACCATGGACCACGAACCGGTAAGTTGAGTGCGACTGCAAAGTGCTAAACAATGCATAGTCGGAGCCCTGGTGGGATTTGCGATTGGGGCTTTTCACTCATATTATTCTTAAGCTCACCTTTAGAAGAGATTCTCCAACAATGTATGTATATATATATATATATATATATATATATATATATATATATATATATATAATTTTGAGAAAGTGACGAAAATTCACATGCATATTGGGATTTATTTCAGACAACTGGAATGACGGTTGCTGTACGTGGCAGGCTCCAAGCGAATATTGCTGTCAGACCGGTGGACCTGTTGTAAGTATATCATTAGAAAAATAAATTTTGATTCGAACTTCTTGATTTGTTATAAATTGTCATTAATTGGTAGCTCGATTATTTTCATTGCAAGGCCATCCTTGCAAAGTTCCTGCCGCGACGACACGCTAACACTACAACTCGTGAACTCTCCGTAATTGATTCTTTTTCAAGCTTTCTACCCTTAACGAATTAGTTAATAAATCGTCTCAAAGCGAAGTCTATGTCTATCTATTTGACCTGTACGGTCAGAAGTCGCAAAATGTATCGGCTTTCTTACTAAATCTTATTAAATCATTTCAGGGGAGCCGATGATCTACCCACAGTGGTCATGCCCCTGTTTTGGCAAGATATGGTGAGTTCGATTTTGTACGATGCTATTCATAATGATGATGATGATGATGATATTAAACAACAACAAACAAACATTTATTACAGTTGTGAGGCATAAAGTATTATTATTATTACTATTAACAGTAAACACACGTTTATTCAGGACGTTTTTACTAAGAACTTATCTACTTTCAGTACGTGGAAGCCGGACCGGGCGTAGTAGCTTTCCTGAAGAAAGTGCTTGGCTACCCTGGCCTTGCCAAGATTGGCCTCGTGATTTTGCTTCTCGTTGGTCTCATCGTATTATTCATCGGAGCTGGACTCCTGATCAAGTGCGTATACACCACTAATTGGTGATTACCATAAATAGGTAACGTGCTTCCTTACGTTGCACAACACTGCATGTGGGTGAACAATTTCGGAGAGGGCCTATATACAGCTAAACATTTGAGGAGTGATAAGTACCAGATGCGAAGTCCATCACGGGCAGTCGACCATTGTCGTACGAACTCTATGGCGATTACAAATGTTGCACATTGTTGATATCAAACAAGATTGCTCTGTTATGCTCCAATGAAATGAGGTGGCGTTGTATGCAATTGTTTAGGAGCACATTTTTTGTGTGTTTTATTTATGTTAATAATCACATAGTTTGTGACGTTTGTGCCGTTCTTCTCGATACTCTGCTGTCGTAGCTGTAGAATTATTTTGTTTTATGCAAATCTTTCTACCTTTGTGCCCCTCATGTGCCGGGGGAAGAGAACGGGATAAAGCGATACGTAGGACGCGGGGAAGTCGTCGTGTAAACATTGAATTACTTCGCCACTTGCCTAGGTACCGACGAAGGCCGGCTTTCCGAACCATCTAGAGCTAACTGAGACGACGCCAAGCGAGTGGAGGGCCCGAGTGGCCAAAACTGAGTGACCGAATAGCCAGCCATCTTTCGGCTTCTCTCGCGTCTCCCTATCTCTGACTTCGACATCCCGCGGGCAGCCAAACTCTGCGAAAGTTCTCCGTAAGCGCTACCAGCATACAGTCTTGCTGCCGCAGAAACGCCATTCCACGCGGCGCCCTTATGTTTAACCTTCAGGACCACCACAGTCTGTTCCGAGTGTTGACTAAGAACATTCTTTTCATCTCTCACCTTACATGTTTTACCTTCATGACCAGTACAGTCTGTTCTGAGTGTTGACTAAGGACATTCACAGGAGTGTGTTGTTCTGTATGCCCCTACTACCCTAGCTGGCTGTTTCCCCGTTGTTTGGCTTAACCCTCGGTTCGTCGGAAGTCACGCCACGATGTCATTACCAATTGGTTACTTCAGCATCCCGCATTATTCGGTCGATTTGCAATGCTGAGCAAAATCATCAATCATCAGGGCCTTCTTGTTTTAAGAGCATTTTGAGTGGTACTAAATTTGGGACTTGTTGGGTCCTGTTATTGTCGTCGTTACTCCTCTTCCCATGTATATATATATATATATATATATATATATATGCTCCAAGTATTTTGTAATGGATGGTTATTGTGTTTGTTATTCCAAAGTAATTTCTACTACGTTCTGTGAATAAACGGGTTAATTTTAGAGACTTCGTTTTGTGTTACCACCGGGCCACGTGCGCCTAACAAGTGAGCCCTCTCGGAGGAGTTTCTGCGCCGAGAAAAGACTCCCTATTCTGAAATTGTTTCTTTTACAAAGATAAATACAACTTGCTCAAATTTGAATGCTACGATCTAGTGATATAGAATGAGACCGCAACTTGGCAGGTTTCTACTACAGAATTTGCCGTCCTAGGACGGCTGTATCCGCGAGTCCGTTTCTGAGAATTGCCAAATGTTTGCATTGACCAGTTGAAGCTACTCGCCATGCAGCCTGTGTTATTAGGTTGCACGGGGAGACCAGTGGAAACGGGCCGGTACGATAACCACCCGACGTAAGCTACACCAAAATCTAACAAGATTGAAATTGCGTGAACCAAGGCAGAGTATCATGCATGTCTTACTTCTCGGACTGCTCTGCTTCAACTAATATGCAGACGTCGTTGCTGCAGATGGCTAGTCTAGTTTTCTGTTACTACAAGCATTAAACTACATGCGAAATAAAATGCGCCGCAGTATTCGTATATATATATATATATATATATATATATATATATATATATGTATAGTGCATGCATATGTTGTGAGCCTGCACACACCAGACTAGCCGTAACTGCACTAACAGCGACGTCGTCACACTAGACTCTCGTCGCCACAAGTAAGTACTTTGGTTCGTGGCTATTAGCTAATTCCTTGCTGGATGCATTTCAGCTATTCGCGCCGCGTTCGCCAAACCGGAAAGCTGAGCAGCCACAAGGTGGAGTACCATAAAGCATCTACACAGGAGGCACCGAACAAGCCCGAAAATGACACTCTCGTTTAGACTAGGTTTGACGTCAACAGCCAACAGCCAGAAGCGGTAGCACCAGCAACAGCAGAAGAAGATGAAGAGCGATGCAGACACAGTCTTCATGTGTGAGTGACAAGTTCTTCTTCTGTCGAGCGAGTGACCACATCGAGCGACCTGTGGCGACCTTCTCTACTGGTCAGCGGAGTTCGGCGGCGTATACCAATCAAGCCCAGTCGACTGAGATTAATCAAACGTGAAGGATGATAATGATGATAATGATAGATCAACAGACTTAAGTCGCCGCCGGCTCCGACGCCGCCACAGCAGCAGCTGCACCAGTGGCGACAATAATAACACTCAATATTGATTAGCAGTAGACATAGCCTCTGCTCTCCTTAGCAACGGGAGGACAAATCACATCGTGAGATGTGGATGAGAAATCCACACACAGAGCAGCTCGTCAACTGTAGCATAACTATTTGCCAAAGATGACTATCTATATATATATAAATATACTGTAAAACAGTACTGTAAGGTCAAACGCCAATCATGACAACAATACTAGTCCTCAGCCACGAATATCATAACATCAAAAGAACATCGACAACAACAGCAGCAGCAGCAGCAGCAACAACAACAACAGCAACAACAACAACAAGAACAATACTAACTTAACAAACGAATAACAATCAGAGCAATAACGGTACAACACACATCGGTGACACACGGCACAAATCACCATTTGTCCATTGCTCAATTGCGTAAAAACCATTTTATTTAACATGTGTTCTTTTTCTTTCATTTTTTTCATTGCATTTGATTGTAAGTGTGCATTCGGGTGTAAAGATATAGCGGCTATCTTTCGCGCCCTGCAACAAGTGTTGTCGGTGTTTAGGCCAAGCCTACGCAAAGCCAAACGTACACTGTACATCGCTTGCAGAAATGCGGATATGAATGGGTATGGGTTAGAGGGCACCAACAGGAAGCGTGTGTAATAGGTCAAACAGTACTAGCCACATAACCGTTGTTTAGATCAGCAAACCGTTACAGATTACCGCTGCCTACGGGCGTTGACACTGCACCAAACCACTGTGGACGTGGGGATTGTCGAAATCGAGTTCGGCCGAGCTGGGCTCTGTGCTCCGATGAAGCACCATAGTGGGCCAACAACAACGTTGCGTCAGACCTCAGTTTCCGTCTAGTCTGTGAGATGGTCTGTCTATCTGTATGTCTGGCGGGCACTCACATTCTCTATTGTCTGGTTTGCCTAGTAGAGTCTAGTATGCAGCAGCAAACGTGATGAGCACAGGCGATGAGTGACGACAACGGGAGTCTTTGGCTGTGATGATGTAAACACGGCGCAGAGTGGTGCCAATCAAAGTAGACGAGTACAAACAGCCGGTGCTCATCGGGTGGTGATCATGAGGATGATGATGATGATGATGGTGGTGATGGTGGTGATGGTGATGATCCCGTTGTCAGGTGGCTGCTCGCCGATCTTCTCCCCCTGTCTAGCAGTCTCTTACAATCAAGTTCTTCTTCTATTTGGTCGGCGTACGCTTAATACGAGATGAATGTGCCGTGAGCTGTGGAAACGAAGGAAAACGAGGTTCAACTGTGTCGCAAGCTGTGGGAAATGAAGGAAAAGAAAGAGCAAGAGCAAGGGCTTGTTCGAGCTTTGGTTCCAGCGGCTACCAGCGGCTTAGTGGGATGCACTACGAATGGAGAACGAAGACATACATTCGCCTAGACGGCAACTAATTACAACAACCTTGAATACAAAAGTAAATTAATTTGCAGCTTTTCTCGTGCTGCTGCTGCAACAGTGGCGCGTGGGACAGCTGACCACGGCGGGAGTGCGGAACGCGACCATTCCCCAGTTATCGTTTTCCCGTTCGAAGTTTGACATCGTTCCTCAGTTCGATTTGTAGGTTGTGGTTCAACTAACAACCGTCTGCTAGCAGTAATGGCGATAGTAATGGAGTCGTAGTAGTAGTAGTAGTAGAGTTAGCAGTAATTATACAGCAAATAGTAGAAGACAGAAGAAACAAAAACACGAAAATGACAGAATATTGTAGATCAAAGTAGCTGCATTTCATCAAGAGCCGATACAATGTTGAACAGTTGTGTGCGTGAAAGCGTGAGAGCGTAAACTGATTACGACGAAAACAGCGTGAGGAGGTCAGAGACAGCGATGCTGGCAGCTTTGCCTATAAAAAAAGCTGTCGCTTATAAGCCACGTCTCACATCTATCCGATCTCTGGCCGGCCGTTCTTTAGCCAGCAAATGGGCGAATCAACAGTGAGCCGCATACTAGCTACTTCTGCTAGAACCTCTGTGAACCTCGGCCGATGCTCAGCAGCAGCAGCAGCAACAACAACAAAAACAACAACAACAATAACAACAACAACATCATCAAGCACAGCACCAACCACGACACCACCAGCAAAACGGCGGATAACCTGTTTAACAAGAGACAAAGTGCCCAAGGACACTGATATCGCATGAATCACATGATATTGGTTGTTTAGCCAGCTGGTTTGATCATCACTGATCAGTTCTTCTGCCAGTCTGCCGTTGTGGGTCGATTGTCAAAACGTCGGCAACACGACCCGTGTGGTTGTTGCTATTGTTGTTGCTGCTGTCACCTTCAGCTGGCTATTCGACGGCAACGGACACAAGAAAATGACCTCCGATCGAAATAATACAAGTACCCATTGCGTGCCTTTTCTCCCCCCGGCAGCTTAAACGGAATGTGTGAATAACAGAGCAATTGCAAGTCAGCAGTCGCCTCGTAGAACTCTATAAGAACGCAACATCGTTCGGCAACGTAATAATATCACTATTATGACCACGTGTTTAATGATGTCGACGACACAAGGACATATTCACTGCGGCATTTATCTCGTGCAAGGAGACGTACCTGCATATGCGGGTGGTACTGCGCGAACTTTGGACTCCCGTTGGCAGGGACTGTAGCTTAGACGCTTCGCGTCGTCTTCGTCTTCTAACGTTAGAACGATTTTATTTTTTTAAGCAAATCTCTACACGTACACGCGCGTATATATATATATATATATATCTACATTACAAAGGTACATTACGTCAGCGTCGGCTATGACGTGGTCGTTCGTCTCCATTGGGAGCCTTTGCCTTCGACATGACGGGCCTACAGTGTGGGACCTAATGTGTATGTGGGTGTATCAGCCCGGCCATTGAGTACAACATTGAATTTTAGCTAGATATACTCCTAGTGTAAGTATTAGTGGTAAAACGTATATTTTTAGATGGTTTTACCGGCAAGCTGTCGCAGGCAAAACAATGTTCCTGTAAAAAGTTTTTAGAAAATAAGCCATTATTCCTAGAGAAGACCTTTTCTAAAATAAATACAACGTTTACAAGAAAGAAACAGCGACATTTTTCAAATGTTTTGTGTTTTCACTATACATATTTATATATATATATATATATATATATATATATATATATATGGAAAGAGAGCGTTGGCATGTGTCCAAAAGCACATGGTAGTAGCAGCTGCTAGTAGGCAAACATGTTAGCTATCAAATATGTTTATTCTATGCCACAGCCTTCGGACTAATTGTTGCACTGACTTCTTCGGTTATTTGCCTTGATATCGAAAAATCGTTTCTGCAATATTTACTTTAAGTTTATGTTTGCATAGCGCTGATTTGTTGTTGTTCAATCACAGAGTCGCACTGGGAACATTGTCGAGCGAACATCTCAAACGCCGATGCTTCAATAATCTTCTCTGAACGTCTTCCACGAATTGTCTATATTTAGCCAGGTTGAGCTTTCCAATGGGTGAGCAGTACATAAACGTATGAAGAACACGCGATATATATATATATATATATATATATATAGTAGCTAAAGTTTAATTTAAGCCACTTTAGCAAGATAGTTTTTCCCCACCATGTTAAGATAAGGAAAAAACGTCAGTAGGCTTCAGAGTTGCGCGAGCTGGTATGGTCAGCCCTCTCTCAGAATTGTTCACAAAGTATGTATCGTGTTTGTTTAAACAGTGTAAAAACAACAGTTTAATCTCAATCAATTATTTTTAAACGTTCCCGCAATTGAATATGGTCCACTATTACGCATAAGGACAACACGTGTATTCTACAGACTTGGGACTAGACCAGTTTACAAGTTGTTCGCAAAATGTTTTAGTTTCAGTCAAGCAAGTCCGCGTGGGTAATCCCAGCGGGAGGGTTCGTTTTCGATGCTTGCGTATTAGGCTATCGATTTGACTCAGTCGTGAACTACCTGCAGCAGCAGCAGCAGCAGCAGCGAACGGAGGCGAGCCTGTTAAGTTCCTAGGTAGGGGAATGACATTTGATTTAACTCATAACGGGGTGTAAACAGTCGCCCCCTAGGTACCTCCCTTCTTATCGTATTTCAGTGTGCAACTCATGAGTGGAAACGAACTTTCCACAAGGACCATTGTCGCGCAGTAATGGTAGTTACAGAAGGTCGCGGTGTCAGCACGGCTTATCCTGTATTCTGTCTGCAGTGGTAAAGCATCTGGTTGGAGTTTATAAGTAGATGTTTCTATATTTAACGACCCAAAACCGTTCGTTACACTGATTATGCCGGGAGGCGAAAGCAAAAAATAAGACACGGACAAATAAGTTAGTTTCCTCCCGAGCATGTTCCTGCGCGTTATATTTTCTAATTTTCATCTAAATGAACAGTGTTGCTAGATATTCCATTAAACAACATGGTAACGTGTCTAGAACTAATCTCTTAAATCCCTTTCTTCTAAACTTGCAGACCAGGCTTTTGTCTAAGGTGGCTGCAATATGCTTGCTTGCATTACACAAGCAACTAGAATTAATGCTAGTCTTAGCCAAGGTGTGTCCTATGGTTTCAGCAAAACCGATTTCTCATTTTTCATTTTGGACGTACGCTAGCTTCTAGTTCCGAATACGCAAAATGATCTCCCTGTCTCGTAGATGAATTCAGGAAATGTTAGACTGTCTCTTTGGATTTGATGCAGCATCTGCGATCGTCTAGGAGAGTTGATCTCCCTGTCTGTTGGCAACGAATTGGCATTTTTTATTGAATCGCAAACATAGAATCTTTCATCAGTAACATATGTTGAACTGCAATTAGAAATATAATCGGCTTATTTATATAACTTTGTTATGTTAGCACCTCGGAGTGAACAATTTTCTCCGCGTGAACGTGTGTGGTCATACTTTCGCTAACTCAGAAACATACAGCTTGGAGTACTATGAACCTTAACATTGTCAGTGACCCTGTCGATTGTATACTGCCTGAAATGCCCATAATGATATGTCAGATATCACCAGGGCTAAGCAGCATAACGAAGGCTCTATGCGCATATTATGCACGTCTATACACGAGTTAAGCTGGCTTATTCCACAGGTAATAAATTCAGTTATTCCGTTGTTCCCATTGACGATGACCCGGCTCGTTGACAAGGCAAAAATGATCCAATGGTTACATTGACTTCTCTTGTTTTAGTCGGACTTGTTATTCCGGCCGTATGATCATACGTCATGCTGCCGCCCTCAAAATAGCTTCTCAAAGGCTGCCGTAGGTTTCCGTACGAGCGTGGGAGATGTCTTCGAACTTATCAGGCTCAGCTCAAAAGCGCGTTTCAATACATTAGGTACATTTTTAGGTCCCGGTACTCAAAGGCAAACCTCGTTCGCCTTAAAATCTGTCTAGACGATGCCTAGTAACAGATTCCTCTTAGAAATGGGAGCGAGGGGATTGGAACCCCGCTCGTCTTCTGACGGGACGAGAGAAGAACTGTCGACAGAGGCCCTAGGTGCATCGTTATAAAACATGCTATCCTGAGGGTATGCGCATTTGCGTCGCCTTTCATATCATTGAGAAAAAAAAACCTTTGTATTACTTTAGCCACATTTTTGTGCGCGGTTTGTGACAGGAAGCCAAGCCATTCTTACACCCTTATTACGCTTGGGAATAAAAAGTTCAGCGCTCGAGCTGGCTGATGGACCCGGCTTGAATCCAATGCAATTATTTGAGTGTTTGTGTGCCCAGAAACGCTGGTATGATAAAAACGGCGTTAGAATAGATGCAACAGGCGGCGGGCCAGCTAGGTAACACAATGCGTGTGGTAACTGTTCCCCAATAATAATTCTACAGTTTCTCGCATAGGTATTAAAATGCGTATGTGAGTGGTTGGGTGTGCCGTGAGCATGCACATATGCATACATATACAAGATGTTAAAACATTTGACGGTTATACCTTAGGGGCTGCTAAAATGTGTTATGGTACGCCTTTTGTTTAATTCAAGCATCTCTGAAGGTAATGTCTGGGTACGCCTGTTCCGCCGCTAGTCTATATGCTGTTACTCTATTACGCTGAAATGAAACTCGTGAACAAACACTCGACCGTCCACCATTTCGTTCTGGCCAAACCTTGCTCAGAAATGTGTGTTTCTGTCGTATATTTTTCTGCATATAACCTTTCGGAAATGATTAGATCTATAGAGATAGATGCCTTATAGGCATCTATTTCTATAGTGATCTAATCTGTGTGGTTGACTAGGCTAGTTCGAGCATTGGCGTGCGTGCGTGCTTGCGGACTATCTGCAGGGTCTCGTTGGCCCCCTCGCACTAACGAGAGAGTTCATCTCAACAGTATACGTGCAATGAAATCCGCCTGGTGTTCTTCTGCCCGCCGTGTTGATTCGATAGGTCCCCGATTGGCGGCCTAGTTGTCTAGCGGCCACTATTTATTCGGTCGCAGTTTGTCTTGCAGGCTTGCCTTCTGCACCAGTGACCCGATCGTTCATGTGCACTGCGCTACCCTGCTTTACTCGCCATATTGTGTGGTCGATCATGTGTGTATACGGCACGCGAATATACTTTCCCTCAAATAAAAGTGCTCTATGTAATATATATATATATATATATATACCGAGCAAGATGGCTTAGTGGCAAAGCCTTTGCCTTGCTGGGTTCGAGACCCAGACCGGCCACTCTTATATTGGTTTGTATGGTTTCCAATTTAGACAAGGTAAATGCCGGAGTGGATTAACAATTAGCCATAACATGAAAAACCGTACACACCCATAAACCTTACAAAAAAAAAAATATATATATATATATATATGCGTAGGTATATATATATATATATATATATATATATATATATATATATATATTATATATATATATATATATATATATATATATGCTGCCGCTTTAAACGCCTCTGATATAAAAAGGGTGACTTGTGTATTTAGGTATACATGTCAAGCGAATAATAAATCAATCTATATATATATATATATATATATGTCATCGCACCACGTATGCTCAAAGATATTTCCGACAAATGCTATTACATTCTCCAGCAAACAACTGGTTAGGAATTCCGCGGTAGCATTTGACAATATGTCTTTTCACGACGGCACGTCGTTGGATACTTGTTGCAGCTGGACGCAGCTTTTCATTGAAATGCTGCGTGGACTTGGATCACAACAAAAGAATGCATATGTATATGTCTGTTTTGCTATCTGCAAATAAGAATTCACAATCCTATTATCAGCCCAATTTTGCCTTTGAAATGGAAAGTGACAGCGAGCAGACAGAACACAGTTAACAATTGTTACTTCTCATGCCAAAGAAATGATACGCGTATGCGGCGCATACTAAAATTCGAGATGGTGACTGTACATTCTGGCGATAATGGAGATCAGAAGAAATTGAAGGCATCAATTTATCATCTTTCCAAATAGAGCATGTCCAGGCTAACCGTTTCAAGGAACGTTCCGTTCGTACGTCATCTCAGAAATGTACATACTTCCTTTACACGTTACAATACCGACGAAGAATACTCATGCTCTAGAATGAGCCTTTTATAGAAGCCCATATTAAAGCATAGGGTATGTCTATTAAAACACCCAAAAAGACTCAATCATAGCATACCAGAACAGACCTTCGTAAACGTTATAAGTGGAGTCAGGCATTGACACGAGCATTACGCTTCTGGACGCTTGCAAAAGAGAAACGTATTTCATTACAAGTTGTGCACACATCTTATCCCTAGCTGTCGTCTAAAAACGGATACCTTTGGGTAGAAAAGTGCACGTCGTTTTGCGCTCGTCAGGGACAATGTGCTGTCGATAGCTCTGCGACCAGGTATAAAGCAAACTAATACATTCTAAGTTGTTGGCATTTTTACCTTAACAGGATGATGACATAGGTAGAGTAAAGAGCACAAAATCAGTACAATTGAGAATAGACGATACAGCTATCTTGTGGATGTCACGCAATTAATGGCCTTAATAAAAACCTTATTATGAGGTTAAACGAAGTGCACTGACAACTCTCGTGCACGAACTACGGAAATACGAAAAACCTAACTATACGATGAGTAAGCGAAGCGTTAGAGCACCTATAGTCTTTACGCACAGTGTGTAATTAGTAAATGCAAATTACTAATTGCATTTGAGTAACGGTGGTACCATTGAGGCGTTGTCGTTTCATCGACGTAGCAGGAAAGAATTCGTGGATCGAAACTGCGTTATCAATCATACGAGTCGTTGGAGCAGTCTCCGCAGTCGGAAAAGCCATCGAGGCCGTAACAGCCTCCTGACCACGCCACGTACTTATTTCTAGGATCTCTCTTACGTTCTAATTCGGTTACCACTTCTGACACGTCTGACTACCCCCTTCTAACTCGTTTGGCCTCGCAGTGGCGACTGAGGCCACAACTCAACCCAGAAGCCATTCCGTTTCGCTTTTACTCCTATTATATATATATATATATATATATATATATGGTGTTAAGAAAATTTCTGAAAATCTAAATTAAGAATTGTGGATAGCTGGATGGGCAATGGAACATAGTCTCTAAGAAGTCTTGTTTCGGAGTGAAAGTTAAATTTCTACAGTGTATGACACCGGTATTTTTGCCCGACATAGGGGCATATAGTGTGCTGTTGCGAGAAAACTATTTCCCCTATTCAATAACTAAGTACATCGACTTGTTTGTGAGAAAATTGTGCTTCTTCCAAAGAACATATAACGCTGAGCAGGATATGCGACATAGTCATTCAGAAGAGAATGCGCAAAAATAAAGTTATGTTTTAGCCTTCACGCTAAATACCTCAAATTCATAAACCAACGATCATTCGCAGCGCATAAGGCTAACAATTCAGGCAAATGCGCATTTCATGTTGACCATTGTGGTATCAAACCTATGGCAATGCAAGCCGTGGTTGCGGAGTAACTAAGATTTCTGAGAGGGCTTATCGAGATTGAGCGCATGCATAAATGACTTTGTCCCAAAAAGATATATATATATATTTATATATATATATATATATATATATATATATATATTTTTTTTTTTTAAAGCGATGCATAGAATTGTGGAGCTCGTTAAAGAAAACATTTTTTCCAATAGAACATGATCTCTAAGACGTCTTGTTTCGGAGTGAGAGTGAAATTACTACAATTTGTGACAATGGTGTTTTTGTCCGACATAGGAGCACAAAATGTCCTAGACAGTCGCCCTAGACAGAAACTAAGCACACGCTCGTGTTTGTGATAAAATTCTACTTCATCTGAAGAATATGCAAGGCCGGTCAGAAAACGCCCCATGGTCGCTTAGAAGAGAATTCGCCAAAAATGTAGTTCTTTAATAGCGTTCACGCCAAATACTTCAGAATCATAACCCTACAACCACTCACAACGCTCAAAACGGACACATTCAGCCAATGCGCAATTCATGGCGATAACTTTGGTACCAAACATATGTCCATGCGAGCTGTGGTTGCGGAGTAATTACGATTTTTCGGCGGATGTCCAGATTAAGTGCATGTAAAATGACGCACTGCGGCTGTCGCGCGACACGTCGGCGGTAGTGAACGTCGCCACACAGTCATTTTGCTTTAACGAGCTCTACAATTCTATGCATCGCTTTAAAAACCTTCCAGTCACATCCTGTATATATATATATATATATATATATATATATTTATATATATATATATATATATATATTTATATATATATATATATATATATATTTATATTTACAATTGCCTAGTACTACAAGTACCATCACTTAGACAAAACAGTAATATGAATTGATGAATAAATAACCTGTTTTGTCTAAGTGATGGTACTTGTAGTACTAGGCAATTGTAAATATAAATATATATATATATATATATATATATATATTTATATATATATATATATATATATATATATATATATATATATATATATTTATATTTACAATTGCCTAGTACTACAAGTACCATCACTTAGACAAAACAGTAATATGAATTGATGAATAAATAACCTGTTTATGAAAGTACCGTTACTAATACAAACAAGTACTTCTGCCAAGACGACTTCTGCTAGCACACACTTTGTGCACTCCGTTCTTCTTGCCGTTGTTCAAGCTGTCGTGCGACGTACACACACCTGCCTCGCGCGGTACCTGCTCTATGTAGTACCTGCAGCACCTGCCCCATTCACAAACCGCAGTACCTGTCCCGTTTACTAACTGCAGTACCTGCCCCGTTCATTAACTACATCATCTGCCGCGTGCAGTACCTGCCCCGTACAACGGCAGCAGCTGCAGCGTCCACCGAGTTGAGTGGCAGGCATTTCCGCATTTCTACCTACAGCTTGAGAGCAATTATATAAAATCGGAAAATCTAAAAATAAATCAAATACACCCCTTTTAAATATGGCCTAAAAAGTATAAAATATAAAAACATATATTCGTGTAGGTGTCCCATAAACGTTGTTTATAATAAAACTAACACTGATATATGGGGACTGCGCCTTTTCACTTTCGCCACCAATGAATCTACGAATTTATAGTGTTCGTTTTATGGGCTGCGCAGAAGTTATTACTTGAGTTCTCCTAAACTAAATGGAGGTACAATGGCGGGTTGCCTCACGGTTTAAACCGGTTTCAAAATAACGAGAAAGCGTCTTTTAAAGGCGACCCGTGAGACTACGCACGGCTTTTGGTACTAAAACATGGCTGCGTTTGCTATTCTAGTAATTGCCAACTTCATCGTCAGGTTAGCCAACTCTAATGTAAGAAATGTATTCTCTTCGACGAAAGACGTTTGTAATCGTAGATCACCAGTGAAATGTATAATCCGTGGCTCGAAGACGAATCTGCTCAAACAGGCCAGGACCCGTTGAGGGGAACCTTCGTCCCGACCGGGGGGTGAGACATTCGCCTGCCCACAAATCGCGCTCTGAGCGCGTATTTCTGGCGTGTTTTTTCGTGCATCAGGGCTTTCAGGTAGAAGGCTGTTTTTTTTTTCAAGCTTGAGCACGGTCTTTCATGTGAGCAACTATGCTCCGCATCGAATGGCCGCCCCTCGCGTTGGTCGAGATGTGACAAGATGACGCGCAACGGTAACGGACAACAAAACTAGACTGTGTGGTATACATCGTCCGCCTGCCCAGAAACCGCACTGTACATTTAGCCACCTGCGCTCTGCCGTTCCAGGTCGTGTATTTTCTGTACCGCAAAGTACGATGAAGGCATCTGGCCCGGCACGTCGTGCTATTAGACCTTAGGTCGGGCAAAAGAGTTCTCGTCCAGGAGACTGCAGGTGATCCTCGGCGCACTTGTTTTGCATTGCCTCGCGCGCCTGTTCTCAATTGTCTGTCTCGCATCCAAGTCGTTTTGCGTCTCTTGACTCGGCCAGGAGATCCGAAGAGAGCTACCTCGGCAGGACAAGGGCGGCGTCCGTGCTCACCGTGCGGTATGCGCGGTAAACTCGGCTGGCCACGGTGCGCTGAATCGCACGGAGAGCCCACCTATTACATGTGGGTTTAGGGGGGCTCATGCCGACTTTCTAGAAAAGATCTTGGCTAGGCTTTGGGCGCCCCAATTCACCTTCTTGACGACGTTCCTCACGTGCGACACCCCGGTAAGGCCCGAATCCAGGGTTCCGCTGAGGTATTAAGCGGAGCTCTTAGATGGAATCAAATTGTCCTCAAAGGTCGGGTTGACCCCGCGTGTGATCTTGCGACCCGTCAAACAGAGGGCCTCCGTCTATTGGGACACCAGTTGGATGTGGTGGCCTCTCACCCACTCCTAAATCATGTCAAGCACTATACTTGCAGCTGTCTCTACGAATGATTCTCGTCGTGTAATGAGGAGAAGGGCAACCTCATTGGCGTGCGCCGCTTGGCCATCTTCTATAGGCGCAAGACACCGTCGTAGGCCAAATAAGAATACGTGGCTAATTGTTTTTTTTAAATATACATTTACCTGACTTACCGAGTGACCCACGTTTATCTTTATATAAATATAGCTAAATTTCAATCTCGTCATACAAAACGCTTAACCCACCTTACAAAGCAAATTTGTTTTACGATTTTTTTTATTTCAGTGCGACAATTTACACAGTGTATAAATGATAAATGTATCATAAAATACTCTCCTAGTTAAACATACGCTTGCGGTCTATCTAGAATTGCTTCCTTGGATTCGATGTTCGTCCAGTGTGTTTTCCGACAGAGATTCTCAGAAAATAACTAGCTTGTCCTGTAGACAGTTCGATAAAACCAAGAAAGAGACAAAGAGACAAGCGTAAAATGTGATTATTGTTGATATTGTACAAAGAGTGGTGTAAAAGTAAGCTGCGTATCGAAGGGTGGACAGTGCGTTCCACTATAGAATGAGTATATTATAAATAAACGTTGGCAACATTAGACAGGCCAAAACATAAACATTTGTGCTAAATATCGAACGTAGTTGCTCCAGCGGTGGCGCTCTATCGGCAGTGACAACCATGTCTGAAGTGAGCCAAGGGTGAAGTGCAGCCGATAGATAACACGGCACTCCATAGGACCGGGTCCTTATTGCTGATGTTTCCGATCTCGTATGTGACAATCACTTCACAACTTGTCACTAATGCGCACAAGTGCAAGAGAATAGAGCTCTTAATGAATAATGCCATATCAAAACAACGTGGTTTCCGCTAACAGTAACAGCCGCAATCTGGTTTGGCAGCTAGAAAGTTTTTCTGCCCACTCCTATAGCACAACATCGCGTGAGTGGTGCAATCGAGTCGGGCAAAACGCACGCCTAAACGATATTATTATTGTTGTTGTTAGTCGGGTGGATTTTGTATTCGCTTGACACGTGTACTCGGAAACCGCATTTAACCTTTTTAATGTGCGGCGGCGCATCGGGCGGCAGCATAAGCGAACATGTTGATACACCATTTTTTCTACAGGGTTTCCCCAAACAGCCCTTGTGGTAGCACACACCGCATTTGGTTTATCATCTAGTTTTATTGTGCATATAAATAAAACTCGATCACTAGCAGGCATCGGCAAACTGGCGACTCCCCCTCAGTAGATCATAACCACGACCAGCACACTAGTCCCTTAAACTACGCCGCTACTCTTCTTAGGATTACAAGCAAAAACTCCTTGGGTTCCTAGTTACTATTTGTATCCAGAATTAAAACAACGGGCTTGGAACTTAACCTGAGGTACACCTTCAATGCACCGAGGGCCGGCCATGCTAAGATATCTAGGGCTTCCCCAACAGTCCTTGTGGCAGCATGGCCGCTGACTCTCAGCGGTATGGTTTATCATCTATTCTCAATGAGCATCGCTCAAAGAAAATTCGATCAACAACAGGAATCGAACCGGCACAATAGCAAGTCTAATACAGTGACTTTTATCAATCATTATTTCTGAAACAGAAACAAGTAGACTGAAACCTCTTCATCACATCTATCAAATCTCGTAACAAGCAGGTGCTCTAGTCCTAGCTCTACCGTGTGCGGACAAGAACTAACGCCCCAGCTACATGGCTGGTTGTACCAACAACGTGTATGCATGTAATATTATGTATGTACGTGGGTCGTTTTGGAACATATGGCAAAAGTTATCTAATGAGCAATGAATAATAAGTAAGCACGATACGAATTCGGATCGAAATCACTTCGAATATCACTCGACAAAACCTCCACGGAGTTTCACACATCCAGTCCATCGCATCGCATCGCTGTGTCAAGTTTCAGATGGCGAACATCATCGTAGTAGGCGACGCAGATATTTTATGCGCGTCGAAGTTCCCCGTCGTCCTCAGCCGACTAGCGACAGACTACTACCAGGGCCAGGACCAGGCCCCGATCGGTGTCATGGGTTATTGTGCCCACGGCTCATTGACACCGAGATGTCATCAACGAACGCGTGGAGAGCCGCATACGCGTCGCAGAGCCGCCCTCTCTCAGCTGAGTGCGGGCGGGCAGGCAGACGTGCATACGTGCACGCTTCATTAGGCCCGAATCTAGCCTAGCGTGCGGTTGGTTACGTACTCCGCTGAACAGAAGCCGCAGAAGCGACCACAGATGAATGGCTGTGAGGCCTGCTTGGACTGGCACAGAGAGATGGTGAGGATCACGGTAATAGGAATGAATGATGTCGAGCTAACAAACTGACGGGGGCCGCACGGAAGAGATAGGTCGCTGTATAGGTCTAATGTGAAGTCGTTGGTGTTACATAAAATTAGAAAAAAAAAAGCACATACGCGTCGACCAGGTCGCGTTCGACACAGGTCGCACGATGGGCTTGCGCAGCTTCATAGTGAAGGCCACTGTCGATGCCACGTGTGACCCTAGGCAAAGTAGGAAGAAAACGAAGGGACAAGGCGCTCCCTGGCCACATAGTCAAGTCTAATTTCAAGTCAAGGTGAGTATAAAGGAGGAGAAGGCTGTACGACGACGCGCCTCCGACTCTATTGTCAATGATGCGGTTGGCGAAGTTATTGACGTGATGGTGGATGTGGTCTCGGCGGCGGTCGATTTAACTTTTTGTGAGGGCCTGATTTGCAAGAAAAATTAATTTACAGAGTTTTTTAAACAAGAGTCGGTGCGGATAGTTACACGAAAGACTGTGATAGTATTAGAGACTCCCCCCCCCCTAACTGTGAGCAATATTAGTTTTACCTATAGGACCCGGTTACGGGGGATGACAGGAGGTATGAGGGTTTTAGCAGGTAATACAAAGTCTTTAGTAGTCATCGAGCGACCAGCGGGCGTGTAGTCCTGCACAGCGTGCCTAAAAGCGTTGCCTCCTCCTTTATAAAAAAAAGTCAAGGTGAATATAGCCGAGGTGGACTATAATCGGCTACTCATATTCGCATGCGTTTCAGACTACTAAGTAATAGTGCATATATGAGGTTAATATGTTAACGCTCAATCAAGCTTTTTTTTGTGAAGGAGGATGGATGCGGTTACGCACTGTTGCTACGAAAGGTGAGTGCTCTCCGTCTCAAGTTGTGTGGGACTCGACCCTAGCGGATGGATGTTGGTCTAGCAACACCGGTACCCACTAAACACATCTCGAACTTTAGCTTCACTCTCTTATGGCCCAAATATCCAGTACAATAGGCCATTAGGAGAAATCCGCCTAACGGATCATGTGGCCGAGGTCACTCACGGGTTCCCCACCGATCCTACGTGCTTGTATTGATACCTGCAAACCTGTTTGGTTTCAAGCCACGTTCTCTGTTGGTGTCGTGAGTGCAATCCGATCTATTCTGTGCCTGCTAAGCTCGGCTGTTTCTTCCATCGCTAGAGTTGCCATTTCCTCGGCTAGCTTCCATGCTGATGCTGCCCTGCAAATGTATTCCACAAACATCCTCAAGTTACCTTTCGGTGGGTCTGGTGTTTTCTTCCCTTCATTGGGCTCATCTGGATATTAGCAGCGCTTTGGCGGTTTGCTTTGCTTGCTCTAATCTCTTGCATTCAGGAGAGTATACTCGGGGTCATTGTCGATGCCCTCTACACAACGCACAAAATGATAGTTTGAACTTGAATTTGTTACCGTCACACCTACTTTGTCTTTTTTACTTGACAATGATATTCAGGTAAATAAATATAGCAATGTGTATTAATATGTTTTATATTAGAGAACAACCTCCAGTTGGTGTAGGTTCGTTTTAAATGTTGCCATCCTATATAAAAATGCACGTCGAGCCTTGATATATTGGATGACTATCAAGTATATATATATATATATACAGTGTCTTCTATAACCGTATGCACTTATTGTAAGGTTTAGTAGAACTTGACAAGAAACAGTTTTTTTTCTAATAGAAGGAGGGGTGGAAACGTCTTGTTTAAGAGCGAGGATGAAATTCAAAAAAGAAGGTGTTCTGCCTTCTTCTCCTACATAGTTGTGCAAAATCTACGTTTGCGGTAGAGCCAGTCAACGCGTGAAGGCGTGTTCGGCGAAAAATTCTGCAAATTGTGAGTCACGCCAGACGCAAGCTTATTAAAGGCGAATAGCCAGGGTAAGGAAAGTCAATAATAGTCAATGTCTTGTTATGTCTTATGTTAAAGTTTTCATGTGCAGAACCGTAAAACTTTGCCATTACGACCAAAAATTTACGCCCAAAAGACATCTCCGGCAATAGCAAATTTAATGTCTATCATTTTCGTACGAAAGTGATGGTGCTGCATTACGTAGTTGCCGAGTAATTAAGCTGTTTCGATAGCCATAGTCGTTATGTTTCACATTCAAAACCATAACATTTTGCTAATACGTTTCCGTGCTCTCCTTCAAATAGGAAAAAAATCCTTGCCGAGTTGTACTAAACGACAAAATCTGTACCTAACTTTCTCATACACCCTAAGCAAGTATGCAGGCCTTCGCTCCAGATATGACTTTCAAAAAGCTTAGTTACTCGGCAATTACGTAATGCAGCACCATTACTTTAGTACGAACATGATGGGCCTTAAACGTGCTGATGCAAAGCTTTAACGTAAGACATAGCGACATATTGACTTTTAATGACATTTCTTAACCTGGCTATTCGCCTTTCGCTAGTTTACGCCTTGTGTCATTCAAATTATGCAGAATATATATATATATATATATATATATATATATATATATATATATATGTTAAACCGTCATCTGGTGATAACAGGTTGTCGTCCTTTTTCAAGCAACGTCTGGATCATGGTATACAACGTGGAAACGCTGCCTCCGTTGGGGGCACACTTCTAAAGTGGTCTCGGCCTGGCCTCGTCGATGCGGACACGTGACTGTCACAATACGCGCTCAATAAGCACATTGGCTTAGCCAATCCATCATGATATGTGTAACACATACTTAATTGTAAAATATATATATATATATATATATATATATATATATATATATAATATATATAAATATATATATATATATATATATATATATATATATATATATATATATATATATATATATATAAATATATATATATATATATATATATCTGCAGCAGAGTTCCAGGTGTATCATGAATACACAGGGTAAACACTTAGTACAATAATACCACTCCGTGACTCGAGCGAAAGTTCGCTCTATCCAAAACGAAAAAACGCTTGTTTTATTCTTACTTAGGACATGTTGATGAGCCGGCAAAAACGTATTTATTTGCCGGCTGATAGTGTAGAGACGGAGATTCGGATCGCAATGCGACAACCGTAAAGAGGAAAGAACCTTACTGATTTTATGATTGCGGGATTCGTGCGGAAGCTACAAAAATGCCAATGCTACCTATTTTTTAGAATATACGTTTCGCAATTCCTTTCAGCTGTGAAGGCCCTCAACATGTGTTATAGGCTGAAAGACTGAGAGACCGGTGATCAAACCTACAGGTACACAGACCAGACTCAGGTATTTGGTTCGTACGTATTGGAGCAGTAAGTGCAATTGTCTGCACCGCTCATACCAGTACATACATTGATCAACAAGCAATGACTGCTTCTATTGAGATTCTCATTGCATCACTTGAAACTGTAGGCACTCCATTGGGAAGTCGAAGGTCATTCTGACCGGGCGCGTCTTGCGTTCGAGTCAGCAGGGTATTGTTGAAGTACCATCTACATAAATTGCACTGCTACGACACCATACCGTACAAAGTGAGCTCCCGTAGCCGAACTCAATTACAACAAATCTAATACTCGAGTTCATTTTATAAAAACCTAAATGAACAATATAAAAACACCCGACATCGTCAGTTATTAGGTATTTTGCATCTTCAGATGTTTCGTTTTATCAAAAGCTATGTTGCTTTCAATTTGTCAGGATCCTAATCAGGGGTGGGAATCAGGTAGTACCAAGGTAGCCGAATCGTTAATTCTTCCAATGCTGCTAGCAACTCATAAACAAATCGAGCCGCAATAGGGCACTTGTGTCATATATGCGCCACTGAATACTATCCGTTTTTTCAGGTTTTGTATCTTGTTTTTTTGTGGTTTCTCCTCAATGGCATATGTTCGTGTTGAGTTAATTCTCTCACCGCTAATTGCCTTTGGTCACAGTGTATCCACTACGAACTGGTACAAAATCATTGTTAAATTTGATTCGCTGATGCACAATAAAACGTGTTTCTACGGATGCTGTGCCGTGTGTATGCTTTACAGTCTAGAACATGATAACAACCTGTCTTGCAAATAATACCAAACTTGCAAACACAATTATCGCTTTCATAGCAACCTCCTTTTATCTGTATATAAATAATGACGAAAGCCAGGTCGTTACTTACAGAGTGTTAATCAACCGTTCTACTGGCGCTTTGCCCATTGCGTGCAGTGTATTTCTATATTCTGCGTACTTATCCGTATAGAATCAGAGCTTTGGTCATAGTATTCTATTGACAGGATTGCATGAAATGTGCGCTGCCACGTTTTGTAACAGGTCTAGAACAATTTGACCCATTCTGACGCGATCTAATACCTTTAAGCCGCTTAGGGTGAGAAACGGCACTATTTGCTTTAGGCCGTACCATACAATGGGCACTATTGTAATTAAATTGAATTAAAATGCGTTTAGCTGCTGCCAGTCTTATGAAAGCGCATAGATTCAATTACGAAAAAAAGTAGCTCTGGAAACGCTAAGTTAAATGAGCCCACAAACACGTAGTGACATGCCATTTGATTGTACACATAACGTAGCCTGCCGGGATACTGCGGCAGTAATTGTTTGGCCAGACAGCCTTAATTAGTTCATTTAGAACACAACCATCGCGCTTTTCAGGCCCCACAAACAACATGTCGAGCCAAATGGCGACACAAGACGTACCCGCTTCTCCTTAGTTGTTTACAGGACAAATCTTGTAATTCGACGAAGACGACGACGACGATGACGACAACAAGAATGTCCACATAGTTGTTACGATACATTATTAGCTGCTGCAGTCGCTGTTGTTGAGCTGGTATTGTTTCTCACAGTGGCCAAGTTAGGTAACAAATCTGCAGCCGATCCAAGAACAGAAGAGAGACGTTTCGATCATTCTTGTATATGAATAGATTCTTCCCGTTTCTACAAAGCCTGTAGATACAGCGACAGGCAAAACAACGCATCTAGTGTGTTTCGATTTTGACAAACAGATAGGCGAATCGCATTTTTCGGAATAAACGCATTATGTGTACAGGTGGGCTTTCTTAACGCTCCAACAAACCTCAAACGCAAGTCAGAGATGTCGACGTCATCAAATGTAGAAGAAGGTGGAATTATCGATATACATACAGGCGTTTATGAGGAGTTGGCACGCCACTACAATTCGACCAGCTGGACTACTGTCGACCTGTAAATAGCGAACAAATGCAGGTGCATTATTATGTGCGGGCGTGAGCGGGTTGACAAGTTGCTCATCCCTAGGTGGAAAAGTGCTGGTCAAATGTATATGTATCCCTGTTGGATACCAAATGTTGATTAATGGAAGTGGTTATCTACCATTACATCTGTATACACCTAACGGAGAAAAATGGTTGAACTTTTGTTTGTAACGCTCTGACAACCACATTTTAGACGCTTAGCTAATGGGCTAAGTTGTCTAGGGCACGATATCGTCTAAATGCATCTATCGTCATCGCGTTCTCGTTAGTGGATTTATATAGATTTTGTCCAACAGAAAAACGTAGCAGCAATGACAACCACGAAACCAACAAATACAACCAGAAACAGGCCGGGGCTCGAACTTGCGATTGATTTGCTAATCATCAATTAGCAATCAAAGCAACGTCTACACGTGGCTCACCGTAAACTTATAATGGTTGCTGTAACACGAATAATCAAGTTCAAATGTGGTTTGTTCAACGGAAATATATATATATATATATATATATATATATATATATATTATTCGTGTTACAGCAATCACTTTAAGTGTACGGTGAGCCACGTGTAAACTCTAACTCTTACCCTGGATAAGCCACTTAAATGCTTGCTGAGTGATTATGCAACAGATTATATACATATATATATTCCTTCTCAGAGAAAAAGTATATATACATATATATATATATATATATATATATATATACCTCCTCAGAGAAAGAACGTGCTGCCCATCACAGCGGCTTGAAGTATCTCGGCCAGCGAACTCGTTCTCGATGGCGGACTTTCTTTAGTCTTGCTCACAACTCCCTGAAACTTCATTAAGGCGTGCTTACTGATGTGTATCGAAGGTCTTTGTCGTTTTTCCACTTTTGCCGCCTGCCGCCTCTTGGTCCTGATATGGGGCGTTCTGCGCCCGATTATTCTCGTGTCATCTCGGTTATACGTGCAGTTATATTCCGTGCAGTAGACAACGGAACTGACCCGCCAGCAAAAGACTAAAGTAAGTGCGTTTTATTGATAGCACGTGCGGTGACCATGATTTCATTAGTTTTTCCGTAAGGCTAATGCCCGTACACTGATACATCCAAGCACCGGAAGAATATATTGTGTGTAAACACACGTACTTCACATGTTTGAACCTAAGTATACCTAAGGAAGCAAGGATTTGTGACACGTAATTTATATTTTCAGAAAGCTCATTTTATACTAACCCCAATACATAACAGCTTTATTAACCAATGGTTAGTTTACAATATTGCGCGTACAGAGAAAGCACACCCTCTTTGCTGTATCTGTAGACCTTAAAGCCGCCGTTGGTACGGCCGCACGAACAATTATACTTGACAAGCTGGCTTTTGCGGGATCTCAATGAATATTGGAGCTAACCCTAGTATATTGGCATCTTTGCGAATTTATCGAGAAAATCGGCCTGCTTGCATTATCGTCTGTCGATAACCGCTGCATAGATACGACATGAGTTACGCTACCGATACAGGAGATGATGGTCTTATTTCTTTTGATTGCCCAAGCTAATAATGTGCAGTGATTCTACTAAACACGCTATAACGTATACACATTTATGAATTGATCTATATCCATATTCAAATGCATTTTTTATTTATGTATTCTTTTACAGAGAGTAACTGATAGAATGTATGATGCACACCGGACGCACCTGGTTACTTTATATTGACGTTAAGGCTGCTAGATTTTGTGCGGCGGTTATTTGTGCCTCCGAGGCAAATTCTGGAAATCTTCTTACCATGAACCGGGATTCACAATTTTTGAGGTGCGCTTGTACAAGGGCTTGGCATGTCAGGGAGCTTTCCAGTCGTAGGTTCCGAGACAATAGCTCTCGCTCAGTTATGAAAAAGGCGCAGTGTTCGTAGCAGTTACGATCGTCAGCCTATTCTGTATGGTACATACGGCATAAGGGGAAGACAGTTTTACCAATGTGGCGTTGCCATTTTCTGAAGTCAGCCACCGTTACTCGTTTACAGTTGCGCAAGTAGTGGGATGTAAGGGAGCCATATTTTAAGCTGTATCATTTTTTTGCGATCAGAAAGTATTGATTTTGCCCAGTATCTGTGCCTTAGACTTTCAGGTGTTGCTGAGAAGTCGGCATGTAGTAACCCTGGTAGTCGTGTGCTCCCCTGAGGGTGAGGCATATGCATGAGGTTTTGTACTACTGATGCTCAGAGACGGCGCCGAAAGTTGGTCGCTCCTTATACCCTACTGAGGCTTTGCCAACTTTTTCTGGCAGCTGCATGGCGTACATGAGGTGTGAGAGCCCTTTACTGTAGAACAAGGGATTTGGCTTTTAACTAACAGAACATGACCCAGAATCGTTGCTCCTCCGTTTTTAGTTCCTTAAAAAACGCCACACCTCGATTTTTTTCCTACTTCTTAGAACTGAACTTAAACAAAAAACGCCGCCACTGATTACCACCGTGGCCTGTGTGTGACTGATAAATCGCTTGGAAACAAAACAAACCCAGCGACCTTAGCGGTTTCAGTCTGGCGGCAAAATTCAAAGTACTAGAACTTGCCGATCCATTCTCGTATATATACAGGGTGTTGCAGAACGTATATACACGTGGGTGGTCGTAGGGTTATGATTCTGAAGTATTTGGCGTAAAAGCTAATAAAAAACTTCATTTTTGACGAATTCTCTTCTAAACGACCGTGTCGCATTTTCTGACCGGTCTTGTATATTCTTCGGAAGAAGCAGAATTTTCTCACGAACCCGACAGTGTGTTTAGTTTCTGTATAGGAGGACTGGTTGTCTCGCAACAGCACATTTTATGCTCCTATGTCGGGCAAAAACACTAGTGTCACAAATTGTAGTAATTTCGCTCTCACTCCGAAACAAGACTTCTCAGAGACCATGTTCCATTGGAAAAAATATTTGCTTTAACGAGCTCTACAATTTGTATATTCTATTATGAAAAATTTCTGCAACACCCTGTATATATATATTTAATAAGCAGACATATTGAGACTTCTAAGGTTTCCCTAACAATCCATGTGGCCGCTGGTTTATCATATATTCAATATATATATATATATATATATATATATATATATATAGTTTAGGCAAACGAAATTTGAAAGCACAACATTTGCCATAAACTAACAAGATGTATCGAATCTAATTAACGTTGCTTTTGGATGTAACCATGTAGTGCAAGGAAAATCAAATAAATAGAGTTAGCATGAAGTTTCTTATCCTAAGATAGAGGATAAATATCAATGTGTGTTTTTAATTAGAATGTATAATATGGACGGAGTGGGTTAATTAAATTCCTGATTTAATATTTGAACGCGGCTCTCTAACTAGGAACCTGTTTATTTATTTTACAACGTTTATATATATATATATATATATATATATATATATATATATATGTCGGTTAGTGAGCTCCACTCTTTTCAGTGGAGGCAATCTTGTGCTGTCAACAAAAGTTGCCTAACGTTGTTGTGGTCTGTGCTTTGGCTTCTACTAAACGCGGCAGAGTTGTTTTGCTTTTAATGAAACAACAATGGCACTTTTGAAAGCCCATTTGTGTGAAGCGAGGCTCAGTCGCTTTTATCGTACAGATGTTGATGCGACAAATCAACCACGAGTCGTTTTTCACTAACGATAGATAACTAAGATCTCCTCACTGCTCTCATAGAAATGCATGGTGTACAATGAGCTTCTACAGAGTAACAAAACGATTAACCCAAAAAATCCCGTACTGCCAGTTGCTTATTCGTTCAAAGCAAGTCGTTGCGGGAATGTTAAGAGAAAAAGGTGATGCGTACACGACTGACTGAATGTATAAGTATGCATGAATGCACTTCAGAATTATCCTTAAAAATTCCAACAAAACACCTCTTTGCTAGCATACTTTGCATTGCCAACTTTGCACTCTAAAACGCGACAACCCAGCCCAGAAACAGCCCAGTCCATCTAAACGGACACCTACGTAGGGTTGCATAGTACCTTCTTTATCGAACACCGCTGACCGTGTATGTTAGAATACTATTTTATAATTATACAATAATACGCATGTTGAGTGTTCGCATATATTTGACAAGCAGTTCACTAACTTGGCCGATCGCAGTCACTCCGAAAAAGATGCGGAATCTTGCGGGCCCATTGTCTCGAGCCGAAGTGCGCTAATTTCCTGATCAACCCGGGAATGAAATCTAAGTTGACGGTTGTGCCAAACGTCTTTGATGCTCTGTGTACTAGTGTTGCTTCTCCTAAAAAAATAGAGCTTTCAGCTTATCCGTGGTATTCTCTACTTAAAGGAAACGTATTTTGTTAATATAACATGCACATCTATTTAACATATATTCCGTACAAAACATGTCTCGACGCTCGCAATAGGCCTTAAGGCCTGTTACACGAAAAAGGCCTGTGGGACGGATAGAGAAAGAGAGATATGAAATCTCCGCACATTTGGTTATTTAGATGTTAGCTAGTATCATGCATAAATAAAAATAGTTATATTGGTGTAATATACAATTGACACCTCCCCCACACGTGTGCTTACATTAACGAACCATATAACACGTGGCAGTGAAAATAGATCATTATATATATAGTTGCAAGGTATATAAGTTTAACGCATTCTTAGCACGCTATACGTAAAATCAGATATGTATGCTTTCATTTATTTGTAACATTTTTATTCAGTAATGGGTTAATGTGGCTTCATTTGCATTTTGCGCTTTTACGACCTTGTCTAAATTTTATAGCTCGCGCGTAACTCCATATCGATGCTAGCAGAACATATGGTAGTAAACAACTAGGTACTATAAAGTTTTCGGGCTGACCCTCAGCCAAGATTTAACGTCCACGGAATTGTTTTTCACATTGCTTCATAGACGGACCCCCATAAATACAAATGTGCAACGGTGGGGTTCGAACCCGCGCACCTATGTGTCTCATCCGGTTGCGAGGCGCAGACCTAAGCCACCACGCCACCGGGCTCGACTCGAAACAACTAGGTACTACTACTACTACTACTACTACTACAATCAAGTCTCTTAGTTAGTTATGATTAATAAGTATATGTTAGATTAAACTGTTATCAACTCTGAACGGTAAAGAAGACTGGAAAATACCCGAAAGGCAGAGCTTGTTACGATAAGAGGCTAGCCCAAGACAAATAGAAGAAGAATTCGTCCGCCTCTCGACTAAAGCAAAATAGAATAGAAGAAAAGGGAGCGTACCACAGGTGCGTTGTGCATCGTAACTTCGCCCCTACCGAAGCTAACAAGCTGCAGAGCCGCCTCAAACAATCGACAATGGCCCCGCCTTAAGCTGTTTGAATGATGGCACAAAATCTCAACCCATTGCCCTTGTTCATAGGTGTAAAAAAATGTAATTGATAAAAATAGGGAGATCATATGGAAAGCATCAACGAAGTCGGCGGACGGACTGCAACGGGCTAGAATTGTGCGTGGTGATAAGTAAGGAGGCACCCGAATAACTTCTGCTGTTCTAGCGTTTTTGCACTTTTTGTGCCTACTTGTGGCATCGTATATATATATATATATATATATATATATATATATATATATATATATATATAAGTATATATGTTTCTTTGGACATAACAATTGTGCGATATATATATATATATATATATATATAAAAGAAGAGTTTTTTCTCACGTAGATTTGCGACATGCATTCGTCAGCGAAGAATTGTTTATTCACTATATCCGGAGATAAAGTCTCGTCTCCGGAGTGCATTAAATGCTACAGTACTAAACTATTGCGTGTAGTCCAAGTCGGAATATTTGCAAAATTTGAAATGGATGAACGTCAACTAAACGACTCTCATAACCAAGAAGAATCCTCGCCAGAACGGATTAAAAGGTGGGTTGCCCTGTCCTGGAGTCCCACATGACCCAGCCAGACATGGTCGGGTCTTCACGAGGACCTGCCCGCGCTATGTAAAGAAAATGCAGCCACTAGTTTGGGATGACGATGACTATCGGTACATTTGCAAGTTTAACTTCGACACGGCGCTCCGAAGTTCTTTCACACGCTGAACTCCTGCCGTTGCTTCGGTTTTTACGAGGTGTGTGGCATCTCGGAATCGTGGATCAGTCAAGCTAGCTTTATACACCCTGTATACGTGACAAAAATACAGAGGGCTCTATCAATGGCACCTGCTCTCGCTTTGTTAGAAGTTGGCTCTTCTCGCTACTTCGAGAACGAACCTGTTCCGTTTTCACGGACTGAATCCCAAAAGACAAAAGCGTTGAAATATGATATATCTGCGAACGTCGCACAAATCGGGTGGGTACGGCACCTTTTGTAAGTACGATATGGATGTTTGAAACCATAATGAAATAACCCCTCCTACTTTGTGTAGAACTCTGCCTGCTTGTTAGTAGTAACCGGGTTATCACACGATGCTCATCACTGATCGACTGGAAACGATACATTTAATAAATGAAGTAACCCAGTAAAACTGAGGTCACAATAGGAATAAACTGTCTAACAAACGCTAAATATACAGAGTTAGAGACAGGTCTAATTATATGTACATCTGAATAATATACATATTAATATTACGCAGAATGTGTACAGTAAAATCGGAAACGTCGTCGCACAAACCACAAGTTTATAGCAGATTTTCCGGGTATTGATTACGCTGCCAAATGTTCGGCAGTTGGACATTCCTGGCGGACGTACTTCTTGAATGTAACAGCTGTTTGCTTTAATCATCGTTTCTATTTTAAACCGCTGGTTTATTTCTAGACTGCTAGGAGGCCACGGATGCTTATATTAGAACATAATCATATGCTCTCTCCAGCTATCCTTGCACTAAACGGCCAGTATGGTTCGAGGTGCCCGTTGAATAGAATTTGGAAGTACAGCACATGCTGTCATTGTTGACCCGGTCCTTTTGAAGCCATGTTGTAGCTTCGGCAACTTTTTGTTAAGTTCAAAGGGTTTTTCTTTTACGACGGGCTAGGATAGCCGACTGAAATGTATGGATTGTGCCCTTCTTCGCAATACCTCAGTAATATGATGAAGCTAACGGATCTCCTTTGTCCTTATGGATAATGCTAAGGGGACTAGGACGTTTGTGTCACCTCGTTGAAGAGTGTAGTCAAGCATGGCCAAAAAGAGTTGCCCGTCGTCTGAGATTTTTATTTGTGACTAAATCGGGCCCCGAGCCCTTCCCGGATGGCACTTTTATTATCGCATTGACTACCTACCATTGGCTAAAAGGAAGCGACATAGCTCGTCAGGATTCAGTGACACGCTCATCCCACACAATAGAGCACCTCGGAAATATACTGGCAAACATTTTACGACAAATAAGCACCTAAAATGACGAAGTTCTTGGTGCGTTTCAGAGAGCAGTTTACAATGCTTTCGTTCTTCATGTTCTTTTATGGTGTTTTTTACAACCTCTTTGTAGTCACGGCCGCGTAGGTCGCGTCTTCATCTGTGCATAGAATCCACATACGTCAGCTGTGCGGCGCGTCCAGCGAGGGCTAGCGCAAAACGTGATCGCCGTGTTGCTTCTGGTGTGCATTGTCATCGTTGCGTTCTGGTACCGGTCCGTCTGGGCTTTTATAGCATCGATCTTTTAGATCCCTAACGTATTGGTGTCACCACGGAGCACAGTCACGTTTTGTAAGCAGTGTTGCTATCGCTTCTGAAGGTCTAGAAGATATTGCAATCACGTCGATGACGCTTCTTGTCAGGACTACGCAGTTATTCTACTATTTGTAGTAGGTTTGCGTTAGGAAGCTTGCTATTACACAACACAGTAACCTTCCGACTTGCTCTCGTCGGTCTTTCCGTTTGAACGCATAGATATTTTGCAGCGAGTATCGATCGAGCATCAGTGGGAAAGCGCGGCGTCAGTCGAAGGGTCCCTTCCCTCCGCCGAAGGGTTTCCTGAGGTCCCGTAAGAATACTGATGTTCTGAATACTATTTTGATTAAATAAGTCATGTATATATATATTTAAAAAAAGACATTTTGCTACACACTAACTAGGGACGACTATGGGTTCGGTGACCTATGCCGTAGCAACGACCATCACGTCATACTGCTCAGCTAAAACAAGATGTAGGGATCTTTAGCTAATGCCTTCACAGTTCTATTAAAATAATTTGAGTAGCTCAATTACTTCTGATGCAGCTAGGATGGTAGTTTCTAGGATGGACGGAAGCACACAGGATATTTAACCCGTCACTGAAAAGCGCGCTCCACTTTTTCTGGCAGATGTATTAACATCCGCTAACTCTTGCACTGGCAGCAAGGTGCTTATATCCCCTTCGACAGCAGCAACAACAGTGACGAGCTTTCAAGTTTTTGCAAGCCGGGTTCCTTAATTTTCGCTTTTACATGGCCAACATTTGCCACATATCAACAAACACTAATTCACATATCCACCTGGTTGAGAAATTGCAATTTAGAACAGGCTCCACAGAAGACAGAGGCTATATACCCCACGGCACGAAAGGGAACGCGTATCTGTTCAAATGCATCATGCATTTCCGAGGCCTTTCAAGAACAAATCCTGCAAGGTTTGCCTCAGTTTAGCCTTATATATACATTGCCCCGTTGTAAGCCCAGCGAACAGTGAGAAGTCGCTACGAAACGCTCGGCCATTTCGTATGCACCCGCAGTTACGAATTTACTTGCTGTTTTGCAGCGCTGTTTACGTTCTGATAGTGAACCATGCTAAAAATTGCCTTTAGTATCAATTATTGATGTAGTATTGGCAAATTCCGTGCCCGGCCGCACAAGGACGACGCGAATGCAGCTAATTTGAGAAGGCTGGCTGCTCCAACAGCCGCCGTGATCTCCAATGATCCGTCCGATGTCACTGCTATCTAAATATCGGCCAAATCAGGGCTTGGTACAGCAACGGCAGCTACCCCTGTCACGACGTGAACCTATAGACGCTGTCTTGTTTGGCTCTAACAGGAATCGATCACTCTTGATGGTTGTGGGCGGAGGAAGGGAAGGCCGGAGCCCGGGTGCAATTCCTTAGTCGAGTCGTTAGCTCAACAACATTGGCGGCGACCCGGTGCAAAATGCGAACGACACGGCAAAGTTTGGCAGACTTCTACGCAAGGATTACTTTACGCTGCGTAAGCAAATACATTTTCTTGTGCTGAATATAACCTAATGTAACCTAATTTACAACCAACATACACTACTGATAGCTAAGGCTTTACGCGGTAAGTTCGATCTTTGCTTGGCTCGTTTTTATAAAAACCTCGTCAAGGTAGAATTTTGTGTTGAATTACTGGATGTACAGGTAGTTCAATAAGTTCTTAGAATGAGCTTTTTAGAATTCGAATTTTGGCGCGCTTCCACCGCTATTAGGAACTGCAACTTTTCGACTGCCAGCAGTCAAAATAATATGGTGATTGGCCGTTGCGATTTCGTTTGATCGCTTTTCCCGTGCAACGTATCGGCGTGATTTTGAAAAATTGAGAAAAAAGAGTTTCGAGTGGTTATCAAGCATTTTATTTCAAAGGTTGGAATGCGACCCAAGTGAAAACTACGTTAGACGAGGTGTACGGTGACTCTGCGCCATGTTTTGCCACTGTTTCCAACTGGATTAATGAGTTAAAAAGAGGTCGCAGGAGCACCGGGATGAACTACGTTCAAAACGTCCAAAAACGGCAACTGATTAGGAAAACGTGGAAAAGGTGCGGAAAATCGTTGCCGCAGATAAGCGAGTGAACATTAGGGAGATAGCGGAGGCCTTGGGGATCAGTTTGGGTAGTGTGCATTTCATCCTGCACGAAAACTTGAAGATGAAAGAGCTCAGAGAAAAATGGCTGCCGCATTTGCTCAACCAAGGTCAAAAAAACGCGCCTGTTTTTGCTTCACAGCAAAATTTGGCCAAGATGTCGAACAATCCGTCGGATTTTTGGCGCAGATTCATGACCGTCGATGAAAGCTGGGTCCGTCACTACACTCCCGAGACCCAAGAAGCATCTTGCCAATGGTGTGCACCTGATGAAGGATCTCCGAAGAGGGTGCGGACAACGGCATTGACCGGAAAGGTGATGGCTACAGTTTTTTAAGACCAACGTAGAATAATGCTGGTCGACTACCTTGAGAGCGGTAAAACGATCACAGGTGAATATAAGGCAAGACTGTTAGACTGCCTTTAGCAAGAACTCATCGTAAAACGGCCCGCTTTGCAGAAGAAGGTTGTCCTGTTTCACCAGGACAATGCTCCTGCACACAAGTCCCAGCAAGCATCGGCAAAACTGGCCCAACTGAGGTTCGAACTTATTGAACAACCTTCCTATTCTCCAGACCTGGCCCCCTCTGATTATTTCCTCTTCGGACATTTGAAGAATAGTCTCGGTGGAAAGCGTTTTTCCAGCAATGAAGAGGTTAAGGCTGCTGTCAATGCCTATTTTCAGTCTAAACACGCGGAATTCTACTTAAGAGGTATAAAAGCTCTGAAATCTTGGTGGGAAAAGTGTATTGAGCATCTCGGGGAGTATATCGAATAAGATAAATTTAAAAACATGATTTGGAAAATTATTGGTTTTCATTCTAAGAACTTATTGAACTACCTGTATCTAAAATGAGACTATCTGCAGTCATATATGTTCGACCCCTAACAACCAAAATACCTCGATGTCTCATGCACGAAAAGATCCAGCTGGATGGGCGAATAATTGCCGGGCGCGATTCGTCGCCCAGAGCCCCCCCCTGATTCAACCCAGCAAGACTTACCTGCTCGGGACGCACCTACAAACTAAGGAAAGGGTTGAAGCGTGAGGCTCTCCCCTCGTGGTCTTGAAGTAATGGTTCACAAATCCGAACCAGGAGGGGGTTCTGGGGGGGGGGGGGGGGGGTTAGTGGGTAGTGCGCTCGGATTAGTGTGAGTCATGTATGTGTGTTTTCCACCCCTACAAAAAAAGGCATCTAGCAACGACTCCTTCCCTAAAAAGAACACAGTTGTTTTGTGTAGAGGATAGGAGGATGTAAAGAGATGAAAAGAGCAAGTACAAGTGCATGTATAGCTGTCAGAAGGCCATATTTACGTTGCGTAACATTGCGGCAAAAAAAATATATATATATATTTATATATATATATATATATTTCCGCCATCTTAATGAATACAATGCATGTTTTCACGTAATTATGACTTTTGTATATCTATAAAAGGCATTAATATATATATATATATATATATATATATATACATATTTGTTGATTTTTACAGTTTTTAAATATTTCTATTCGTGGTTACAGTCTATTGTGCATCCTATATGTGTAAGGTTGAATTCTGGCGGCGAACGGCTTTTTGCCATTCGCCGTTAGTCTTATGAAACAATGCGAAAGCAGTCCCGTGGACGGTAAATGTTGGCTGAGGGTGATCCAACAAAAAGTAAAGTCTTTGCAGCCGGAAAATCCTCAAGGGGTGAGTGCTGGCCTTTCATGCGTCGGTTTCTGGATGCCGACGTGATGTGCGCATCGGGGTTTTCAGCAGTACCAGGACGGCCCCGGAAATGGATGTCGCCGGGTCGGAGGCCAACACTAACCTTGTGACGGGGGCCACGGGCCCCGGCGGGATGTTAAACCGAGGACGGCTACAGCGGCCCGTTTCTATTTGCATACTAAATTTCGAGCAAGCGACCCCGCTAGCCGCGTGCCATTCGACGTCACAATTAAAGCTGGCCGGTGTAGTTCTGCACTTTTAAGAGAGATGCTTTATTGGGCCACACACTGCACGTGACATCCGTACGCTGCCTACTGCATCGGAAGTACACGAGAAGGCAAAGTGTCCCGCTTTTTGTATAGGACCTTGCGAGTATCGAAAGTAAGGGGGCTTCGACTCCCTTTCTTTATTCGTTCAAAAGAAGGTTGTGGTGGCTCTACTTGTCACTGGCTTTAGGGTGTTGCGAAATATTTCCTGTGTGCTGTGGAGGTGACGGCAAGGAAAGCCCCCCCCTGACTTGTCATGAGACACAGGATCACCCAAGTGCGATTGAGTTCAAGAACGCATTGGTCTTTGTTAGCGCCTCGTCCAGGAGGTCTTAGCAGTCTTGGGAAGACGCAACGCCATCAGAGCTTAAGCGGTTTACTCGCCGCCATCTCGCGGATGAGGCAGAAGAGAACTGCTTCCGTCCTCTTTCGGCCAATGCCCTGGAATTGGCAGGCCATCTTCCTCCATGTGACATTGTCAGACAAATCGTAAAATTTTTATCTTGCACTCCTGGATCATTTTGCCTCTGGGCAGTGATTTCAGGACTGCATTGGCACCCCTGTATTTTCGTGTACAGAGTTGGTGAGCGGGCGTCCTCCTTTGCCCCATGTGGTCACATCGGCGCCGGCAAGGCCCGCTTGTTTCCCCTACAAACCTTTACGGCAGCCCTGAGTTTCTGCGCCAGCGTCTTTAGTGCGACGTCCATGTTCATACGTCTGGCAGTGGAAAAGCTCACCGGTAAGCATTTATATTGCCATAAAGTGTTCCACTAATTGTACACCCTACTATTGGTGTGGTTTTCTAAGTGATTGCTATATACAGTTGCGTTTATGTATGGTATGCTTGTGCGCATTTATTTACACCTGTATACACAAATTATTATGTACACAGTGGACTATATACATATACACATTCAAGAAGCCGAGCCAAGCCAAACTAGCGGTAAGCTAGAACCACTGATCGGTAGGTTAGGCGATGTTTGAAGTCGATACACTTCTTGGACGTTTGCGTTTGAACGTTTTTTGGAACTTATTTTGCTAAATTGAGTTTGGCACACGACTCTTGCGGTGTTCACTGTTTGTCTCGGGCTCCTTACTGCGAAGGCCGGTTTACAGGTGTCAGGTTATTGCACTCTTTAGCAATATTTTACGGAGCGAAGCCACACACGACCGCATTAGACGTCTGACAGATATTTACTTAGAAGCAGGGACCTGGCCTCACGTCTTGCCTTGTACTGAAAAAAGTATGTTACTTGACACGCGTACCTTGGTCAGCCTCGGACTTGAAACCCAAAAGCGGCTAATGAATGTGGTACGCCAATCAGAGCTCCCGGGTAATACTGAAATGTCTTGTGCACGAAGCGCAGGTCGCAAGACGGTCCTAAGACGTGAAAAAGAAAGGCACATGAAACAGAGCCAGAAGCTTGAAGGAGAATCACGTTTAATAGTTGCCTGTATAAGATATTCTAGAAGATAATATCAAATAGATTTGAGAACTTGCTCGAAAATGAAAAGGCAATACCAAAGGGCAACTAAAGTTAATTCCTAGCAGAGGATTGGGAAACTTCATCCGAACCGAGGAGGCCGTCATACATAGTATTCTTAGATCTCAGAGCCACGTTTGACCTAGCGTCAAGAAAGAGAACTATAGAGAAGTTAGCTATAAAAGGAGCTTCTTATCGAATGTTACACTTTTTGGGGACTATTCTTCTGGAGAGTACAGTAATACACACATCGACAGCGGTATGGGGATTTTAGGTAGGGCGGCGCAGACCACAGGAGAACTCAGCCCGTGGCTTTTTTCAGTACAATTTGGAGGGCTAGCTCATCAGGTAAAGCAGGGTAAACCCGACAAGATAGGGCTTAGCATACGCTGGTAAAATATAGTAGCAGCCAAGTTTCGAAGACGTGGTCGATTGGCAAAAGACGACATTCTTTGAGCTAGGGGTGATAGAGTAAATTTTGTAAATACATTTACCTATCTAGGGTCACTATAACGTCAAATAGTAGCAGTTTTCGAAACCAAATGAAAAGCCAACTAGGAAACGCACTTCGAGAGGCAGCACCAATGAAGTTAAGTTCCAAGCCCGTAGGGGACGGAAGATGGTCTAAAATTAAAACCAATTAAAAACGCGCAAGTGCTCTTAATACATACCGCGTGACGCGTGCATTCATTCTTGAGAATGAAGTAGAACTACTCGCAACATTCAGTATATTACTTATATAGAGGAAATAAGCGGAGACAGACTTATAGTATCTAGATAGTCAGATGTTTCTGCACGAGGCGAGTTTTGAGATAAGCTGATTATTGTAGACATTATAAACTTCATATCGTGAAGGCGAGGAGACTCAATTGATAGAGAAAATACAGTAACGATAGGTTCACCGGGCGAGGGCGTTTATGGACTACACTGTAAAGTAGATGGGAAAATTAATTGAAATCAGCATTAGAAGTAACAGTACGATAATAATGAGAAGTACAACCTGGCGAGCAGCCGGATCTAAAAGTAGATCGCAAAAGACGGCGCTCGCATGGGTTTCATCACGTGCTATGAAGCACGAAAAGATTCCACGATACTTAGGAATATTGTAGGTGCACTTAAGCTAGTGCGACAGATACGACGACCCAGCTCGTCCAGCAGTTCAATCAATAGCTGACCTGCCAGGACGGCGGAAGATATAGTAATGAGAAAAACATATATATGAATAATATATATAAATATAATTCTAATCTCTTTTTTTTATGGGACCGATTTTTCCTTTTTTTATTTAGTAATTTCTCATTGAGTTTGAAATTTTCATAATTACATAATTTAAACAATTGTAACTATTCAGGGAATTTTAAATAGGGTATTTTTAATAACGCTTATATTATTATAATATAATAAGATTTTGTAATGTATAATTAAATAATATAATGCGATGCCTTCTGTGCAGAAAGGATAAAGCCGTGCCTGCAAATATATGAGTATAATTATTATGACAGATATAGCACCGTCTCCCGATATTGACACGAGTCACCCCGCCGATCCTTCAGTTAAAGATATCCTAGTCAAACTTCAAGACATTAGTAAAACTTTTAAGTTAGTACGTATCACACCAAAATCCATTAGGCATATCTTAGCCTTGACCCTCACTAAGGTGCTCGATGATGTACACACTCAGAACAGTTTCCACGCTTGGTTAGCCTTATTTTCCTTCGTACCGGTCATACTCCGCCTCCCAGCCAATAGAAATATCAGCCAATCATTAGCGCAAATCATAAGGAAGAATCTCCGGGATTACGAGTGCGGCACCAGGTTGCATAACCTGACGGCCCACAGAACCGCTCAAAGAAACGCGCAAACCCACGCTGACTTCGATGTTGCTAGAAGAGTCTTAACCAAGTTATCTGAAGGAGACGGCACCAATGCTGCTAGAATCCTAATCTCTACAGACACGTTTTCATCTGGCGAAGATACCGCCAACGCACTAAGAGCGAAACACCCGCCTGCACCAGCAGAGCCTATATGGCCTGAGCCACCATCAACAGATTCTGGATCCACAAGCAAGGAAGACATTTTTGCTGCTGTTCAATCTTTTCCCAGAAGTTCCTCAGCAGGATTAGACTTTATCCGTCCAAGACTACTAGCCGACTTGCTGTCCCCAAACCTCGGAGAAACAGCCAATAAATTGGCAATATCTATCGCCAAAGTTGTTGACATATTGCGCTTCGGGCAACCACCAGCGGAACTTTTACCAATCATTTTCGGCGCTAAATTATTTGCATTGAAAAAGAAGTGCGGCTCTATCCGACCGATAGCATGCTCATCATGCCTGCGCAGGATTGCTTCGAAGGTCAGCATAAGAGATAACACAGGACAGCTCGCACACCTAATAGACGACCGACAACTGGGGTTCTCGGTCAAAGCCGGAGTAGAAACAGCGGTTCATACAACTCGCTCTTTCCTGGCCTCCAGGACTTGCCCTACGTACTTGCTCAAGTTGGATTTTTCAAATGCGTTTAATACGATAAGAAGAGACCATTTGCTAAGGACAGTCAAGGACTCAACCCCAGACATGTACCATTATGTCGAGTCCTCATATAAACGTCCAACTTGCCTTGTAACGTCTGACCTAATACTATCGTCCGAGACAGGTATACAACAAGGAGACCCTCTGGGTCCACCTTTATTTTGCCTGGCAGTTAACGACCTGATCAAATCGCTCGAAAGCCCGCTTAACATGTGGTACTTGGACGATGGCGTACTCGCAGGGAACGCCTCTACAATCGCTAGTGACATACAGAAGATTATCGATTTCGAAAACGTAAGCGGTTTAGCCCTGAATCCCTCGAAATGCGAACTGTTCGTATGGAATCCTGATGCAGATTCAACAACCTCTGAGATCACGCACTTGTTACCGGGCTGCAAGATACTCAGTGCAAACGAAGTAGAGCTCCTAGGGGTACCCCTACTTCAGGAAGGTGTCGCCCCCGTGTTGCAAAAGTGGTTGGATAAACTGAATACCGCTTCGGAGCGCCTTCCTTTGATAGGTCACCATAGCGGTCTTTACCTGCTAAGGTGCTCTTACTCAGCCACACGCCTAACTCATATTCTGAGGGGTATCGAACTTACCGGCGAAACGGACGAGCTACGACGCTTCAATGATCTTACAGCCAATACAATAACCAATCTGCTTAAGATCAAACTGGACGATACAGCCAAACGACAGATGTTCTTGCCAATAGCCAAGGGGGGACTTGGCTTACCAGACCCGACAATATTAGCACTCCCTGCGATAGTTGCTGCCACCCACCAGGTTTCCGGCAAGGTCTGCGAACTTCTTGACGAAGCCGGCCAGCTCGAATTTACCTCCATGCGAGATCGAGTCACGAGTAATTTGGTTGAGGTTCTTGGAACTTCACCAAATAACGTCGCATCTCAGAGTGAGTGGTCGGCCATGCTAGCCGATCAACATGCTTGTTTACTTATTGATCAAGCTGACAGTGACTCTACTAGGGCTCGGCTTAGGGCAACCTCCGCAAAACATGCAAGCGATTGGCTACACGCCCTACCCAGTGCATCGTTATGAACCTTACTGGATGATGCCACTACAAGAATATGCGTTGGCCTCCGACTTGGTACGCCGCTCGTTCACCCTCACATATGCCGATGCGGGGAGCCAGTAGGCATTAGAGCTCACCACGCTCTATCCTGCGCCCTCAGTGAAGGTCGTCGACCACATCACGCGGCTATCAACGACACAATAGCAAGGGCCCTAAGGACGGCAGGCTACCCAAGTACACTGGAACCAACTGGACTAACCAGAAACGACGGCAAGCGTCCCGACGGGATGACTCTCATCCCCTTTGAACGAGGCCGTACCCTCATATGGGATGCCACCGTAACCGACTCACTTTCACCCTCAATGGTCGGTTTCGGTTCACTTAGAGCTGGTAACGCCGCGACCCAAGCAGAAACGAACAAGATGAACAAATATGCCGAACTGGCAAGAGCCCATAACTTCAGCCCAGTGGCCTTCGAAACCTTGGGACCACCGGGCCCCTTGACTGAAAGAATACTTACTAAATTGGGCGAACGACTAAAGATAACTACTGGGGACAAGAGAGCCGCACAATTTTTGCGCCAAAGACTTTCCATTGACGTCCAGCGGGGCAACGCGATCTCAGTTTTGGGGTCGCTTGCCGAATGGTGCACACCAGGGCTGTTATAGGCTGAAAGTTAACACGTCCATTTACACAGGATTGTAATATAAATTGATTAATAAATTATTATGATAACTTTTATTTATATAATTTCACTATGTTAGCACTTTGGAGTGAACAATTGTCTCCGCGCGAACGTGTGATCACGGGTTCTCTAACCCAGGGTTAGCCCAGTTCAACAATGTGCCCCGAACAGACGCTGCGTTTCCTCGTTGAATGTCGAGCGACAGCCTCTGACGCAAGAATTCGGATGCCCTCGAGCCTCCTGTCAAAAGATTAAGGCTTTTACCGACCCGCTGAATCAGGTTGAGCGGCTCCCATAGTCTCGAACGCCAACGGACAAAATTCGTGCGGATAATCGACGTTTGACTATTTTCTGCATTTATTAGCCTCAGCTAACCTGGATGCATGACCTGCTCGGTCCGCACCTGCACCGACCATCGAAGGGGCTAATGAGTCGGTTACAGTTGCGTCCCAAACAAGCATGTGGCCACGCTCAAGGGGCGTCAAAGTCAGACCGTCAGGTCTTTTTCTATTATCCCTCGAAAGACCCGGGGGCTCTAGAACGGACGGGAAGCCGGCGGACCTAAATGCGCGGCTAAAGGTGTCATTTAAAGCGGAGTGAAGCGCTCGTCGGCTTGCACTCAACGCGCATGACAGGCCATGATGGGCCAAGGCGTCCACGAAATCACCACAACGACATGGGTGGGGCACGACTAGGTCAACACCAAGCCGTAGCCCTGCGCTTATACGCGTCGTTTCGTCGTCTAACCGAGTCCGAAATCCCAAAAAAGAGCGGGCACGGTAGGGCCTGTAACCGAGCCCTAGCCCCTTGACTACTAACAGCTCGAAGCCTGGCTCTATCAGCAACAGAAGGTGCTCTATTAATCAGGCCTGCTAGTCGCTTTTCGTATAAGGGGGCTGTCCAACTACCCTGGTTAGCCCCATCATCCGGAGGAGAATCAAATAGCAACGACAATTCTTCGGTCAGCTTTTGAAGTTCAAGGTTATAGGCATCTCACCCATCACTGTCCAATAATGTTTTAACCCTGTCCGCCGCATTGGTCAATGACGACACGATGGCGGGTCCTGCCATCATGACCGCGTCCGGGACACCTAGACCGCCTAAAGAAATTGGGAGCATTACCTGTTCCCTTGCCGCATCAGTCAGCTTAAGATTTAGTATGATCTCTAAAATGTCTAAACTAAATCCATTAAATGGTTGTTAAAGCTCTGGTAATAAAAACAGATTGGGACCTCTAAGAAGGTATGTTAATTTCGTGGCTGAAAATCAAGATCTAAGAAGGAATAAACCGCAATGGGCGCCCAATTGGGGTAGTCTGCCTGTGGCGAAGTCGAGTTTATCTCTTTGACTGTCTAATGCGTTTGCAATGCCGCCCGGCAATAAGGGGACACCTAGCAGCTCCAGGTTTACCTTGTCCACTACGCGACAGCCCGGGAGCAAGTTAAAAAGGTTACTTAAATCTAATGGCTCAAATTATTTGGGAGCTGTGACATATACTTCACATTTGACCGAATTCAGTGTCAGCCTGCTAATTGCACTAAAATCATTAACTTTCCGGATGTCGTCAAATACGGTCGGGAGGTCCCCGCCCAGAATTTCGTCATCCAAGTACCAGGCATTATGGAGGGAATGCAGTGAATCCACCAATTCCTTAATACATAAAAAAAAGTGGAGGATCCAGGGAATCACCCTGCTGAAGACCTGTCTGCGAGGGCATAACGCTCTGGGGCATTACTAGGTGGTCGAAGCAAATGGCCTCTCCGGACGCTATTGAAGGCGTTTCGGAAGTCCAATTTGACCATTACCATTGGCATTTTGCGCGACTGCAAAAATACACGGGCACAGTGGACCACTACCTCTGTACCCCCGGGGGTAGCGAATCCTAGCTGGTGTTGACCAAGGGTTGCTGAAATAGCTTCCTTATTATCGTAGCACCCGACTTTGGCCGCCAGTCGGCAAACGACTGAAGAACAAGCGATCGGACGTAATGAGCCATCTTTTTTTTTTAATGCAAACATTCTTGCCCCCAAGATGAGTGGTAAAAGAGAAAACGGGGGGCGAGCCCCATCTGACCACATCAACCACTTTAGCAATGGCGTCCGCTAGTCGACTGGCCGTGCTCCCCAGTGCACCAGACAACAAGTCCTGCAACAGACGAGGCCTTATGAAGTCTAGACCGGCAGTTGAACTTCGGCTAAAAGTCTTTATTGCTCTCAGTATCTCTTCACGTGAGGTTGAGGAAGGCAGTGTGACTGCCGGGGGTGTGGGCCTGGAGAGATCCTATGGCTCGTCTGGATGTTTGGAGCAAAGAGCTTCCGTATTTTCGTTGGCTGGCGCTAGCGTATCCTGGGAGCTCACCAATCTGGCAGCACTGGAAATATCGGAAATATGAATTAATTCTAATATATGAATATAATTTCCCCAGCCAGGGTGTTGATAAACCATAAAATATACAGGGCTGTGTTGTACAATGCTCGTGGTATAAGATTAAAATGGGCAGTAAAGGACACTGCGTCAAGATGTGACATATGGTGCTTCAAAAGACTGCGGTGATTGATATTCGCATGTGCCCATTCGACCATTTTACAGAGAAAAATCATTTGGTCAATTCCGCGTGGGCCACGGCCTTTAGCCTAACACGCAACACTTGACAGCAAATGGAAAACTTGCTTTGTTCGACTAAACCCCTGTTCCTTTTGAGAATGACCGCGCCCCTGTTTTGGACGTAGCTGATTTCCTCCATTGCCTGTCACGGAACAGCTTGACCTGACTACGCCATTTAAACAGAACAGGAAGCCCGATGCCTCTTGTATTATCGTATAACCATTCTACTCCACCCCTTTCCAATTTCATATTCCCGTAAATCCCCTTTATGCTAGTTTTCTCATAAGAGCTGCCCGCCGCTTCCTGCAGCCTTTACTTTACTTTGAAACCTAATTACTTCTCTCTGAATTCCTTCGAATTTCCTTCATGCAGTAGAACAGAGTTTCCAAATGTCAGCCCTAGCACATACATTGCCTTCCAAATATCCCTTGTCACACTTCTTTTAAACCATCATAGACTTTTGCACCTTACCGAATTCCTACCCCTGTCTGCTTTCTTTATCCTTAATATGTCTTTAATAATTCTTCCCTTGACGCTATAGTTACACCTAAATATTTATGTTAATCTAGATAATCTAAATCCTTGTCCGGTAGCCTTAGCTTCCGCTCCAATTTAACCTTCAAAAATACTAAAATAGCGCTCTTATTATCGTTAAATCTCATATCTAATTCATCTGCTGCCTCCTTACGGACATCAAGCATTCCTTTAGTCCCTCCTACGTACCATCCCAAAATAACCATATCCGCAAACAACAGGAGATTAATTCTAATAAGTTTCTTCCTCTTCCAACCTGCTACCCCACCTGGTGTTATTAACCTTTTACGCGAATTGTTCTATATATATATATATTAAAAAAAGTACTGATGATCAAAGGTGTACCTGTCTTACTCCTTTAGCAACGCCATATGCACTCGGTTCTCCCTCCTTTCGTTTAATCAGTACTTCCATTCTCTATAAATATCCTCCAATAAGCCTTATCTAACTTGCGTCGAATCCTTCTTCTGTCATTTACTTATACAAGGTATCTCTATGAATCATATCATTTTAGATCCAAATTGCCCCTAATACAACCCTGCCCCCTAATCCTAGATATCTCAATGGTTTGACTCAATACAAATATGTGGTCGTCTAATTTATATTATACCCGGCTTCTAAAAAATTGCACACGACTACGGTACGTAATTGGTGTAATAGTTTATTTCCCAAGTCATCGTTGTTGACACCATCCTTTGGCAGCAAAGATACCCTTTCCTTAGTCCAACTTCCCAGTATGCTACTTCCGGCAAGGATGTTATTAAAAACTTTAGACAAATAACTTATGTAGTCCCCTCCCAACGATTTTACTATCTACATTGTTAATCCGTTCAACCCACATGCGGTCTTCCTTTTCATTCTTCTATTTCTTCTACCCCTATTATTATACCTGTATTAATTCTCGACCTTCCTTCACTAACTCCAGTACTGATAAAATTAGTGCTTCTACCGCCGCATTATTTTCATCTTTTATGTACACATTTGTGTGATTAAGATTATCATGCTTTTTCCCGCATTGACTACATATGTCTAGAATCGCTTTACACGTTGCCCCCTTGGAGCCGCCAATATACTATTAAATTCCCGTCCGTCCCTTCGTTGTTTCCTTCTTGTACCAAGTGCTGAACCTTTGCCTGCATTGATTTTTGCTAGTATTCCTTCTGTTTACCCGGGTCCCTACCCGCTACCGTCCTGTGCTCCTTACTCTATTTCTTTCTCTCTAATAATGCTTCCTCAACCTTTTCGATCCATCACTCTCTCTCTCTCTTCGCCTCTTATACCCTTAACTACTTTGTAACATTCATCATATTTATCGTATATTATTGTATGCATTTCATCTAGACAATCTTTATGGTGTCTCTTAATAGCTGTTTAATTGCATCTATTTTAAGCGCCCATTTCTAATGCCTATCACCTGCTGGTCTACTTTCAGCTTTTTAGTAGCTACTCCTAGCCCCGTAACTTCAACCTAATTATGATCGAAATCACTGCCAATATTCCATTTCTTTGCTTCATCTATCTCTTATCTCTCCCACCTTGTCTCGTATTCTTCACTTAACCATATATAATTTACACATGACTATATTGATTTATTGTTCGCTTGGCATGTATACCTAAATACACATGTCATATTACTATATGTAAATTTTCCCAATTACTGTTTGATCTAATTTTCCTAATTACTGTTTGATGGTACCTACTTTACTAACATTTGCTCTCTCATTTCCTCCCTCTTGTCTAACTAATGAATGTGGGCGTTCATATATCCAAGCCACAAAGTTCCCGTCGTCTCACTACTTGCGACCACCTCTGTTAATCCACCGTACAACGTTCTACCTTCCTCTAATGTATTACTCGCACCCCCATACTTCCAGTTGCCCCGCTAAGTCCTTTAGTATCAACCACCACTAAGTCTTTCATTTTCAATTCGGTCACTTGCTTACATATTATGTTTCCTTTAACAACTATACGCACTTATTTGAATCTATTTTCTCCCGTCCTCGTCTTTCTATTGGTTTCACACCAACTGTATCCATGAAACCCCGGTGATACTTCTGCCTCATATAGCTCTGTGTGTCTCTGTCGCTACCATTACATCAAGTTCTCACTTTTCTATCAGCCTGCATAGTCCTTCCACTTACCCTGCCGTCTACCACCTCTAATATTTATCAATGCTATGCGTCGGAAAGCTGCTCGACCCTTTTTACCTCCTTGCCCTCTTTGATCTCGTTTTTGACATTTACTTAACATTTGCCGAGATTTCGAGCAAAGTTGCCCATGGCCAACCTCCGGATCACATCCAACGCTATTTCCAGTTACAGCACTGCCGCTGTCGTTTTCATCTGCTTTTGCATTTCGCGGATGCCGTGCTCTCGGCTTAAGTGTATTTTTGTTTCTCCGTTGTCTCTTTGCCGTCCATAACCGTTGTCTCCCCTGTTGCTTTCGGGATTTACGTTGTACGCGATGCCTCTGTTCCCCCATCCAATATGGTGTTGTGTTTTTTCCCCGTAGTATCCCACCCTGTTGATATATCAATTTCCCGACCCAAATGATTAAGTTCCTATCTCGATATCTCCTATATCCTATAAGTTGGGCGCCTATCTCACCGTAGTAAACACCGTCCAGAGCCATGGCTCCTGCGGTATCCTGTATGTATTCCAGGGGTAAATACTCAAAGTTAGCTGCCCGCCCCAAAGGAGCTATTTTCAAGTTAACAGCCCTGCAAGCCTCCCCATAGTCTCGCCCTGCTATTCGATCAACTGTTTTGAGGAATGAGCATACTGTCAATGTTATGCTACGCCTAATACGAAAACCTAATCATTTTCCATCTGGCTCACTGACCTCTCTTACCGCTTCTATTTCACTATTTGCCTGCATCACATATATTTATTCCCTAAATCTGTAGCGCGTTAACACAGTATATGTTCTGCATTATCAAACATATCCATATCTTTCTCAAGTAATTCCACAATAGCCCTTAATGTTCCCCTCTTTTTCGAATAATCGTTAGCCCGGTGTATTTTTCGGAATAATACTCCTCAACTGTATTTCTGTTCTCACTATAGTACAGCTACTTGCAAAGTAGTTCTACTTATTACGACTAACAGCTACTAATGGCAAACGGTTACGTCCTTGTTCAGCGGCTCTCGATTGACAATTGGGGACGATCGTGTACCGATTCCTGCTAAAGTGTGGGCTTAACATTGGGGCTGTGTGCAGAGGGGCAGTGGCACTTGGACACAACCGTTGCTGTCAATTTAGAGTCTCACAGAAGGCACCATCTTGTCAAGTGGCTTAGTAGAGACCGATCCCTTGCTTAGCCCTAACGAACGCTCGAGACCGGGCATTACCGTCACCACCGTTTTACAAGGAGTGCCAGGGAACGTTAGAATACTACAACCCCTTCGTAATACCTGTTTATCACCATCTACCAAAGGAAAAGAGATGTAAACCTAATTTGTGTTGTAGGTCTTTTTCTTGCGCAATATACTGTTCTGAACGCTGTTAGATCCCTTGCTCTAACTGCGTTTGTGCCGACGTGATTTCCCACTATCATTGTTTTCTCTGATTTTTTTATCCGCATACGTTTTAACGTTTTTCATCTTGTACCAACGCAATTTATTTTGCGGTAATTCCGACATTGATTATGTTATCTGCACCACTATGGCTTGTTGCTCTTTGCCTTGTTGTTTTTCCAACATGCACCACTACAATTCATTTTCTAGGAATTCTAACACTACTGATGAAAGAAGTAGTGCATCGATGTATGATCTAGCGCGTATTCAGTGAAATGCGCAGCACTACTTTATATACTTCTGCAGGCAGAACCGGTAGGTGCACAACTTGTATTCCTCGCGAAAGGCGGCGTTTGACCACACGAAATAGAGGTGACCATCTACAATGTAAGCTAATGCGACTGTCATGTAGGACCAGATAGAAACGTTGTCTTAGGCTGCTTATTTAAGTAGCTGCTGAATGACCTAACGTTAAATACACATGACGGCTGCTTATGAGCATTGATAAAACAAAGCACTTCAATGGAAAAAACACATTTTAAGCTCTTGCCTGCTTAAGATGGGTTCTTACCCTATCAAAACCATACGTCAACCGCGGAACAATCATATCCATGACGGACCTCTTTGCTAAGAAAGCAGACGATTTTCAAATTTTACTTACTTCCCCGTAAGCAAGTAAAATTTGAAGTAGTAAAAGACACAAAAGCCGTCCGCATTGTTTTGTTTATATGCTCGGTGAACGTTGTTCCCGTGTAATCAAGAAGCGTTAAATTAATAAATAAAAAAAGAGTTAACAAACTTTCAGTGCTATCCGCTGCGACGAATAGTTTCACTGGTGGCCAACCGGCCTGCACGCTTGAACATCATGGCTTTGGTCTTGCTCAAGGTGTTTATCTCGAGTCTCCTCAAAGCAACGTATCCACTAAATTTCTAAGTCTTTTAAATAATGTCGTCACCCATTCGCCGCACATCAAACTGCTCTTCTGTGTATTCTAAAAATGTAGACTCATGATGAGACTTACAGTGATCAGATGATTATCTACAAATTATTTTAATATTATCTATATACCTTTATAGAATAAGAATTGCTATTGCAAATAGATTAGGCAGCTGTTTTTCCGGTTGCTCAGGGAACTGAGATGCATGCTTAGCTCGCTTGCAGTCATTGGCGAAATTGGACGAAGATAACTTAAAATGGATATATCTATATATATATATATATATATATATATATATATATATATATATATATATATATATATATATATATATATATATATATATATACAGGTAGTTCAATAAGTTCTTAGAATGAGCTTTTTAGAATTCGAATTTTGGCGCGCTTCCACCGCTATTAGGAACTGCAACTTTTCGACTGCTAGCCCTCAAAATATAATGATGATTGGCCGTTGCGATTTCGTTTGATAGCTTTTCCCGTGCAACGTATCGGCGTGATTTTTAAAAATGAAGAAAAAAGAGTTTCGAGTGGTTATCAAGCATTTTTATTTCAAAGGTTGGAATGCGACCCAAGTAAAAATTGGGTTGGACGAGACGTACGGTGACTCTGCGCTATGTTTTGCCACTGTTTCCAACTGGATTAATGTGTTAAAAAGAGGTCGCAGGAGCACCGAGAATGAACTACGTCCAGGAGGCCAAAAAACGGCAACTGATGAGGAAAACATAGAGAAAGTGCGAAACATCGTTGGCACAGATAAGCGAATGAACATTAAGGAGATAGCAGAGGCATTAGGAATTAGTTTAGGTAGTGTGCATTTTATCCTATACGAAAACTTGAAGATGAAAGAGCTCAGAGAAAAATGGCTGCCGCAGTTGCTCAACCAAGGCCAAAAAAACGCGCCTGTTTTCGCTTCACAGCGAAATTTGGCCAAGATGTCGAACAATCCGTCGGATTTTTGGCGCAGATTCATGACCGTCGATGAAAGCTGGGTCCATCACTACACTCCCGAGACCCAAGAAGCATCTTGCCAATGGTGTGCACCTGATGAAGGACCTCCGAAGAGGGTGCGGACAACGGCATTGACCGGAAAGATGATGGCTACAGTTTTTTAAGACCAACGTAGAATAATGCTGGTCGACTACCTTGAGAGCGGTAAAACAATCACAGGAGAATATTATGCAAGACTGTTGGACTGCCTTTAGCAAGAACTCATCGTGAAACGGCCCGCTTTGCAGAAGAAGGTTGTCCTGTTTCACCAGGACAATGCTCCTGCACACAAGTCCCGGCAAGCATCGGCAAAACTGGCCCAACTGAGGTTCGAACTTATTGAACAACCTTCCTATTCTCCAGACCTGGCTCCCTCTGATTATTTCCTCTTCGAACATTTGAAGAATAGTCTTGGTGGAAAGCGTTTTTCCAGCAATGAAGAGGTTAAGGCTGCTGTCAATGCCTATTTTCAGTCTAAAGACGCGGAATTCTACTTAAGAGGTATAAAAGCTCTGAGATCTTGGTGATAAAAGTGTATTGAGCATCTCGGGGAGTATATCGAATAAGGCAAGGTTAGAAAGTACCAGAACATCGGTTACCCGTACGAGTTTCACCCACTTGCCTTCGAGACCCTTGGCGGGCCGGGTCCGTCTACTCGCAGTTTGCTACAGAAGGTCGGGAAGCGGCTAATTCTAGCCAGCGGAGATAAGCGAGCAAGTGATTTCCTCAGACAGCGTCTGTCGCTGGATGTGCAACGGGGCAATGCGGCCTCGGTTCGAGGAACCCTCCAGAAATGGCTGGTCCCTACACTGGACCCCCCGTAATGGTGCACACGTTCGCAGGGACCCAAATGTCATGGTCCGACCGTGAATGATTTAAAATTAAATAAATCGAATAAGATAAATTTAAAAACATGATTTGGAAAATTCTTGGTTTTCATTCTAAGAACTTATTGAACTACCTGTATATATATATATATATATATATATATATATATAAAATATTGTGATGATTTATTAATCATTTGCAATACGTTGGCACACTCGGCAGTGCTCGCCTTAATAAAAATTGTGGTAAAAAGGTGTCACGTGAGGTTAAGAATCAGCTGTCCGTGTCCTTGCTTGATGGTAGCCCCCGCTCTTATGGACCCGGTGCGAGCGGTATATCCTCAAGGTTCCTTGCAACGTTAAAACGGTACGATCCATAAGATTCCTCTTCGTGATGCCGAGCCCCAAGAGCGTACTCGCAGATTCAGAGTCTCATACACCACTCATAGAGATAGTGATGGATCCGAATCTGCGAGGTTTTTGCGGGTCGGGGAGCGCCGCTCTTAGAAACTCGACGTCATATTTGGTGATCTTGTCCTGCCGCGCTTTTGCGAGGTCCCTGTTCGGGCCGTAAACCTCGGCATCTAAAACCCAGACCTCGGTTGGTGTTGTTATGAGGAGATCGGGCTTTAGACTTGGTGAGCCCGGTTGACGGAATAGTCTATATGTACACGGAATATGTATACATATGTATATATATATATATAAATTGAAATGATTTGAATATATATATATATATATATATATATATATATATATATATATATATAAATTGAAATGATGAATATTGAAATTTTGTAACGAAAGTTCACACATAGTTCACTACATAGACAATAGAGTTGCCCTAGCGTGCTGCAGATGGAACCTGTTGATGTCGCAAATCAAATAATATTTGTTCTGCGTCCTTAAGCTCTTTAGTGTAAATCGCATTTAAACTTTCTACTAGCATATTATGTGCAGGCCGCAACAGACGGGAGGCTTTGATTTCTTTATGGCGACGTTTTGCGCTCGGATAGAGCGTTCCTGACAAGCATTTTTGGCTTGAAACATACTTTAGAGTATATATATATATCTTAACCCAACGGCTTTGGGTGGGCACGGTGTTGGGCATATTTCTGGCGTTGCAGGGGTTGACTTGAAGGCATAACGGCGTGTGCGTTATCTGCGCGGCATAATAAAGCGGATGTTGGGCCCTTTTCAATGTAACTACTTCCCTGTTTAGGTTGTAGGCAAACACGTTCATTAAAGATGAGCCCATGGGTCTCGCAGGAGTTTGCAATCATTGGCGACAGAGCATCCGAAATTACGTAGTGTCTTCTCGAATATTATGGTTTTGCGGACCTCTTTGCTTGTCCAGTCTGACGTTGAACTTATTCTGCACTTAGTAAAATCATCCTCTTAGCTCGTTCAATCATGATATCGACACGATTACCTCAGGGGATCACGCAGCTGCCTTTGATGAGGACCGGTTTTAAACTGCCTAGACATCGTTGGAAGATAGCGACCACCCTAGTTCTCGTGCGTCCTGTAGACTTGTTATAATCACAGGGCAGATAAAAATGTAAAACAATAGATAAGTGAATACTTATGATAACAATTTAGGCTGTAATATTTTGTAGGCTTTACTACAGTAGTGAGTTCAGTAGATCTGTTGCAATTTTTTAGGGAGGTGTTTGTAAAAGTAAAGTGAGTTCTTCTGTCCGTCTAGGATATTTTGTTATTACCATACTTGATCCTGTGTTTTATAGCCTGTTTTTTTTTGCTGCACGAGTCTAGTGTGCGCGCAACCGCTCACATTAGCGATTCTGAGAACTGTTCGTCCAGACGATAATCGACATGTTTGTCATTTGAAATAGCACGTGTATCGCCGCGACCTTAAATACGTTTGCACTATGTTTGGAAAAACATGACTTTTTAACTTAAAGAATTGCTTCATTAATACCCAGGCGTACGGCTGTAGAAGATAGCGACAAAATATTTTTTTTTCTATTCAGGTGCGTCACAAGTGTACACACCGCCCGCAATAGTATGATTGCCAAGCAAATAAGTGAAATGGTCAATAACAACGTGTTTTCGTTCGTGTGGTTCTAAGGAAGGTTCGCTAACTAAAGCGGAAGAGCACCCATTCGTTGGACAATTTCCAGGTGTACTATTCAGTGGAGGTATTTGCGTAGTCTCTGGACATGGCCGTCACTCGTTAATTCAAGGATGCTGATGCTTCAGATGTGTTTCGAAACAGTATAGAAGTATCGTATTACCCAATTTGTAGAAAACAGCCGCGATCTTTACCGCAAAAATTACAGTCCGGAAGTGCACTGCTTACTTCAATGTGATGTCTGATCATTGGCAGACAAGATCATGAATCGCATCTACGCATCTCGGCTGTTTCCGACTAAGATTTGGTCATCGCTTCGTGTTCTGCTTAGAACGCGCCGCAGTTACCACTTGTCAACACGAAGCTTGCCTTGCACCTTGCAGATGGAGAAGAAAAGCAAAAAAGATTAGGCAATGCCAACAGAATAACACTTTATGGGAATTGCACTAAATTTCACAACATTTTATCAGCATGGGTGTACGCAGTGGAGGCGTGCTTTGATAGGTGGGTTCACCGTCTCAAGAAATGTATATAAGTTAGTGGCAATTACGTTTAAATCTAAATAAAGATTATTATTTGCTCAGAAAAAAAAAAACAGTTTTACTATAATATCGGAAGAAAAAATAGACGAGTCGATTTAGCAAGGTTTCCGTGGCAATGTCAAATATTCTGCAGCACCTTCATGAATAAAAATGACCACAATCACGACAGCGTACCGTGGATCAAAGACTTAGTCACGCCCGGAAATTACCGGGCCCAAGAATAAACGCATTTATATGCGCGGGCCGAACACAAACTGCAAATGTTTGTGTTCCTCCCCAAGGGAACGTAAGAAACCGGAGAAATCGTACAGACAGCTTACCCAGGGTATTATTTATAACTAAGTAATTATTCCTTATGTCGAACAATGAAAGAGGACAGAGCAGCAGCGCAAATCAAAAAGGAAATCCAGGAGGCAGTGACAGTCGAGGGACAGGCAGAGGTATCAAAATCGTATTGTCTGGACAAGGTGTAGCATCTAAAAAATATAACACAAATTTACGGACTGACCACCGGGACTCGATGGCGACCCGCACCGCCATATGGAGGGTAGACCCCTCCTTGGATGAGGTGGAAGTGAGGAGGCTTTTATAAATGTTCTTCACTTGACGAGAGAGGCCACCATGAGGGCAAGTGAACCAAAGCTTTGTAGAACGGAGCTACGGTACTTTCTGGTGGCCGTGCCACTGATTTGGCAAAGTATTTTCTGGCTCATTAGACCCTAAAACTAGGGTCGAAGTGGTGCAGGCGTGAGGAGTGGTTAAGAGAGAAAGGGTGGGAAAAAGCATTAGGGAAAAGAACAATGCGCATAAGGGGGAGGGCACCACGATTGCTCGTGCGGGAGAGGTTCACGCGGAGGCATCAAGATAGGCTAATATAAAGCCGAATTATAGAACGCCAGGGACAGAAACCCAAGATCAAGAAAATAAAGAATAATTTAGCGTTCATTAAATAGAATACTATGCGACACGGAGCCTCCACAACAAACAAAACGGCAGAAGTGTGTTCTGAGTACCTCGGTAGTTGACATTTCATTCAAATATCTGAAAAGACGAACTTGCTTAATTACTTGCAGAAAACTATAGATGTTTTTCAAAACTTTACGAAGAAAGCGATCAAAACATAAAGGATAGCCCGCACTAGCGAAATACAAGATAAGCAAAGGCAAAACACCACCGTAGCACCGTATTGCGTAGAAATATTAAATAATACGGGTAACCTTATAAACTGGCTAGAAAACAATTGAAGTCAAGAGTAATAGAGAAGAAAGATAGAAGAAACGAAATATGAGGTTATTTCTGTCCACGGACAGAAGCCAATTTAAGGGGAGCACAGAAAGTACAAGGAGCAAACCACCACAGGAAGTGTCAAAATAACGTTACTGCACTTAAGCGGCAAAGGGCGTACTGGCTCATCCGCCTGTTTGGTACCTTAGCGAAAGCGATAGTTGTAATACAGGCGTAAGCGGAAAAACAAAAAACCTTTTAGTAACGCGGTTTAGAATGGGGTACATGCAGGTCACACACGAAGAATAAGAAAAGCTAAAGAATAGACGATGGTAAATTGGTCGAGGAACATACCGATTGGAGTCCCGGTTGCGTGCTTGAAATAAATCATATCAAAGGTTAACGAGTGCGAATCAGCAGGAAGCTTATTTATTACACGACATAGGGCATAACCTGAAAACGGAACACCCTATTTTTAGGATTCAAAAATCGGAATAAATAACCTAGATTAAAACCAAATACACCGGGGTGAAAATGACTCCAAACACACTTTGCTCTGATCTAGCGTGCAAAGCTTAGTTCAAATAGTGGCGTGATGGAGTTAGCAAACTGTTCACCACCGTGCAAATGGTGGAACCGGAAAGCCAACATTGTAAAACGCATCCTACTCGAAGCGCGGAAAAGCTAAGACGCCGAAAGTTGCGTGCTGAGAAGCTACACGAAACAGTAGAAAATAAATCACATGTCAGGTGAGAGTGCGTGTCAGGTACGCAAATCCCCGCACAAATAGAAGCATTGTGTACACGTTAAACTTTGCATGTCCAGCTCACAGAAACAAGCCGGGCAGGTTCAAACTCCTGCTTGGAGAGACAACGCGACTAGAGCGGGCAACTCGACAAGCGAGCACGGCCAAATATGTAATTCAAATAGCGCCCTCCAGTTCTTCTGCTGAACGCCATCTGCTGTCGACGTCGACAACGATGGCTGTAAGTTTTGCTGCGCTGCTGAAATTGCGTGTCTTATCAAGTTACAAGACGAAATTGGACTGTTGCTATGTAGACTATGATGTTCTTCGTGTGCCCATGCATCTGGCACCGCAAAGCGCGCTGTTTATCTGGCGCGGAAGCGTGCGTTTGTCTTCAATCTGCTTGTAGCACGAATTAAATAGCTATTTGTCATTGTACGAGAGCGCCGATACATAATATACTTATCGCGTATCCATAATTCCGTCTCCGGCGCAACACCAGCGAGGCTGTTATTACGCTCACCGCTGTACTTCTTACTACGTGTTTCTGTTTGTGTTGTGATCCGCTCGTTCGGCTGCTCTGTTGCGTGCTGCTAATTTTGTGGGCTTCCTTAACAGCAGTGGGCTTGGATAGGGGCGATCACGTCTTTATGTGGCCGCGCCTGTGCTAAAGGCTATTATTAGAGCTAGTTGAAAGCTGTGAAAGAAGAAATAAATGGCAAAAACGGTCAGCCGTCACCAGGCAACAACGCCTGGTGACTCTACCTAAGGCAGTAGCCGTTCAACCGAAACAGGACCGATGCTTCAACAAAAACAACAAGCAACGATGGGACAACAACAAATAGTTGTGATGATGGACGCCAGGACGCCACCGCTGAAGTTTGTAATGAAACTGTGAATGAAGATGAATGGTCTGAGGTGGTCAACAGAAGTGCAGCTCAGAAAACTGACAACATGAAGAAGGGCCCAACTTCGTGATGTTCGTTTGAAAGACTCTAAAGGACGCGAACAGACTATTCCGTGTTGTAGTGGCACTTAGAGTGAAGAATAGCTCGTGGAATAACGACAGCGATAAGTTGACCACTTCAGAGCAACGCCTTGTAGTTAGTTGGCAAGATACCTGTATTGTATCTGCACTCCAATTCCAAACAATATTTGGCCCAATTCATGTATAGTCAGACAGGTTAGACGACGCGAAGAAGGTTATGAAGCTCACCGGTCATCTCAGCATCCCGGTGGCCAGGATAGGGGGTGGGGGTTGGATGGTAATGCACTATATTTTTTTATTGAGACATCTGTGCTCCCCGTTTTTTTTTCGATCAAGGTCGATTTTTTTATCCACTCCGACATTAGCTATTGTTTAAATTGTGAACCATAAAAACCAATTTAGGAGTGGCCGGTCTGGGTCTCAAACCCAGACCTCCCAAATGCAAGGCAAAGGCTTCGCCACTAAGCCATCTTGCTCGGTAACTCGGATAACTGGGCCAGGATCATTCAAAAGTTGACCACAGCTTTACTAAAGATAAGATACTATCAGCTCTGAAAGACGCTGGAGTGCTTTTCGTCAAGAGAAAAGTGCTAAAAAAAATAGGTGGAAAATGAGTCTTTACTACTCTCGCGGATAGAGTCCTGTTTTAGTTTGCTGATTTCGCACCAAACGAAGCTTTTTTTGGCGTGCAAAACTCCTAAGTTTACAAGCGCACAGCAATAGGAAAATGAACCTTCCTGGGGCGACTTGAATCCCGCGTAAGTCACTCCACGTGTAAAGCCATTTATTTCGTAGAGATGATATATGTTACTACTATACAAGCGAGAACTTGAAAACACACACTCACCGGAAACCTATGTTAGAATCGTTGTGTTTGGGTTAACTTTTCCTACTGTAATACAATCAATGGTAATCTTGCAAAAAAGGGGTGCGACTAATTGCCGGCGTTTGCGAGCGCTGACAATGCTTGTTTATCTTATTCACAAAGGGTCGTAAGCCAGAGAGGCCCCACCTATCTTTATAGTAGCGGCAAGCCTGTTTCATTTGAGCGATAAAGCTTGGGTAAGTATCTGGTGATGCAACCCCTGATACCAAGGCCTCGGTATTTTTGTAGACCTAGGGCAGGCAGAAAGAACGATCTGCAAAGTCATACGAATTCCCATTTCCCCTGAGGAAGTCGGCAGCAAGCCTGTAACCAAGAGATGTGCCTAAGCTGGACGTTTAGAGTACACTCAAGGGCACTGAGCAAGGTCTCATCGAAGTATTAAAGCAAGTCTGTTTGGCATAGGCTCGTGAGCAATAAATAAGGTACATTCAACCTCGGAGTTGACAAGCTTACACGTATCAGGTAAGTGGCTGGGTGAGCGTCCAAGAGCCGCAGTCGGCAGCACCAACGAACAATGTTAGAGAGCACTTTTTAATTAAAGGTATGCCAGTAGAGTCGTTACAAATTAGCCTTCCTAGAAGCTCGACTTCGCAATTCGGGATTGATCTTACCAGGGATCGTACCACAGAGTTTTGCTAATGAGCTCAAAAATATAGCACCGAGTCCACCTCCTTTGACTCTAGATAGACGTCCGGCCTGAGTTAGCATTGTTCAGGTTCGATGAGGCCGTGGCGGCGTGGTCTAGGGGACTAGTGCGCCAGTCATGGTTGTCATTTATCGGGGTGTCGCCGGTTCGATCCCTGTTGTTGATCAAATTTTCTTTGAGCGATGCTTATTGAGAATAGATGATACACCATACCGTTGAGAGTCAGCTGCCACAAGGACTGTTGGGGAAACCCTAGATATCTGAACATGTCCGGCCTTCGGTGCATTAAAGATGTACCTCAGGTCAAGTTCCGCAGGGGACAGTCTAGAATTTAAAAACTACCTTCTTGAAAAAGGCGCAAAAATAGTTCAGCTATCCAACAATAAGCTTCTAATTGTTTACGACGCTCTTTAATTTGTCACATGTTTAAGTGTCTAGAAATGTACACTGGGTAAAACTGATTGGTTCAGCTTAAACCTACTTAAAAAGGGTAAAAAAGCCAAAAAAGTTAAGATCGGTGATGTTCAATCAACATAAAAGGAAGCCAATAAGGGCAAACCTTACTTATCGGTATTTGGGTCTTACAAATATCGACCCATATTCATATATATATCGACCCATAAATATGGGTCGATATTTATAAAGATAATATATATAAAAAATATAATAAACTTATAATATCTTTATAAATATCGACCGGCTTTGTATTTCGACGAATGCTATTAGTAAGACATTCGCGTACGTGGATGACACCTCAAGGCTATTTCGCCTTGAGCCTGACGACAAAACTGGCGATATACATACCAACTTTTATGTTTAGAAGAGGCTATCGAGACCTCAAAAAAGTCTTTGGTCTTATTGTCAACGCCAGCAGGACAGCTATGGTCTAAAATTGGATATGCCTCAGAGAGCCGTTGGTCGCACTTGACGGGATGCATTCTGCCTATTGTGAGACGACCAAATATTTAGCGCTAAACCTCATGAGACCTTAAATGATGGGAGAGTCATTGCCGGTATTAGGTTTTGCTCTTCCTGTTTGGGTGGGAGGCCATATAGAAACAATTCGTCGGGTTCAAGTCACGATACTCTAGCTGATCTGTTTGTCGCATATGAACTGCTCTTGATTAATGCAATGTAGTATGTGCATGTTGTTCTGCTTGCGTTTGAAATGGTAGAAGGTGAGACTCTATCAGAAACTGCCTTCCCACTCACCGCGGAGGTCGGTCGTGGCACTTCCTAGTTTGTGAAACCCTTCATTTTTAATACAAGTTCCAGACAGTCTCTTGCCTGTCGCCTGCCAATTGAGGCTTATCTCCTCGAGGAAATTCGATCACTCACGTCTGTGAGAAAATTCTCGAGTGTAGTAATATAGCACATGCCTAAAATGCGTCGAGACAGTTATGTGCATTTAAATATGTAAGAAATATATAAATTAATGCAAATGTGAAAAATTCTATAAATGTATGAATTGTGCTCGCAAGTTTGTGTAAGTGTATGAACTGTGTGTACAAAGTTGTGTAAATGTGTGCACTGAGACACTCCGTGTTCCTAATGTTTGTACGATAATTTAAGCATTGTGAAAGCGCAGTTTTGCCAATAAACCAAACCGTGTATTGTATTAATAGCTTGTAGTAATGATCATAATGAACCGGGATGGTGAAAAAAAAGAGCTGAAATAAGAGGCATGTAGTGAATATCGGTCTGGACGGAACTGAGATCACCCTTTGGTGTGCGGGCGTGACCAGTGCCGGGCGTGGTGGAGACCAGTGACCTGAATTATATTACTCAACTATCCGCTCTCAATCAGCAATCGAATTCGCTGTAATTGAGTTGATTTTCCAGCCCTCCTTTGCAGAGCTATCCTCACTGCCCTAATGAGATAATTGTAGGAATCAAACTTATAATTGTATTGAACCTGAAACACATGAAGTAGTTAAATACCCCAGAAAAGATACAAAGATTTTTAGATTGAACATCAAATATATGAAGTTATCAGATTGAATATGAAATACGAGATAGTAGATCTTGTATTTGTGCTAAAAATTGCATATTCTAATTTAAATGAAAAAAACTAGAAGCATATTACGTCGCCTTGGCGTGTAGTAAACCTTCACAAGCATTTGCCTGTTATCCTCTGAAATTGCTCAAACACACCAAATGTGTTTTTTTTTGCCTAGTCTGTACGTTCAAGCGCAATTCGACACCTAACGTTGTGTATATGCGTAGAAGTAAACAACTGACCATATCTTCGTGTCCTGCTAAAACCTCTCAGCATTACTCTGGGGGGATTACAGGAATCCGGATGAACATGCGCCACCGCAGCCATGGGGCAAGTCTGGGACTCGCAAACCCGCTTAACCTGCGTGCCCCCACCCCCAAGGTATCGGTAACTACGTAGGCGTTGCTTCGAATTGACCATATCTAACAATATTTTATTGACTAAGTGTAACGTGACCATCTGTAGAACGTGTTACTACTACGCATAGCGTTCTCCTGCTCACAATCTAAAACCCATAGCAAGGTGTAGCCAACGACGAAGTGCTCGCGGTACAAAGCGTCTAGCCAGCTGGCGAGTGTTCTTCTATGCATTTTGAGTATACGCCCGGTATTTGGAGCTGCTGTTACAACTATTACTACTACAACTACTTCCGACTGACGTGCTGACTTGAACCGTGGACGCATCGTTGCCATTGCACCGCTGTTGTGCGCCTTCACCGACCGCCGCCGTTCTTATGGAGGGCCATTCTTGAGGGGAAGTCTCGACCTTACCTTGGGTGTCGAGAGCGCAAAGTCGCGTACTACCACCACTACCACTACTACTGCTACTGCTACTATTGCCAAGCATTAATAAGTTCCGTCGACCTTCGGCTGTGCCCGAATGCAGCCAAATCGAGGCCGGATGCCGGCGCAGCGACCTCCGGCGAACCCAGTATCCCCCGTACCGGTGCTGGCTCAGCCACAGGCGCCCGCCATTTGCCGTCCGGGCGTAGCACCGCCGGTGCCGCCGCAACGGCCAATGCCGCCGCAAGCACTTATCGATCCGGCCGGTCTAACAGGATTCTATCCGCCCGGACTGTTGGCCGGCTACGATCCGTTCGCAGCCGTCGAGTCGCCCAACCAACCACCGGCCGCCCCGACGTCGCCGCAGCCATTGGCGAGTACAAGCGCGGCCGAACCCCGGCCGCGAGACGTCAAAGACAAGTTGAAGTTGGTCAAGAAAGCGAAGCAAGCACAGCAACAGCAACCACGCAACGGCTAACAACGGCACGCATGCCAGCTGCATGCAATGATGATGGCGACCACTCACGTCGTCGTTCAAGTGGTCAGTGAGAGGATCCTTTCCGTCCGCAGGCTGGGAGCGATGTGGACTGCCTGCAACAACAGCCCATCCCGGTGCCATCCTGGCCTCTAGGCCGGCGGGTGGATGCGATCGCGGGATGCGGGCCGGTGCATCGCTGCAGTCGCTGACGCATCGCTGCAGTCCAAGTGCGGCGCCTGATAAACGAAGGGAAAAGGGAAACAAGTATTGTGTTGTTGTTGTCGTTGTTTGTTAGTTCAACGTGTGTGATGTCTCTCTCTCTCTCTATCTATCTATCTATCTATCAATATACTACTGCTAAAATGCGCGCGGTGTTCTGCGTTGACGGAATCGGCGGAGGAGCTCGTGCTTGTAGATACGCTTTACCTTATACGTCACGCGAGACCAGAGCGCGATTTGAGTCTCCAGGTAGGCTAATATCGATGGGGAAAAATTACTAGGGCTGGATTGAGCCCGCTAGTATTTTTGTTTCGTTTAGGAACATCAGACCTCCGCTGGACTGGGCTTCACGTTGAAGGTAGCTTAGCAGAATCTAGCACTGAATAGTTGCCTGCAGTCCGCCATTCATTATACACGCAAACTTTTGACCTGCTGTGTGCACTTATCATGTATCGAGGTGATGCCAACAAACCAAGTACAATTTAGACTAAAATTGGGCATGGACATACTCGTATATAAGAGACTCTTCAGCAGACAAATCTCCCTTAGAAAAGAGACCGCTGTCCTCTCTCAGACAAAGGAGAAAACAGGGAGGGAGAAGAGAGGACCTTAATGTAACGTTCAGGACTCTTATGTCTGAAACCAGATATCGTTAGATTTTTCCAATACAGCTACCACTGTGTTTTTAGAAAATCTTGTTTTATGTTCGAATATTAATTAGTGAAGACGATTCGTTATGTCTATGTTTAAAATGAATTTCAAATTTAAACACTATCTCTTGAGCTACGTAGAGAGTTGTTTTTATCTAGATATGCGTAGAGTTGCTTTCGTTATGTGTACGTTAACGAGTGAGGCATAAAGCAAATAGGGGTAACTGCGCACTCGTCTGTCATATGTGTGCATGATTCGAACATACGGCATTATGTTGTGCGACTGTTAATAAGGCTAGCCTAGTTACATCGTTTTGAGGTGTATAATTCCGCTAGAATATCAAAGATCACGATACATTGCATGCCCGATCCAGATGCTAGACCAGAAGCCCGGGTGTACCATACCGCAAAACGATGTTCGTCGGTTTGGTCGTTTTTTTCCCTCAACCTTAATGGCTCTGAATCTATACACCTGTCCCTTTTTTTGTTTATCACTGCGTTTGTTGCCAAAAGCGAGTACCAGCAAAATTAGATGTTTTTTGCACATTTTTACAAAGTCGTGGTTATGGCAAACTAACTGCACGCATATCATCTAATGTAGCGCAGCAATCAGACACGGCAGTCGGCCGTGTCTCGGCGCTTTCAACGGCAGTTTGTGGTGTAGAGGTCCAAAGGGGTTCTCTTTTTCCCAGCGAATCCCTCACGCGCTCCTAGAAAATAGCAGCGGACATTGGCCTCATCGTTGTGGCTCATAGTTGCGACAGTACTTTTTGCATTCGCATTTCATTCCATTGCATTTTGTAGTCTACTCTCAAAGGTTGAATCCACCTTTGTGCTTGCACATACATGCGACCACCTTGAGGTGCTCTACGCTATATATATCCTTTCTATTCTAAGTAGCCTTTTCTATTAATTAAAGGGGTGTGTGATGTAATATTCGAATCAGTCGGGTTTGTGAGAGTCGTGCGGGATACTAGATGCATTCAAATACCTGGGTGCGATTCGTCTCTGCGTCGGTGCTTCCCCTTAGCCCTGTGCCAAACTACAATAATTTTATGTGATAGGACAATCTTTGATGTAGTGGACCGTTGACTCTGCCAGTTCTTGAAGCAAACATCGAGTATGCATACATACTCGCAAAAGAGTTCGCAATTAGAAGGTTGTGGTATTGCAGATTCAAACTGTAACGTTAGACTAAGTAGAATATCAGTGGCAATCTTTTGAAGGCACCTCAGCCTCTCGGTGAACAGTTGAACATTTCTTTATCTAATGTTTTAAAGTATTTTTGTTAACGCTCTCGTAACCACATTTCAGACGCTGGCAGTAAGGCAATGACAGCCTAACAAATACAGCTAGCAAGGTCGAGGCTCACACGATTGCAATTGTCTGTTAATCATGGTTGCCGTGGCAAGGCCCCGTTTCGAACGATGCGGCAACCGCGTAAACAACGGTCGCTACAAATATGAACAACAATCCACTTGATTTGAAGGTTAAAATTATGCATATTTACGTTTCCGTGAAGTTTTGCAATTGTCCGCCAAGAAACATACGTCTTACGGTTGCCTTCTTTTTAATTTCTTTCGGCAAGACATCACCACGTGTCTTGTACTGCTACGGAGGCAGTTCCATACGTCGTCCTCTATTCTTACAGTTCTACATGTCGTCTTGTCTGTCTAACGAGTTTAGACCACAGTTGCACTTCAAATTCCAACTTCACACGATATTTTAAAGCAACCTGACGCATATGATTATTTAGAACCCTTTGAAGCTGTTCACGGTCGCGCTTAGAACCAGGGTTTCACACACAGCCGTTATATGAAAGGCAGTGCACACTTGTTAAAGAGTTTAACATACGTAGTCCGTAGTAATTAAGTTGTACATTTGTTTTTTAATGTGTTATACATTCAAGGGCGCTACAGTGTTGCCGCTGTACAGGTAAGACGTGTTAGTGTCCTGCTTTTGGAATAGTATCCAAGTGCGGAAGTTTCGGTGAGAGAATCGAACAACTAACTACATTGTTTCGGTACAGAGCTCAAACCGGTGTGTTGCAAGCAAAACGGAGAACATCCTGTAAAAAGCGACATCGGACTTTCTCAGTCAGCACTGGGAACGCGCCATTCCGACGGTCGCCGGATATAAACAAAGGCTGGTTTGATTACGAAACTAATAGTGGAAGTGCAATGGATATTACTCGTGGATAGGTGTGTTTACAGAGAGCTTTCTGCTCTCCCATAATGTAAATATATATATATATATACATTATGGGAGGGAGCTCGGAGCCTGACTTGAGATCAAAGGGCAAAGAGTATGGCAACGGAGACAGACACCAGCAGCAAATCGTTCAGCCAGCTCAACAAATGCGGTAGAAAAGCGAAAATAGAAAAGAGGCAAAGCCCCCGGGATGCAAGGAATACCAGAAGCAACGCTATAGGATAAGAAGCTCGATTGACACGGCGCAAAATCTTGTAAAAGTGTATGTACCAACAAACACTAAGGATCATATGGAAGTGCAATAAAAGCTCTCGGAAACAGCCAGGATAGCACTCGAAGAAAACGGATGCCAACTAAAGGCGATAATAAGGTAATAATATAACTAAGGTCCGAGCGGAAATAAAAGCTTTATAAGCAACTTCAGAAGCACGCCAAGCAGAAGCGCTTAAGCAAAGGCGCACACTTGATGAGATCAAACGGGCCAAAGAGCTGCAGTAGTGCCAGGAAATACTGCACAAAAGAATTAATCAGACACTGGCTTCCGACCGACTAGCCGAAGAAGCTTAGCGTAAGTGTGTCCTGTTTATTACAAAAGGGGTAAGTCCTGACTGCACAAGAAAGGTGGCTGCATGTTGGCTGGCAGGCGCAGGAGGTAACGTAGATTATCGCACAAAACGCAAAACCGCACGAACAGAAGCACGAAAGCTAGATTCGCCATAAGCCAAAGTCCATCGTTATCAACGCGACCAACGCCAAGACGCAGGGGAAGTGGTCGGCCGTTCTCTAGCGAAAGGCGCACAGTACAAACTGGCGTAACGGTGGTGAGGAACATCGTCCACCTACGCAACGGTGACATGAAAGTAACAAATAAAAAGAACCACTACAACCTCCTTGAAAAGCGAGAGAAGACAGCGTTAGCAGCAAAGAAGGCTCAACCAGTCACCAAATTCCGAATTTTAGGACTCGACAAGACGTTTTAAAAAACAACATCGGAAAGGCCGTCCGAACGGAACTCAAGTTGACTGCCTCAGAGTCGGTTGGTAGAAAAGAACACAAAGAAAACAGAATGGTAAGTGGAGCCTCGCCGTGATACTACAAATGATTAAAGCGCTGTCGACCAAGCGTCGGCTGTCTGACCCACTAATGGAATGGGTAACATCTCTCTGCTGCTTTAGGTCGCAAAAGATTGGCCGCCACGAAAAACACTGCAAAGAAGACGAATTAGACCAAATCATTACATGCCACAGTTGCTGTAGGAAGGGTTACACGCCGAAAGCCCTAAGCCCCAGGCAAAATGCTGTAATTGCAAAGAGGACGACCTTAAACCTGAGATCGCAGGAGCAACTCAAGGGACCCCAAGTAAAAAGCCTGACGGCAAAACAAAAACAGCAAGTACGGGAGAGACGCAGGCCTGCCAATCAAACGCATGCGGAAGACTTTAATTAAGGCCGCAAGACAGCATTGTTTCACGGATAAGAATAGGGACACGAAGCTGTGGGTCTAACCCAGAGTATTCGTTAGCATCCGGAAAGGACTGGACATGGGCGGAACTCGATTAAGGCCTCAAAACTTGCCAAACATGCGACGGCAGGAATTCGCCGATTTCCGGAACAATCTTGCGGATCAGTCGATGTGCGGCAAGAAAAAAGTCCATTCTTATAAGGGAGACTTCAATGCGGTTACAATTGAATAGAAAATCTGCGGTGCGAACGGCAGAAGTCTGGAGTTGATGGAATGGTTAAAATCCACGGCGCCGATGGCTCACTCCTCATCTATCACTCGTGTCCGAGTGGGAGTCTTGCCCGACTCCTGCCGCGAAGACGCGGGTCCATCCAGTCTTTCATAGTTCCGAGCATGGAATGGTTAGCGCAATTGGGCATGACCTTCTACATTTTTGTATATACAATATACGTATATTGGAATATCCATATTAATTATGGGAATTCTAGGATTTACTGTATGAGCACATCCGAACAAAAATGAATATTTTTAATGGGTTGCTATTCTTCATGATGTGAATATTAATTATAAGTCTTCTATTTCATGATACCTAGAATTTACCTGAAAGGATTACTTAAAATATTTTTGCTTATCATAGAATTGATACTGTTCATTATGGTTAATAAGGGTCTTTTACCTACGGACGAAGAGACCAGTTCTTGTTCGTCGACCTAACGTACAGTAGCGAGCGAACTGGAAAATAGGGACGTTAGATGGTTTCAGAAGAAGACTCCTTAATATGAATACGGTGGGGACTCTACTACCCATCAGCAGGCAGACAGCCACCGAATGGGAAGGTGGGCTGACATAATGGATTCCGATAGTCTCCGCGAGAAATTAAGCAAGGGAGGCAAAAGGCTCTCCCAAGGAACAATGAAGAGATCCTGCCGGGTAACGTTCCAAACCTACTGTGAGGAGCATGCGACGCGTCAATATTTTTAGACCGGTCGGGACCCGTTTCGACCCAAGCTCTGAATTCTGATGAACAGACGAAATTGCCGGTCATAAAAAGGTGAGTAGCGCAGCGCGTCGGATCTCTACGCGAGCCAGAGAACAAAGAAGGCTGACCGAAAGTGTCTTAAAGCCACCAAGAGAAAGAATTGCGTGAACTCTGGAATGTAGAGAATAACATGGGGGGGAAATCCTATACGATCGTCATGAAGAAGATCTTTAAAAAGGGCCCTGCTATGGTACATGGCACTCAAGGATCGGGCCCACCATGCCACTGAGACAGTGAACGACTGGATCCAGGACCGTGGATCGGCGAGTTAATTTCTGATCTCATGAAATGATATAACACAGAGCACGGAAGCGTCACTTGTCGCCTGTCGCAGGTGATGAAGGGGGCATGCGTGCTTCTAGAAGTACCTCCACAGGATAGGCAGCGCTCCGTTTATGCAGCTCATTAAAGCACATTGCCCAGTCATGTTGCGCCTCGTTAAATTGTAGAACCGTGGAGTAACTCGGAATGTAAGCAAATCGCTTTTAAACAATGTAGGTTGAGTTAGCGTGTACCTAGATTAAAATTGCTAATTTCAGTTCAAGATAACGACTGTCATCAAGAGAGGTCATTTGTTTGTTGCCTCTCTATAAGGACCTTTTTATTCGTGCATCAGAGTAACATTAGGTGCAAGAAGAATAAGCTGCAGTTTACCTCGTTTTCGTTACGATTTAATAATAATTATGATTTGGAAGAGATTTCTTCCAACAATTATATTCTCCTGTTTATTTATTTTTTTATTACAATTTTTTTTGTAATACATTTTTTTTCGCCGTCTCCCAGACTTCTTTCAGATATTAGACCCAGGGGAAAGCATATCTCGTAATCCCAGTTCTTATAAAAAAATATCGGGAGGCCTTAAGTAGTAGTGCTCATCTTTGCTTTCATTTGTAGAAGTGTTTTCTTAGAAAATTAACTGGGGAGACATCAACATTATCAAAGTTGATAATGTTTTGTTCGAAGGCGTCCCGATAGGTACTCACAAAATGCCTTAACAGGATGTTCGCTGTCTCGAGATTGTTTATTGCAATCGAGCTATCTTTTCTTTCAAAGCATATCTTAACAGTCAGGGGATTGCTGGCATGAATATCACGCCTGATATGAACATGTCCTTAGAGCACACAATCCGACTCTCCAAGAAGGCGTGTTGATGGTTCACAGCCAGATCTAACTTCTTTTGAAAACAACGCACCTTCTGGGAATTGTTTTTCAACTCCAAAGCAGAAGTAAGACGTCATTTATTTATTCGCTTACATCGAATTCGAATGTGAATGTCTTTGTTAGTGTGTAAGAACACCAGCTTCTTTGTTCGGAGGCTATACTCGTCGTTTCACCGAAATACATGGAATTTCATCATAGGATTCCCTGGTCATCGTAGGGTCGAAAAACGTCTATTCCTTGAATGACTCACTGTCTCCAAATTATTCACTGGGACAGACAAAGTGGAGAGGCCGGTGCACTTGGTTTGCAGTGCACAAGAAGAGCTACCTCTTTAGTCTCGACGGTAGCCCCAGTAACGAACCTAGAAGTTTAATTCGGCAGCGTTAACACTTTTATTGGGCGACGTTTTTATCAGCAGAGCCAATTGACGCTGCTGCAATCCATGCAGGCACGTAAACAGCCAATACTTCTATATTTTCGAATTGAGCAGGGATTTTAGCATACTGCTTAAACCCAGCGATGGTTCCATGCAGGCCATGCGTAAGATATTCCAGGTATAATGTAATTACATAGTTTTGTGTTTCCGATGGGACTCTCGCATGGAGGCAAACACAAGTTATTTTATTCCGGCTGCAACTTTTTACCAACACAATGGTAACTGTAGTAGGTTTAAATTACTATATCCTCCTTGCAAATATTTGTAAATGTATGAAACAACACACCATTGTAATTGTGTATATAATAAATAAAGGACCTTGTTAAAAAAAAGTTTTAATCATATTTATGATTATTGTTGTAAAAATTTACAAACTTTGTTAAAGTTTTTCAGTACATTGATTCTTTTAATTTGCCATATATCTCAGTATACATTTCCAAATTGTTCACATAGATTTTTAAGTACACCTCGAGCGAAATGACAGACTTCAGTGAGTCAGTGAACAAGATGTCCACAACCGGTCTTAATAATGTTCCTTGCGGACAGTCTTGTATATATATATATATATATATATATATATATATATATATATATATATATATATATTTTAAATTGCGGATGTTGCGAATGGGTGCTAAAGTAAGTGGGCTACGTATAAGAGTAAACATTTCTTGAAACTTCCTGTAATGAAAGCGGAGTGTGCTCTACAGCATTATGTAGGCTATCCGTAATAATTGTTGTAATTAACCTAGTCAGGCGGTTCACTGAAAAATAGGCTACTTGAATGCATTGAGTTTCGAAAAGTTCCGAAATACCTCTCGTACAATAAGCTTGCCTATTGTAGAGGGAGCTTTATATGAGGTTTATCACACAGCATATATATATATATATATATATATATATATATATATATATATATATGCTGATATTTTAGCGTTGAACCTGAATTACTTGGCAATTATGAATCGAGTCCACTCAACCAATAACGAGCCTTCTTAAAGCCGCTGGCGACTCGGTTGCTACTATTGAGAGATCGTGCCCACCCGTAACGGACAAATTCGCACGTGTAAAGTCGCTATTCTTACAGTTTGAATACCAATTCCTCATGGCGCTATGTACCAGCTTAGCCCACAACTATTTTTCTCGTTCTCCTCTATGTTAGCAATCAACAAGCCATACGCAAGGCCCAGCGATTGGCAACTCTCGGCACACATATGAGACCGACGGGAAGTGTCACCACCACAGGTTTAGGAAGTTCGAGAAATTTCCTTCCATCACCGCCTGCATCTACTGTAATGCACGCACAGAAGACACACTAAAACACACGATTGCAAATTCCTCCCCCCCCTAGACCGCCCAACAACAACGATCGCCCAAACTAGTAAAAGGCAGGTAATGCTCAAAGCCAGACACATCCCCGAGTCGGCTATTAGCTGAGAGCTAATCACGCAAATATTCCGAAATATTTTGCCTTGGTAGCCAAAAGCTACTCGACACTACTTGAAAACGTTTCAGCAAACGCTCCGGGACAGCTGGCATCGGTATCTGCAAACGCATCCTTCCCAATACTTAAAACTATATGTAAATAATTCCCGGCCTAACGGGGGACGGGGTGGCGTTACATGTTTATTTGATAAAAGCACCTAAAACTAGGAAAATCATCTAGATTGCCATTTGAATAATAGTCGATAATCTTTCAAAGGTCCAAGCCTTCCTGTCAGTCAATTCAATCTCAGTGCAAGATACAACCAATGCATAAAAAATCGGAATGGCTTTACTGCGCTACAGTTGAACGCATGTGGTTATTCAATCTTGACTGCCTGACGTGAAACATGTTCTTGAACGTTACGGGGCGTAGTAAGTAGAACTGCTGTTGCTGCAAGTATGCTAGGTACGCGTATTGTGCATTAGGGGATAGAATGATAGACGAGGGAGGCCAAAGAAGATTGAAGTTGCAATTTCTATGAAAAGTTGTAAAATACGATATATATATATACCAGAATACACATATATACATGTGCATAATATGAACTAAGAACATATATATATATATATATATATATATAAACATGCTTGTATGGTCTAATAATTGCCGCAAGACGGCTACTTTTAATAGCGCAGATACTTGGAACTAGTGAGCGGCAGGGGAGTCGAGAAGGCCTGCGTGTATCGATAGAGACGAGTGCTTATGTAGGGCTTCACAGCAGGCTAACTGAGCATAGCTAGTCAGCTATGCGCTTGGCGAGCCGCGTGCACCTGCCGAAGCAGCGCACGGGCGCACACAAGTTGGGTCATTGCGCCGCTTGCTAAGGAAATCCCGCTGGTGGTGAGTGTGTTTATGCTGAGTATACGTGCCAGTAAGTAGTGTGATTTAATGTAATGCACTTCAGCAACTTGTAGACTCGGCGGGGTAGGCCAGTATGTCCAACCAAGGCGTCTGGTACAAGTGTGGCCATCACAGAACGTGAATGCGAGTATTTCCCGCCAAACCATATTAGCAGGACAACGAGCTCGGACAGCAGCAGCAACAGCAGCCGCAGCAGCAGAACCAGTGTCTGTTGTTGCTACAAACACCCACAAGACGAGATCTATGCCCTATCGTCTTTGGGCTGGATCTGCAAAACCCGTTGTCGTCGTCGTCGTTGTCGTTTTCGTCAGACTCCTTCGTTTTTGTCGTCAACAGAAAATTGGCTCTGCTGGGAAAATGAACTACTGTTCGAGAAAAAGAGAGCGCGGGCAGACGATAGAGGCCGAAATCGAACTTGGATACGTGTGCAGGAGCGTACATGGCCCTGTATATGTGTAAGTGCTTATGCGTGCCAATCCCCGATCTGAAATTGGCTACCGTTTGAAGTGCTGTTGTTGCGGAATTGATTTTCGACGAGACCTCTGCGTCGGCCATCGCATGCAACTCGTTCGACGATGTCGTGTTGATGTCGGCACGCCGGTAAAGCAGGCGTGCCATGTCGCATGGGTCGCACAAATCCGGAGGGGCAGGTTGCACGCGAGGCGCCCTCCCGATCGGTCTCACTTCGTCTTGACGCTTGATGAAACTCTCATAGAATCGATGCAGCTCTAAGAGATCATCTCTTACTCTTTGTTGTTTTTGCTAGGCCCTGCACACGGAGTTTCAGTCTGATCGACGTTTGAGGAAGCAAATCTCTTGGTTTTGCGCGGTGCCTACTGTAATGTAGATCTAGGCTAGAATGATGAGAAGCGTAGACGACACGCGTAGATGATGATAGACGCAAACAGCTGGTATTGTTTTTTCAGAAGAAGTAAGATGCATTTATGCACATCCAGTATTTGCCCGCCGTCCTTACATATCAGAACTGCCGAAGTACTGCCTAGTGTGCGCTTACGAAGCGACGCCCTAGTGTTATCCATCTGTCCGATCCTCCTCAAAGTGTGTGCATCATTCGACCGTGTGACCTGCATTACTTCTTGAACTATCATCAATATTTGTGTAATATGGTAGGACACTTCTCCGTGCTTTCTGTCGAATCAGGACCTGAGGTCCGGGATGGCACTACGAGCGTCTTTAATATCACGCTCTAGTTCATTAATTCAATTCAATTCAATTCAGACGTAGTTTATTTACGGAACAGCATACATTCACATTCTTAAGTTAATTTGAAAGCATTCTTGATGTACAAGACAAAACAGCCATACATAGGGCTTTTAACGTTCCTTTAACTTCCTCCTCAGCTACCTCTACGAAAGTAGATCTGCCCCTTCTGAAACCAAATGGACTGGACAAAAATCTGGTATATATCCCAAATTTACACGCGTATATACAGTTCATAATGACTTCTAATTAAAGGTTTGGCTTTTAGTGCTAAGCATTGTGATTCGAATAATGGGTGGGTTAATTGAAGTAACGATAGGCGCCAACGAAGAATAATCTGTTGAATTTAAATAAGACGCGTAGTAAATGTTTAACTAAGGTTAGTCTGCATGTCTCTACCCAGAGTCTATACTAAGCTAGACTGTGCTGCGTGTGAACGCGACGTGGTGGAACATTTTAGGGTTACACTCTAGGAGATTCGTTTTCAATCGTTTCACTAAGAATATGATTGAGAACGTCTGATAAGCCGCGTGGGCGGGAGCGTTGTTGGAAAAACCACTGCCGAAGACTTGAGGAGCAGTCGACCGCTGGTATTTTGCTTTCGTTTGCTTCGTGTTCTGCCGTGAGGTCTACCTTACATATTTAAGGACTTTGTCAACATCTTTGCAAGATCCAATATATATATATATTTATATATATATATATATATATATATATATATATATATATATATATATATATATTTACTGAAGACTTGGATAGCCTTCATATGCAAATTTTTACGTTAATAAGTAAAAAGGTCGCCATTATTTATTTACTGATCATGTTCGTGACAACTTTCGGCGCTTAGTTTTTTTATTATCGCGGAGTAAGTTTTTGACGAGAGAAAGAGACAACAAATAACAGTTTGCTGTGCCGTTTGATAAAGCTAGGAACCTCCTGCGTTATTCTTACTAAATACAGCTCATTAGGAATGTCTATAATATAAAGGTATCATAGGGCATGTCGCAGCATGCCTTGATATGACTGATAAATATACTACGAACTTTCTGGAGTATATAAATACTACAGCCAATACTGGTTGACCACGCAGCAGAGCCATACGATAGTTTTTTTGTAGGTAATACAAAACAAGGCATCTATTTATTTGTATTATACGCAGTACACTTGTATTACAAAATTAGGTCAACCCCAGTAAACCACTGCCTGTGGGCAGCGAGGTTAGCACCGCGGCCGCATTTCCACGTTGCACTTCAATGGATATTCTCTGCAGCAGAAATTCTCCCGTCCTTTTTTCATCCTTCTCACTTGCCGCTCTTTTACCAATTTCTCTCAGGAAACTTACTGTAGATTTGCCCATGACCCCCATTGTTTCTATCGCAACTGGCTGTACTATAAAGGTTGCTTCCAACTCGCGATACTTCAAACTGTTTCGCTGCTCCGCTAAATTGGCAACAGCGCCTGCTGATCTTGAGGCTCGATCCCTGTAAGATGGCGCCAGTGTGTCCCACACGGTTACGTCCCACACAAGGGCTTTTCCGGAGGACCAGGGAACCAGGGTCATCCCGTCTGGCCGTAGGGCTGAGTCCGTTGCCAGTCCGACTGGCTCTTTTCTGCAGGGCACGTTAGCGGACTGCAGCGCCTTTGAAATAACTTCGTTAAGAGCGGCGTGGCGCGAATGTCTTCCGCAGCTTCTAGAATAGCTGAGGCCATGCTCTCCCCTCGGCGACACCGGTGTGTCGCAAAGGGAGCCAGCATGAGGCGCGCAAACGGCCACCCCTAGCCGCAGGCCAGAAACGATGCGGAGTGTTGTATTGTTCAGCATCGTCCCCAGCTGCGGCGAGGGAATGGCTTGTAGCCATTTGGCGCTTGATTCATTGAAGGCTGCTAGAAGGCGTGCTTTGCCAAGTGTATCGACAGTGTTGTCCAGGATTTTCTTTTGAATGGCTTTGACTACGAAGGCGTCCAAGGTAGACTGACGTGCGTCATCAAGCATCACGGCGTGGCGGGCGGCGAATTCCTCCTTTTTGGACTCCATAAGCCGTTCTAGGAGTGGCTTGGCGTTCGGAGGAGAAATAGATACAATCAGCTCGTGCAACGTAGTGATTAAGCCCAAGAATGCGGTTTGGGCTAAATCCGTTGCACGACGGATTCCCAGACCTCCGGCTGAGGTAGGAAGGGAGGCCTGGTCCCAACTTACTCCATCCAAATTCAAATTTAACACCTGTTTCACGCATTGTCGTAAGTTCTCGTCAAATTGTTTTAAAATGCCTCTCTGGGCAGACGCGTCCGTGCAACGGAGAATATAAATAAGTCTTGGTGTTGAAAGACTAGTTCGCATTAAGTATAGTGCTGAATGCGCATCCAGGGATCCTAACCTAGAACACCAGAGATCCATAAGCTCGCACTTCCTGTTCAGGGCGAGTTTTGCTGAGGCCATTGTGAGGGGAGCTCCAAGAAGCTCGATGTCTTCATCGGTGCATAGCTTGATGTCAGGAAGCAGGTTCTGCGCCCGGCGCAAGCACTCGTCACGAAAAGCGTTGTCGAATGATAAAATGAGCAGCTCACACTTTGACGCGTTAAGTTGCAGTCCAGAGGTGACACCAAAATCGATTACCTTTTTCACATCACTAAGCGCGGAATCAAGAGTACCGCCAATCGTTCCATCGTCTAAGAACCATGGCTTAAATTCCGACTTTAGAGCGGAAAGCAGTTGGCAAATTGTCAGGCAGAAGAGAGCTGGGCCACAAGGGTCTCCTTGCTGTACCCCACATTTGGATAGTATTATCTCTTTCCCCCAAAAGAGATTGGATGGACTTCTGTACATCTGATAGACCGCGGGATAGATTGCTGGAAAGTCTGATCTGACAGTGTCGAGAATCGTATCTCTTCTGAGGAAATTAAAGGCATTTTTAAAATCAAGTTTTATCAAAACCTTATTTGATTCCGAGTTGATATTTACAAAGGCTTTTGCAGCGTGGACCGCAGCCTCGCAACCTCCTTTAACTCCACAACCCAGTTGCACGGGAGCAATTTTGTCGACAATCTGCGCAATGAAGATTAGCACTTTACCCGCCAGCCGCCGCAGGGTATTTCCGACTGCTATTGGGCGGAGACCACCGTCCTTCTTTTTAAGGCTATAAGGTAGGCTCCATAGAAATTACTAAGTGCGAACCCTGGTAGGCGGCCATTCACGACAAGGTTGCAGAAATCCATCAGAGCAAGGAGGAGAGGGCAGAGCTGAGCGCCTTTTCCAATGAGGTCTTTAAGGTGTCTAGGCTTGAGGCCGTCAGGGCCTCCGCTTGAGCTGTTTGGGAAACTCTGGATTGCTGCTCTGACTTCAAGGGGGGTGATGTTGATTTGGTCGGCTCCTGGAACGTCTCTGGGCGGTGGCGGAAAAGCCGATGTTTTTGGCATATCCGGATGTTTTTCGCTAAGTGTGCGATGCGTGTTGGAGTCTTGTGAAGCCATTAAATCCGTTGAGATAGAATGCGTGCTGCTGCAGAAACATCCCCCTGAGACAGCTTTGTCTGTACCTCCCGGGCTCTTTGCCTATTATCGTTTCTGCTAGTCTTCGGCGCCGCGTACTTGTTGGCAATGATGGTGGCGTCAAGGGGGGAACGGCTCCTAAATCGACTGAGGTTGTCCCGAACAAGTGAACACAATAAGCTTCCTTTTATTTTTTGCCGAGGTATAGTGAGAACAGTTGTTGCGAAGTGAGCCAGACGGGACCACGAATACAGGTAATTTGTTGTGCAAATTGACTTGATCGTGTTGGTCAGTTCGGCTGCGACTGTGGGCCTGACACCACGCGGAACTATCGAGAGCATCTTAAGGTCAGCGGACAGTCGTTGAACAGTGCGAGTGAGGGCAGTTGATGGTGAGATCGGCGCCGGAGATCGTACTGTCGACGCCGAGGTTGATGGTCTTATTCTGCGTTATCGGCGTCGCCCACTGACGAATGTCCTGTTGTCTATTCGTCATTGGGATCGCGAGTAGAGGACCCCGTATTGACACTAGCTGCTACTCCGCCAGTGCTCGTCACCGGTGACGATGCCTGCAGTGACGGCGTCACAATAGAAGTCGTGTGTTGTGGAGCTGCCAGATGACGTAGCTCCGCTATACTCGAATTGAGCGCTGTGCGGAGAGCCAGTTCTAGCTGTCCGCGAAAACCGTCCGAAGCCATGTCAGGGGCGCCGCCAGGGATTATAGACGGCGCCGCTTGAACGGACAAGCTGGGGAGAGCATTCGAAAAAGCTTTTTGAATTGCCATTCCGATTTGCGTAACTATGGCGTCGATTATAATTGGTAGTATCTTCTCCGTGACACAATGCACCACCTTTTCAATGCTGTTAGTTTGAAGTACGTCATTGGTAATCTGTTTTTGCTCTTTGATCACCGTAGAAGCAGCGGGCTGGGCCTTGGGAGGCGCCGCAGGTACCTTTACCCCGTTCTGGACCACAGCCGAGAAAGACCGTTTTTTCTGTATGACTCGTATTGCTGACCTTTTCAGCTGCTCCATACGGCGAAGCCGGTGCGGGCAACTGCCGTAAGTGGCTTCATGGTTTGCTTTACACAAGCAGCATTTTGCCGCTTGGTTGCAATCTTTCCGAATATGGTTCGTGGAACCACAGCGGCGGCAACGAGGAGCCGTCCAGGGGCAGTCCGGCTTGATGTGGTCTAAGCTGTAGCACCGGTAGCATTGGTGCGGCTCCCTATAGAGCATTACCCCGTGTGTTTTTAGGCCTAGGCGAACTTCCGTCGGGAAATCAATTCCAGAAAAGGTTAGAATTACTTGGTCAGTGGCCGTAACTATACCGGTTCGGACGTTCTTAGCTCTGACTCGGAAGGCCTCAGTGACACCTAGTGACTCCAAAGCGTTAACAATAGTTGCGTCGCTGAGTGACGGATGCACACCGCAGATTTTCCCCTTTACTGTTGAAATTTGGCCGCTCACTCTAGACTGAACCGGGTTACCTCCGACCGAGGTTAGACTTAGCAAAGTCGCTCTGTCTTCTGCTTCTTCTGCGACGATAACGAGTTCACCGGCTCGTGTGAAACGAGGTTCCTCAACTTTTCCGTTAAGGTGTCTCGCGACATCAGTGCAAACCGCGTTAAAATTTGTCTCCAGCAAATTATTATCAGCGGCAAAAATAATCGCCTCAGGACGCTCGTTCGTTTTAACCTTTGGAGTTGCGTCCTTTCTAATGACTTTTCCACCCGCCCAACGACGTTCCAGCCCTCAGTGTCTTCGCTGACGTGCGCCTCGTCGGATATATCCGATTTCTGCTCATTTGTTTCGCTGGCATCCTCCGTGTTCGCTGGGGAGCATTCAGCTTGCGATACACGCATGCCTTTGCTGCGGGCATCTTCAACCGGGCTTGACGCGGCCCGCTTTCCACAACTCGTTTTTGAATGACAAGCTGCACCGCCCGCATCACTGATTGATTCAACAATGCGTTCATCCGCTGCCACTGCACGATCTACGTGCAGCGACGTGCGTGCTTCAGGTGGCTCCTTCTCTTGCCGTTTCGTCGGCGTTCGCTGCATGACCAGCTGCTGTGCCGCGCTTGTTTATAAACAAGGTATTGTTTGTTTACAGGCAAACGCAGGCCGGACTGCAAATAGTGTTCGATAATATAATATTGATTACCGTAACGGGGTTGGTGGCCGCGGCGACGCCAATGATGAAGTTAGTGATGGAGGCCGGTGATGGTGACTGTGGGTGATCGCCAACTGAAGTGAATGATGAAGAGGATGATGCCGGTGTTCCGATGATGATGATGGAGATGATGCCGATGGTGTTTCGATGATGATGATGATGAAGTTGTTCCCATGATGATGATGAAGCTGTGCCAATGATGATGATGATAGTGCTGAATGAGGAAACGAATGAAAAAAGGCTAAACACAGCGATGATGATGATGACTAGGATGTTGAAGGTGACGGTGGAGAGGAAACTGACGATGATGGTGAAGATGGAGATGAAACTTACGATAACGGCGATGAAGGTGATGAAGCTGACTGTGGAGTGCTGGTGATAACAAAGGATGGTAATGGACACAGAGTGCTGGCAAGTGATTATGAAGTTGAGAGGTGATGATGATGATGACAATGGCTGTTCCGGTATACACTGCACGTATAGTTAATGCGCACCGAAATTAGCAGCAAAGTTTCACGCTAGTCGACTCTTCTGGTCTCAAAGGTTGCTAAGCTCGCGAATGTCTATGGATTTCTACACTAAATTCTAAATTTAGAGATGCTTTCCAAGAGTCACACACGAACACGTCCGCACCGGTGAGATTGTAAACAACACTGACGATACGATAGTTGTACACAATAAAATAAATCTTTAATAATAAATATAAAATAAACCTACCTGGAAAATGGGTGGCACAAAACGATCGCAGTCTTCACATTGTCGAGTGCGGCGCGCAGTCCGCCAACCACAAGTTGGTTCACAATATATAGTCTGTCTGTTTCGGTAGGGGGGGGGAGGGGGGGGAAACATTTGCTCCGAAGAGTATTACGCTTGGCATTGGAATAGTCACTGCATGTCATGTGGTATACATTTTTAAACTTCTAATTTCATCTTTTCTTGAATCTCGGAAGTGGTTGAAAATACACCTTGGGTTCTATACGTATTTAAGCGAGCAGCAACTTGTTTTATAAAGCGGTCCTGCACTTGAAGGAATAAAACGTCTTTATCGCTGAACGGCACCTAAACGTACAATATGCCCATTTCGGTGTAATGAGGGCATTATATTTGTAATTAGTTTGAATAATAATAATAATGTTTTTATTATTTTTCAATTATTCAAATATTTGTTCAACAGGTTCTTAAAATGAGCTTTTTAGAATTCGAATTTTAGCGCGCTTTCACCGCTATTGGAAACGGCAACTTTTCGACTGCTAGCAGTCAAAATATAATGGTGATTAGCCGTTGCGATTTCGTTTGATCGCTTTTCCCGTGCAACGTTTCGGCGTGATTTTAAAAAATGGAGAAAAAAGAGTTTCGAGTAGTTATCAAGCATTTTTATTTCAAAGGTTGGAATGCGACCCAAGTGAAAACTGAGTTAGACGAGGTGTACGGTGGCTCTCGCCATGTTTTTCCACTGTTTCTAACTGAATTAATGAGTTAAAAGGGGTCGCAGGAGCACCGAGGATAAACTACGTTTAAGACGCCCAAAAACGGCAACTGATGAGATAAACGTGGAAAAAGTGCGGAAAATTGTTGCCGCAGATAACCGAGTAAACATTGGGTAGATAGCGGAGGCCTTGGGGATCAGTTTGGGTAGTGTGCATTTCATCCTGCACGAGAACTTGAAGATGAAAAAGCTTAGAGCAAAATGGGTGCCGCATTTGCTCAACCAAGGCCAAAAGGACGCGCGTGTTTCTGCTTCACAGCGAAATTTGGCCAAGATGTCGAAAAATCCGTCGAATTTTTGGCGCAGATTCGTAAGCGTCGATGAAAGCTGGGTCCATCACTAAACTCTCGAGACCCAAGAAGCATCTCGCCAATGGTGTGCACCTGGTGAAGAACCTCCGAAGAGGGTGCGGACAACGGCATCGGCCGGAAAGATGATGGCTACGGTTTTTTGGGACCAACGTGGAATAATTCTGGTCGACTACCTTGAGAGCGGTAACACAATTATGGAAGAATATTATGCAAGACTGTTGGAATGCCTGACTCATCGTAAAACGGCCCGCTTTGCAAAAGAAGGTTGTCCTGTTTTACCAGGACAATGCTCTTTCACACAAGTCGCGGCAAGGATCGGCAAAACTGGCAACTGAGGTTTGAACTTATTGAACAACCTTCCTATTCTCCAGGCATGGCCTCCTCTGATTATTTCCTCTTCGGACATTTGAAGAATAGTCTCGGTGGAAAGCGTTTTTCCAGCAATAAAGAGGTTAAGGCTGCTGTCAATGCCTATTGTCAGTCTAAAGACGCGGGATTCTACTCAAAAGGTATAAATGCTTTGAAATCTTGGTGGGAAAAGTGTATTGGGCTTCTCGGGGAGTATATCGAGTAAAAGAAATTCAAAACTAGAATTGGAAAATTTTTGGTTTTTATTTTAAAAACTTGTTGAACTACCTGTATATATATATATATATACAGCCCTGTGATCCTGCAAGTTAGGACTGGTGGGCTTCAATACTTGTTGATAACCGCTGGTCCTAAACGCCATAAAATATTTTACGTTGAAGCTTACAGATGACAGAGAAACAATTTACAACATAGGCAATGTGTTCGGAAATTATACATCCTACTACATTATATAAATATTTTCTAAGTCTCCATTTTTGCGGTACACCTGCCTGCTTACGTACCCGTGCGCACTTATATTATTTCGTATACACACGGTGTTTATTCGAATTACTTGGATTCGCTTTTTGGAATGCAATGTCTGCTAAACGATGTTGCCTGCAGGTAAAGGATTTCTATTTTTGAAAAGCCAGTGTGCATATTCAGACAAAGAACAGTCTCTGTTTATGTACTTATTTCTTAAAAAGAAATGGGCATTATACTTTTGAGGGCAAGCCTACGAGCCTCATGGGTATTGGAGGCCTAGAGGTAGGTGGTGCCTTGGTTGAAACGCGGCGCTAACAAGAGAACAGCCAACATTTTCTTAGTTTTGTTATTTACGACAATCCAGGCGTAGGTAGATATTAGCTGCTAGCGACGTTATTCATTGAAGCGGTCAACCGCGGGTTGGAGTTCTTTTACTCAGTATTTCCCGCGTGTTGGCCTTCGGATTCATTACACGGAAGCGGTGTTCATAGCGCAACACATAAATAAAACAGTACTGATGGCTTTTGTCTCTCTTCACGAAGAAAGAAGTAGTGTTTGAAGACCGTCCGTTTTTTTTAGGAGTGAGGCTCTTCATGGTTGAGGCTGTTTCGGTGTTGATGTATAAGCTTGCTAGGGTATGAAGTGACCACCTCACGCAAGTGGCCTTCAATCAGCTTGAGATTTGTTTTTAATTATATACTTAGCGTATGTCTTGTATGTCGATGCCAGCGATAAGCCGCTTTGCGGACTTCATGTCAAGCTGTTCATCAGCGACTAAAACAATCCGGCCAAGGCTGAAGATGCCGCGTACAGTGCCCTGCAAATGCTTTGCCGGTCTGGGGAGCTAACGTCAAACTTGCCAGACGGCGAGGTAGGAGATTTGGACGTATTTAATGCCGTGCACCTGACGTCTGGTCCTGCATGTGACAGTCGCCACGTAAACACCAGATACAAAGTGCATGGTTAACGCACCTAGTATGTTCAATCGCCGCCTCTCACGGTTGAGTGCAAGTTGTGCACCTACCGGTGCGTGCAGTAAAAGCCGCAGCACTGGAGCGTATGTTGATGCACGACTCCTTTCGACGGAATTATGTATAACGTGTATGCTGCACTCAATTTGAGGGGAATAAATAAAATTGAACATTTTACTGAAATCCCCAGCCCGTACACGCGCATTAGCCTTACGAACAAAAAAATGTAGTTATGGTCATCGCACATGTTATTAATAAAACGCACTTATAGATAAAAAAAAAATTGAAGCTATTTTGGCAACTTTGACGTTTTGCATGTGTCCAGTTGTTGCCGGATGGAGTCTGTGTCGCCGAGGCCACTGAGCGCTTTGCGCAATTACAGAAGCAACGCGTCAGGCCGTAGGCGTCGCGGTCGGATCGTTATCCAAATCGCGCCTCGGTTTGCAAGCACACTACCCGAGACAAGTACGTCATCGATGACGAGAACCATCCCGGCAACGTGGAAGTAGACAAGATGGATACGTCATACCAGCAAGTATGGCAAGTGCTCTGCTTAAAGACGATCCCACTCCAAACGAGATCAGATGCTTGCGTCACGTCTGACGCTTGTCTGACGGACGTCTGTTCTTAAGCACGTGTTGTGCCTAGTCTTAAAATAAAGTACTTTGCTCTGCCTCTGTTTTCAGCGCGGCTCAAACTGTAAGGTCAGTCGTGATCGTTGAGGTCATTGCGTCTAGCAAACACTCAAGAGCCATTTGTGTCGGCTGACGTGACATTGCCTGCATGCATTACAACTGCAGCATCCACATGAGTATTACTCTACTGTTAATTATAGACGTACTTCGTGCAGTCGCGCGACAATCGTTCCGACCAGTCTCGACGCGATTATTCATATAAGCATACACCGGGAGAAAGTTTGCAGACTACAAAGAACAGACTCACAGGCGAGATGTTTAGCAGACAGGACAAATGCCTGCTCGTCGCAGCTCCATATCTGTATCGTTCATCGGGCGCTCCGAGTGTTTCGAATCGCACCTTGCCAAGCATAGCAGCTAGATAGAGATTTAGCGAGTTTAGCTATCAAGTTAGCGGAGATGGTTCTGTTTTGAATTAATTCCAAATCCGCCAAATATATTTAAAGACCATATATATATATATATATATATATATATATATATAATGTGTTTAGCCTAACTGTGTAATGATAATTAATAATAATTAGAACTACATAATGCGTTAACCCTTTTTTTTCACTACTAGTAACTATGTACATTGCCCTAAGGCCTAAGCAAAATCGACCTTGTGATAAACTGTAGAGGTATAATGCTATTCGCAGGGGTGAGCCTTGCATTTTGACGTAACAAATCGTGTGCTAAGACCTCTCTATCGGCAAACTACGACAAATTGCGAACTGTCGATTGAAGGACAAAAATCATCTCGGTGTAGCAAGTTTTATTTTTTTTAAGTGCGTTTTATTTACAGTATCTTATGTGTATTACAACATTATAGTCGTGTAGTTCGTAAGGCTGAATGCCCGTGTACGCAGCACTGGAACATCCAATACATATGATTTATTTTTCTTTCCATCTTCTTAGCACCGTGTTAGGATTAGGGGACCTTATCCGATTTGAGCTATCAAACTGCGTGGTGATTGCGTTAACCAAGGTTATTATTACCAGCGCAGCCCTGCCGTTTTCTTTTACGCACAATTGTCTAGACCGGGAATGAATTCCAAATAACAACAGGTCAATATGTATCAAGATACTACTCTATTAATTACCAGTGGCCGCCAGCCGGTGAGTAAAAAAAAAATTGTAAGAAAAAAAAGCCGGTGATACCCAGAAAAAGAGTAAGAAAAAAGTTTTCAGCATATCCGGTGGCATGAGAAGGGAAGAAGGAGCAGAACGTGTCGGATGGACGGTTTCAAGTAGGGCCAACTGGCTGGTCAAAACTCACCGCATGACACCTTGAGCGTGACAGTATTTTTTGTTGTAGGTGTGTCTCGTGACAGATGAGGCACATGAGGCCTCAGCGAAATTTGTCGGAGTCGTTGTCCATCTTGTCCGTCCATCTATTTGGAAAGGTGAAAAACACAAAAGCCAGAATGCGAACAACTCGAGAGTTCCTTACAGAGAGGCGTGATGAGAAAACGGAGAACGGCACACTGATGGACATGGATGGTGGGGAAAAAAAGAGTAAAGCACAAACAAAATAAAAACTGAAGGATAAATCCATCAGTGAAAGTGACCCGAGGCTGAATCAGCGACTGAGATAAGCTGCCGGCAACTTTGCCCAGCCCCGTATACCTAAATATGACCGTAACAAAATGACGTAACTGTTATTTATAGACACCGCCGAGTAGACGAAATTGAGAGGTGGCGTTTGGTGCAGAACGTGCAAGCTTAATCTTGTTCTCGTATATCGTGCCAAAAATAACGTGCTGTTTTGCCCGTGTCATACTCCTCTCCTAACTATTGGATGAATGTCAACCTGTTATGGGGTTAGCGAGCGGGCATCGGCCAATAATCATTTGTATTGAATGGTAACTTCGAATTAAAGTATGCGCAGTGCAATCATTCGCTTTCGATTCGTAGAATTGCGCAGTCATTGGGCATATCAACTGTTTCGTACATGTTGATCATTTACTGATTGACAAAAATAACCGTACATGGGGGATGCTCAATGACTTCCCAGCCTAAGTGGTTAAAGTTAAAGTTGGACAATTCTGAAGAAGCTTTTCGCTGTCCTAGTGAAAGACAGCTAATTTCCGATTGATGAGCGTCGCACCTGTTTGGACCGGGCAGTTCTCTGAACAAAGAAGAAAAAGGTTTTGACGAACCATCAACCGGTTAAACGAATTTTCCGGTTTGTCTGCAGAAATTTGAAGCAAACAATGCCGCTATCACCCTATCAACAATTGCGTGCGGTCTCCGGCCAGAATCAATTGATATTTACGCTTTCGTTAAGAGCTTACGTTAAATCGCACGAAAGTAGACGGCCAGAAAACGGATATTTGGCGCACAAACACTGTAAAATGCGATTCGTCACTTGGTTTATCTGATGCGCATGTTCGATACGTAGGCCTCCTGATTAGAATAACGTGGTCAAGAACCTTTGTTTAAGTTTAATTCTGCACCAGGAAATTCGCTGTTTACTCACGAGGTCCTTCGAAATTGGCGTTAATCCATTTTCATTATGTTCCGCAGCGTGGGTCTTTTCTAGAAGTCGTGTAGCAAATCTAATTAAGCCTGTCCAGTATTCATTTCTCTTCAACTCAAAACAGCTAGATCTTGGCCCTCGTAGATGAATAGCGTAGGTCATTCGTCGACATCTCTCACGTTAGAAATTACCTACGCAAAATACTACTCCAATAAAAGAAAGTGTAGTCTTTTGAACCCGAAATGAATGCCGCGCAGCAATATAAATAGTCCCGCTATGTAAAAACCGATCAAAAGCTTATTTGCAGAACTACCATTGCAACTGAATTTACCACGGCGGTTTAATTAAAACGGTACAACAAAATACAACATGTTAGATTCTACAAAACAGTTTGTTTATAAAGCATGAGCTGAGAAACAAGAGTGGTATGTCTAAGGTCAGCGGAAACATGCTGTCTTAACGGAATAGCGGCTTCAATAAAGTTGGTTTGCATTTCTTGCGGGTTTATTCTAATGCAACAGATTTTGTTGTACGTCTCTAAAAATGGTCAGATTGTTTTGCACTGATGTGCAACACTGTGTTGGTTTTGCCACGGTACTGGATGGACAAATGTTTGCCCAAAATATGTGAACTTAGCGCACAAAAGTATGCCGCAACTGAATTCCAGCGTTGTGTGTCCAGATCACTTTTCAGTGCTTCTGGCCACTCACTTGACAGGCTCGCATAGCTGACTGTCGGCAGGGAAATTCAACGGAATGTGCGGATAACGCCCATCCACTCTCATCTCGGCTCTGACTATTGCCTGTCCGCCGTTCAGAAAGATAGCCCCAACTGTGCAAACGATTTACTGTGCGGTCGTGAACCCCCAACCGTGCTGGTCAAACGATGTAAGGCAGCGGTCAAAACACTGTCCGGTCGCTGCCTGACCGGAGGCAGACAGAGAATGTGACTTGGTGACGTGTGGGTCACTGCTAGCGGGTATACTACGAGTACATAGCAGAACATGCTTATTGTTTGGCATGTCCATCCCAGCCCATGGGTTTTTACTTTGCTTCTTTAGTTAGTTCGCCACTTCTGCAGAGAACGAAGACGGTCGTACCGCGTATGCACGTTGCAGTGAAAGCCAGTATCTCTGTTCAAGTGACGGTTTTACCATTATTATTATTATTAATTAATATTATTATTATTATTGTTGTTGATGTTGTTGTTGTTGTCGGTTCCATGGAACAATAACAAGAAGCTAGAAGAAGACAAAAAGTCCACGTTTACTACTGACAATTGTAACGTTTAAATAATAATAATAATAATAATTAATATTATTATTATTATTATTATTATTATTATTATTATTATTATTATTTTATAAATATGACAATCTCTCCGCAGTAAGCGGCGTTTACTTAAAGCGGAGAGGGACAAGACTTGTCATTACGAAGTCTCTGGAACGAGCACACCATCTGTCCGTTCATTTGGGCTTCATTAAGTGCATAGCATCCATAGTAGAGTTGTATCCACGATCAAAGGGACTTGATAGAAACCCCGAGATAATCAAGAAGACGTTTGGCCGAACGATGTTTGGACGTTAGCCTTTGTGATACATTGCGGTGGCGTTTGTAAAGTCCTTCTCGTAACTAGGGCTACGAGTTTATCGAGTGGGAATCGTCTTCACTGCACATGGCAAGGAAGTGATTTAGTCAACCCTAGTTTTCTTCTGCAAGGAGGCAGAAAACGCCCATTGACTATCTGTGGCTGCGACAATCCGGTGAAGCTCTTCCAAAACGTGTTGACAGAGTGTCACTGCCTCGACAGAGTGTGTAATCGTCTCACTTGCCTTATCACCGGTGATTTGCAGTGTTTTGCCTTTTGCAAAATTTGAGTTTTGTGCTTTTTAATTTGGCCGCTGCATATTTTCTAGATCATGACTGTCAGAGTGCCTACCTAATGGGGCAGTGTATATGCTCCTTTTGTCTCCCCACTCGTTTGGTCGAGTCTTTCCACTGACTGTTCGAAGAACTGCGCGTCCTTGAATGGTGGAAGGTCCAACCTTTTGCACGTGCAGTCAAATAGAGCCATGCGAAGCGACCGATGTTTCCACACGCCACCACGAGGTCTGCACGCAGGTTAAGTGCATTATTGCTTCCAGGAAGGCCTTTGTTCGTTCGTTTGCTGGATTACTTGCTTGGTTCTGGCCATCCGGCGGCACAGGCCAAATGAGCGGAGCGGCGTTTTCACTCAGTTCCGTCTAATTTGGCCTGCACGACACCTCAGCCGTAGGCTATTAAGGCGCATACGGGCGTCGGCAACTTCGCTGCAGTAGCTTAGCAGCGGTTGTAGCGGTGGCTTTATTTACTGGGTAGCACAGATACCTTACTGGCTAGCATCCCTGGAGGGGGGTAGAGCTGGAGGTCGTATTGGAAAAGTACTCAACGGCCGGCCAACCAAAGAAACAGAAATAGCGCGGAGATCTAACGTCGCTGTGGGCCACCACGACGGTGGGGTTGTTAAGCCGCAGCTGAGCTAGCCTGAAGAAGACCTCATTGATGGTCAGTTACTAGAAACCGCGAAGTGTTGGAAAATTTGGAGTCGTACCGCTTCCGAAACGCAGCAAGAATACGATGCGCCTGCGCTCCAAGTGTATTGAGCTAATCAAGCTTTGACAAGCGTATGCAGAGCTCAAAGTTTTAATTTAAGACAATCTCTAATTTAATTATATTTATTTCAGTTTATACATATATTTATTGGTCATATTAAGGAGGCAAGTGGAATGGAAATTGTCTCCTAAGAACGTGTGCACTGTAAATGTTACTCAATCTCGTATAGGACGGACTGAGGCCACTTCAGCATTGTGCCCCGAACGGACGCCGCGTTCCCGCGTTGGACATCGAGATCAAGGCGTTGTCTCACGACGATATACATATATATACTTATAATTAATTACGTGTTCTTACCAGTGGTATGTTATGGTATCCTTCTCTGAAGTGGTGGCTTTGACGGAATTCGGAAGAGTAATACAGAATGATGCACTTAGAGCAGTGATCTATTCACTCAATATAGCCGACCTATAAGCGTAAGGTGGCAAAAAATATGCACGCTGCGGGTTTCTATGTTAGCATAGCACATTTTGCGAGGTATTAAAACCGCGGAGTTTGCGTTTTCACTAGTTCCTGCCCCGAACCTGAAATCGGATATCACCTAGGTGTGCAACATTTTTCGCAGTGCCCTCAGTATCCTTGAAGTCTAGTCAACACTAACTGCTTGCCGCCTGCCCGAAACCTGGACCTGCATTTCTAAAAGTATTAGATGCCTCACATCGAAGCACTTCTTCGCTCGCGAAGTAAGATTTTGATTAAGAAAATTGCTTTTTATTTTACAGGCTGAATCAGGCCGATAATCTAAATATATTCTAAATTAGGATTATTAGTGCTTTGGATAAGGGATCACTGTCCCAGATTAAATAGTGTTTAATTTTTTAGTGTGTTTTTACCTATTGTCGTTCTGTACTATGTAGATGCTCCATATGTGCATCACTTAATTTGCGCGTATATGTTAAAGCGTGTTGCCTCACTTATCGATCCGCATGTAACAAACGCTGCTTAGAAATACGTTTAAAGCAGCATTTTTATTTACCGATAACTTGAGCATTGCAGAATGCAGTTCCGTTGAGTAAACCACGTTTAAACTTTAAAAAAAAAAAAAAATATATATATATATATATATACTGGGTCATTCAGGGAGTACTGCACTTCGTTCGAGGTTTGATAGAAACTCGGCAAAAAAATAAGTTTTCCCTATAGAGGGAAGACGCGGAAACATCTTGTTTAGGAGAGAGAGCAAAGTTTATAAAAGTAATTTTTCTGCCTTTTTTTCTCCTACATAGTTGTGCGAAATCTACGTTTGCGGGAGAACCAGTCAACGCATGAAGGAACCGATTACACCGGCGTGTTCGGAGGAAAATTCTGCAAAGAAGACGCTTCACTAGCTTGCGTAGCAAAAAGCGAATACCCAGATTAAGGAAGGTCATGAAAAATCGATATTTTACGTTTTTTCAAAACGTCCAAAAGACCACTCTCACGCAATAGCAAATTTATTGCCGATCATTTTTGTACCAAGGTGATGGTGCTGCGTTACGTAGTTGTCAAGTAACTAAGCGTTTTCGACAATCATCCTTGCAAGAATGTCATTCAGAGCGGTGTGACGTGGTCGCCGGCCCGCCGAATGAGCGCAAGACAGGCCGTGTCTGGCCAGGCGTCCGACAGGCTCGCCACAAGTGCATCTGTGTGGCTCTACCAAATCAGCTCCCAGTCTAAGGCCAACGCAGATCCGGGTGGATTGGTCGTCAAGGCTGGTACCCAATGAGTCAGCGGGGAGTGCGTGTAGCCAGTCGCTCGCTCCTGGGCGAGCGACGGCAAGGAGGCGCTCTCTATCCTAATCGTCACCGCATTCTTCAAGAAACTCAGTAAGCGAAGATTCGTGTACTTTCTCGGCCCAGGCCCTCTGGCAGGCAAGTCTATTCATATCAGGCGGTGAAGCTTGGAGTCTAACGATGCTATAGCGTCGTTAGTTGCCTCAAAAAATGCCCAAGCCCCCAGCGGGAGCAGGCGTTGGACATGACCCGACGTAGCGTGCATTGAGGCGGCCACGGCAGGGCCTGCCAAGGAGCGGGCCGAGGGAAGACCAAGACCGCCCATGGAGGTGGGGAGAGCCGCCTGGCGCATCTCTCGTGGTCGTAAGTTCAGACCCAAAACCGTCTCGAGGGCCTCCACCACCTGGTCGTCGAATGGTTGGAAGAGCTGGTTGAGTGTACCCGAACAGTCCATGGATTGTATGATATGTACGATGCGACAAGCGGAGAACGACGAGCGGAGTAGGTAAAGCCCTTGGTGGGCTCCGACCAGAGACAGACGTTTTTGCATCGCCCACAATCTGTCCATCATGGGGTCGAGTAGACTCGACAGTGCAGATGGTAGGAGCGGTGCGCCAAAGAGCGTAACTTTGTGTTCAGACACGACTCTACACCCCGGTAGTAACGCAAGTAAGGCACTCAATGTGGGGTCGTCCGGGTCTGTCCCCGGCGCAAACACCTCGCATTTGGCCGTGTTTAACACTGACTGTCTCAAAGGCAAGAATTCTGCGCACTTCCTCGAGTAAGCCCTCCATCGGTCCACCGAGTGTGCCATCGTCGAAGTACCAGGCGTTGAAAGGTACTTGTATTGAGTTGACCAGCTCACGTATACCCAGACTGAATAGAGCCGGCCCTAAGGGGTCTCCCTGCTGTATACCCGATGCCGAGGACAACGTGTGGGCCCCAAACAACAGGACGGATGGCTCTCTGTATGCGTGATTTACTAAGTTGAAGATTTCCGGTACTGCATCACGAACTGCACCAAGAATATGATCCCTTCGAATAGTATTGAATGCATTGCGAAAATCCAACTTCAAGAGTGCCGTTCGGGGCGGGCTTGATTGAACGAAGGCTCTTGCTGCATGTACAGCTACCTCCGCCCCGCCTGCTTGGCCTCACGACAGGCTAGTTTTGCAGCAATCCTTCGTATCGTGAGAGAACAGGCTATCGGGCAGATCGATGAGTCTTTTATGCGGAGTGCGATTAGCTTGGCGCCAAATATAATCTCCCTGACCTCAGTCGGCAGTGTACCCCATCTCAAGACGTCCGGACCGGCGGACGAGCTGGCCGGAAAGCTAGCAAACAGCTCCCAAGACATCATCGACTGAAGAGTGACGTTGCGTCACAGAGTCAGGAGAGTCCGGAAAAACCGAGTCCGATGGAGCAAGTGGGTGCTTGGCGGCAAGCGAGGCCAGGACTTCGTCTCCCGAAACAAACGAGTCCGTAGAGCATAGTAAGCGGGCCGCCCCGGAAACGTCTCCCTCGGACAGTTTAGACGAAACGCGGCGTGCCGAGTCCTCAGGGGAGTCGCACGCATCTCATGTGACTCTTCTAACACCACCTACGCGAAATTCGAACCGCTAGCCATCGCGGAACGCACGGAGGTTCGACCGAACAGTCGCTGCCAAAAAGGTGGACGACGATGTGCGAGGTGGCAGTTGAAGGACCACGTAAGCAAATGAAAAGAGCGAGTCCCACGAGGGGACGTCGTTGTTGGCCGCCACAAGGTCGAGGACGTTGCATAGGGACTCGGCAACCAAAGGCCTCACAGCCCGGGGGATTACACGCATTACCCTAGATTATTGCGACGCAAGTATGAGCCTGTCGACCAGCGACTCTCTAGGCTGTGACGGGAGTGCTGGCGTGGAGGAATCAGTCGAAGACGTATCGGGAGTTGTAAACGTGGGACGACATCTAGCTTGGTGAATAGGGAGACCGCGGCGAGTAAAGTCCCGGCCGCATCAGGGGCAAGTGACCCTTACGGGAGGGTTACTTGGTACTGAAACGGACAGACGAGAGGGATGGGGAGCTGCGCCGGGGGACTGAGTGGGCTCAGGGTTCATCATTTGGGAGCTGGTGCGGGAGACACCAAGCCTTGCAGCAACGGGGCTAGGGCGAGCAGAGGACGCAGTGCCTTCACAATGCCTTGATGAGTGTCGCCTAGTTTCGGGTTGATGCGAGCGAGCATGGACACGGCCTTGAACAAAGAACCGAAATCAAGGTCGTCGGTCGACTTAGGTGGGCGCGCCCGAACACGGGTGACGGCGCGGCCGCGCGGAACCGGTTCACTCGGAGCCAATCGGCGATGGCGCTTGGAAGAGCGGCGAAAAGCGGCCTTGACTTGTTTAGAAGGTCCTGTTTCAGGAGGTAGCGGAGTCTTCGCACGAAGTGTAGATTTTCACGGAGCGGGGATCGGCCGAAGAGGGGGAAGCACGACCTCATCACGCGCTGCCAAAGGCTCCGGAGCCGCATCCGGGGAGGCTGGTATCACCAGACCACGTACGGCCGCCGCGTAGGTGCTTGGTGCAGATGTGCCTGGCCGAGTAGGTGCAGGATCCGGGTCAACGACCAGGGTGGCCGCCGGCGTTGACAACTGCGCATGTTGAAGCATGCGTGAGCCGAGCAAAACCTTGCTTTTCTCGCGCGCTAATGCAAAAACGGGGCAGCCCGAGTCCCCTCTAGGGTGGGGGCCACTGCAGTCTACACAACGAGCTCGGTTTCGACATGACGCGGCTAGGTGGTCGTGCGCACCACATCTTCTACATGCACGAGCGCGAGTGCAGCGAGTTGCCGTGTGGCCAGTGCGTTGGCAATTAAAGCAGACAATCGGTGACGAAGCTTCAACCGACACATCATGGTCCCTCCACACAATAAAGACCTTATTAGGGGGCGTCCTCTTGAAGAGAACGTGTATCCTCGTTGACGGCACTCGGACGCTCTTCTCGTTCTTGAGCCCGGGCCTCGTGTCTCTCCTTATCTTCATCGCACCGTACGAGGCGAGCTTGGGTAGCAGACACTCGTCAGAAAAGGCCGGGTTTACGTCTTTGATGACGCCCCAAAACTGATCCATTGTGGAACACAATCCTACCACCGGCACGCCTCCCAACGCCCTGACGGACACCAAGTCGCTTGCGGCCGAAATCGTGGGCACCGTGGCCGTTATCTCCTTGGGACCGCCTCCCAACGTTGCCGTCGGCACCAGGTCATGGAGGGTCTGGAATACTTTCACCAGTTGTTCGGCCGAAAAGTCTGGGTGCCGGACCTGCTGCTGCTTGTTGGAACCTTCAGGTGCCGGAAGCGTGGAATCCTGTAACGTAAACCGCACTGTGTAGACTGGTCCAGAGCCATTGTCAACCGATTCACGGAAGCATGAAAGTTCCGCTTCAGCTTTAATCACTCGCCGAACTGATTTCTTATTCACGACTGTCACGAAGCCGTCATCACCAATCGTATCATAGACTCCCCGAGAAAGTCCAGCACCGTTACGAGAATCCTCCGTATCTGAGGCAGTACGGGCCCGTTTGAGAGTAGGCTCCTGCGCGACTGGAATAGCTGGTGTAGTCTCGATAGCTGTCATCTCCGCCCCTACAGCGTTGCTGCGAGAGTCACCAGCTGGGCTAACCACTTCCATAGGTTGGCAGGCAACCATATCAGATGCGCCTGCGACAGAGACCGGTCTCACAGGCGACGTGCGCGGCACGTCGAGCACAGGTGCAGCGGCACCCGCAGACAACATCTCCAAACGTGACCGCATCGTGCGGCTACCCTCCGCCGCCATGGCAGACAGCGTCGCCAGCGCTGCAGACGAGGACGGCGTAGCAGACGCCGGCCCGCGGAAGTGACCGCTCGAACCGCTGCTCCCACCGCCTGCATCCACATCGCCGTTCATCAGGACGTTCAGTCGGGAAAACCAAAGCGTTCGAAAACCAAGAAGAAACCCGGAAAAATACACAGAGCACACCGCACCGGACACTTGAACACGAAGAGAGGCGCTCGCACAAAGTTTGTCCGGAAAAACTCGTCAAAACCACTAAAACAAGAGGAATATTCACAGAGCTCACGCAGGACACAACCGTCTGTCGCCGTAGCAGACGGCGAAAAAAAAACGACTTTTATAAATTTCATCTTCACTCCTAAACAAAAACAAGCTGAAGTTCTTTAGTTGTTTTTTATAGTTACAGTCTTATTTGCTTATATTCAATAAAAAAAAACAATTGTATCCCTATGGACGTGTATACCGAATAAAATAATGAGCTGAGGTTATTTTAGGTCATGCCGAAGTCAATCCTTCTGTTTTTAATAGACTAAACATGGCTCGTCTACGGATTTAGTTATGTCAGACATACCACCTTTATCTATCGTCTAATATAAATATATAAAAAAAATACATTTCACAAAGTCCCGTACTTAAAAACTTTTCTTTATTGTAACCGTGAGCATTTTTAGATAAGCGCAAAGCTAATTCGTCTAAGAAATATGCAATTATCAGCCCAGACCCTCTAACAAGAAGTTGTCTTGTAGGTTGATGTATTTGGGTAGTTTTTGTCTATTCTACGGAGAACACAATAATACAACCTAGTTATGTAGAGATAATGCGTTAATATCCTTCCTGCCTGGTCGGTCTCGGCGCCACTGGCGTAGTCAACGTCGCCTGTGGCGCAAATGGAAGTGAATGGGGGTTCAAGCCGCAACGAAGATCGAAACGTATTCCTGTGCCGTTATCCTCAAGTGGAGTGCCAATATTGGCTAAGAGCCAGAAGCCTGCTCCGAATGCGGCAAGGCTGATGGCGTCACTGCTCTCATTCAGTAGCGATGGAATGTAGCCTGTCGCTATTGCGGGCACGTGTCATTCATTGCCCGTCGTGGCTGTGTCGACGACGACCTATACGAACGTGAAGAAGTAACCTATAGGAAGTGATCTGGTGTATGAACAAACCGATCTGTTTGCCATACACCTTACGAACGAACCGACGCGTGGCATGAGGATTGCTTCTTGGCGCCTTTTTTCGTTCGTTGTATGGTGCTATGAGTATCTCAGCAATATGCTAGCACCACCACTTCAGTCTAGAATGGATTAGAGGCACAAACATTTAAACGATTGTCGTTTTTATTTTGTCTTATTTTTGTGTGCAATTGCTGCTTGGGGCCCGTCTCTTCTCCGCCTGCTATGAGGATGATTCGGAATATTCGGGCCAGTATGCGTAGGAAAAGGTTGCCTCTATAAATAAATATACTTTGTTCTCCTGTTTGGAGGTGTAAGACAATCTCAGATGCTCTAGTGTCAATTATAATTTATTTTTTAATATTATAAATTGAATTTTTTTTTTCAGAACGCATCTAGTATATTCTGCTGCAAATCCCATCGTTTTCTATAGTGGCGTTTTGAGGTTTTAACCAAGATTAGCTTATACTGGCGTCCGTACAGTAGATTCGGCGGGGCAGGTGGTTTATTCGGGAACCCATTCTAGGCGCATCTCGTTTCGTTTGCTTATCAAAATATAACTATGTAATCTTTTTGCCTAGTTTCGTTCTTCTTCTTGAGGTACCTTGAGCCCACGAAGTACGCAACTAAATAGCAAAAAGGTGTGGTTGCTTCTAATCTGTATTTGGAATCGGGCGTGTCATATTTGCTATTATAGCTGCGCCTGTGGCTACCTAAATGGTAATGTGTCAGCATCTTCCTATAGACATTGTTCACTTATTTGCGGTCTTCCCAAAGTATGGAGACGCCAAGTCGGCAAGTTGTCTCAAACGAGTTAAGTCCAATCCTGCTCAAGAATCTTTTAAAATAGATCGAACTGCGGCAAACAATTCTCGGGTTTGTGGATCCAAAACCTATTTTTTGGTAGCTCAGGTCATCTAGCCTCGGCTGGAAGGGACAGGTATTTTGCTCGTGGTGCCTTTGCGGTATCTTCTCCAGATGAAAACGTGTCTGTAGAGATTTGGATTTTAGCAGCACTAGTGCCGTGTCCGTCAGAGAACTTGGCTAGGATTCTTCGAACACCATTAGAGCCAGCGTGAGTTTGCGTGTTTCTTTGAGTGCTTCTGCGGGCCGTCAGGTTATGTGATCTGGTGTCTCACTCTAAGTCCCGGAGATTCTTCCCTATAATTTGCGCTAATGATAAGTTTATATTCGTATTGACTGCGAGCCGGAGGGGACCGATACGGAAAAAAAAAATAATATCAACTTACCGTGGATACTGTTCTGAGTGTAGACAGCATCTGGCCTTTTGGTAAGGTTTTTTTTTAGACATAGTTTAAAGTCATGGCTAAGGCATGTCTAAAAGACGTGGATGTGACACGAACAAATGTCATAGGTTTACTAATATACTGAAATTTTATTCAGACGTTTTTAACTGAGGGATCGGCACGGCGACCCGTAGTATTTACACTGGGAAGCGGTGATATATAGGTGTCGGGTGTTTGGCCCCGGTGTGACGTTGTAGGACATGCCTGGTGTATGGCAGGTCACACAGGGCAGGGAACTCTCAGGCTGGGTTCGGCGTATCAGCGCGGCAGTCGTTTTTTCTTTGGTGGGTCTCTGGTCGTAGGTTGCGACCATGCGTGATGGGTTCCATCCTCTGAGGTAGCTAAGTCTAACCTTTTACTGCATACGTTTTTTGGATAGTGGGCTGGATCGACCGGCGTAGGAACCTGTTTACAAGGTTCTTCTATAAGGCCTTTCGTTAGTTCTCGTTTACTTGATTGACGTTCAGCAGGCCGGTTGCCGACGTTATGCTAGAAGTCCACACGGCAATGCTTAACTTGTTACCAAAGATTCTAGATTTAGAGGGCAATGTGTGATCTGTCTTGAGTATAGTTAGCAGTGACCTGACTTCAAAGTTAACGGGCTTGCCATTTTCGGTAAGCTGCCTGCGAACGAAGTTTTTGAGGGTGTCGATAGTGCCTGCATTAATATCGTTTTTAAGTCTGTTCAACTGTTCCAGTTCTTGTACCGCCAAGCGTCTCTCTTTACGGAAATTGTGAATTGTAAATCCATCTTTGTCATTGCCATTGTTATCCGCTCCGTCTCGCACAGCTTGCTGGACAGTCTGGGGGTAACATGTTCCTCCGCTTTATGCCTAAAGGCATGTTATTTTCTGTCGTTGGGGTAAAGTTTTCAAGAGCGGGTACCTCACGGGTGGCCTTCAGCTCATCCTAGTGAGGCTACAAGGTTAGACGCTGTATAATACCACGAAACATTGCACTGCTCGGAGCTCTATCTCCAGGTGCTGCATTTCTTGCGTGGCCTGGCGATGTTCATAGAGCGCGGGGCAAGAATCGGAAGAAGTTGGGGTGTTGACTGAATAAATAATGGCACTCAAGAAATCATTTAATAAAACACGAGTGCGATTTGTACTCGGTCCTCTCGCTTCTTAGTCGGCGACCCTGCTGCATAAGTCACGCCTCGCGCTTGTGTTTCGTCGATAGTCAGCTAGCCTCTATCGTTTGTAGAAGAATGTAAACGCACAATAGAAGGATGTAAACAACAGCGTCGAGCCCGGTGGCGTGGTGGCATGCGTCTGCGCCTCATAATCGGAGGTGACACATAGGTGCGCGGGTTCGAACCCCACCGTTGCACATTTGTATTTATGGGGGTCCGTCTATGAAGCAATGCGAGAAGCAGTTCCACGGACGTTAAATCTTGGCTGAGAGTCAGCCGCGAAAGGATTTTTTTTAAACAACAGCGTAGTCGGATCGAAGTTTCGAACACCCATGAGGGACGGCCTGGCCTGAACGGGCTAGGGTGCTGATGCCCTATAGAACGGCCTTTAAGCCTGGGTCGCGCGTCTATAGATACGTCACTCAGCACTGTTTTATTGAACCAATCGATATATATATATATATATATATATATATATATATATATATATACACATGTGCACTATGCAGCAAAAAAATATCTTAAACTTCAGCAGAACTGTGAACGATTTGCCCGCTTTTTCCTCGGAGGCAAACATTTTTGGAAAAAGCAGCGCTGCGACCACGCCTGACAAGGAGCAGAGAGGACAAGTGGATTTAGGTGGGGTTATAAGTAGCATTAAGATCTACGCCCCGGAGTGCATCGTGCATTCTGCTAGTTAATCGCTTACAAAGAAAAAAATATATATATATGTGCTGCCCGTAACCGTTCGAGAACTGGATCTTACCCCTATCTTGTTTAAAATGTCTGAAAAAAGTGCTTCCAAATAAATGAGACAGAAAGAAGACGCCCGTTTTATACTACCATGCTCTAATAAACTCAAGCATACATACGTGCACATGCACATATATATATATATATATATATATATATATATATATATATATATATATATATATATAGAAGCACATATATAACCAGTAAAAAAATATCTATAGATCTTCAAATTATGTCACCTTTGGAATGGGGTTGCTTGCAATAGGCATCATGTGTGCATGCGACCCTCACCTGGAGTGCTTGAATATTGAGTTCTATGAAAACTAAAGTGACTGCATCTCTCGGTATTGCGCCACAACAATATATATATATATATATATATATATATATATATATATATTTACAGGGTATTACAGGAATATTTGATCAACGATATATGGAATTGTAGAGCTCGTTAAGGCACATATTTTTTCCAATGGAACATGGTCTCTAAGAGGCCCTGTTTCGGAATGAGAGTTAAATTACTACAATTTGTGACATTGGTGTTTTTGTTCGACATAGGAGCATAGAATGTGCTGTTGCGAGACAACCAGGTTTCCTAGACAGAAGCTAAACACAACGTGTTCGTGAGAAAATTCTGCTTCTTTCGAAGAACTCATAAGGCCGGTCAGAAGATGCTACATGGTCGCTTATAAGAGAATTCGCCAAAATGAAGTTATTTTATTAACCTTCACGTCCAATACCTCAAAATCATTACCTTACGACCACTTACAGCGCTCTAAACTAACATATTTAGGCAAATGCGCATTTCATGACGATCATTTTGGTACCAAACGTATGGCAATGCGAGCTGGTTGCGGAGTAATTACGATTTTTTGGTGGGATGTCCAGATTAAGTGCAGCTAAAATGACTGTGTGGCGACGTTCACTATGATAGTCAAAGCGGTTAACTTAGATGGAAATTAAATATATGTATATATATATATATATATATATATATATATATGTGTGTGTGTGTGTGTGCGCGCACGTACATACATGGCTGTTAATGTTTAGAGCTAGGTTGTTTCATATGAAATACCTTTGCATAAAAAACGTCTTATCTTTGAAGTCGCCGCCGTTGATGTATATGCATGATCTGAGGGAATCAATTTTCAGCTTTGAAGAAGTTTTTCTTCGATGGGCCGAAGGCGCTTTAGATAAGTCCGAGGCAACGCGGTTTACGTTTGCTCAGTATGCCTGTCTCTACGAAGCGTGTAAAAAAATGATTAACTTATATAAAAATAAATTAATGACTAATTAATAGTCGCTCGCTAGTGTTACTGGCGCAAGCACATAGCTAATCATAACCAGAATGAAGTGCCAGACAGTGTCAAGCAAATTTTAATCACTACTTCTATGTCAGCGTACCGATATCGCCACGTTATAGTTGACATGATACATCTTTCGCGGCATCTTAAGCGCTAAGGAAAGCAGACCGCACCCACATATATATTTGTATTACTAGCTTACCTGTTTCTTGATTATTACACACACATATAGAAAAAGAACAAACATAACGGAAGTATATGGTGATCCGGCTTGTTTTTTGTAGACAATAGGAAATACGCAAGGTTAACCAAAACTCACCGATCATCGCGCGGCTTAGCCGCCAGACAAATGCAGTTCCCTTTTCGTGGCACACTGTGGGCGGTTTAGTAGCTGCACGCTTAGTAGCTTCCCAATTCAATTTGCCGTTTCCAATCTCTTGTCGTTGGTGGGCTTTTGTACTTGAGATTGTACGTAGAGATGTTCTTTAGGTGTCGTGCACTAAATCCCTTTTGTTTCAAGGCTTTCATTTTCTGACATACGCTTGTAAAAACATTGCCCAGTGATTATTCGCGATACGCCTCTGCATGTGCTCGTTGAACAAAACAATACGTGCCCCCGGGCTCTATATATATATATATATGGTCTCCCATAAATATTTAGAGAGAACAAAATAATTCGTGCCCCCGGGCTCTATAAAATCATAAAGAATTGTAGAGCTCGTTAGATTAAATATATTTTCCAATGGAACATGGTCTCTGAGAAGTCCTGTTTCGGAGTGAGAGTGATATTACTAAAATCTATGACACTGAAGTTGTTGCCCGACGTAGAAGCACAAAATGTACGACTGCGAAACAACCAGTTCTCCTATACAGAAACAAAGCACATCGCTGTGTTCAAAATACTTCCGGTATATATATATATATATATATATATATATATGGTTCTAATCTTTACAATCTTTTATTTAACAATTTTATAGTGGGTGCCGAAGTGGACCGTAATCAAGCTTGACAGGGGCAAACCGACAGTGGGCATGAATATCCTAAAAAAATAGCGCGTTACCATCCCTCTGCAAGGTTCCCTTGGTGGTCTTTTCAACAATTGACAGGTGTTCTGGTATTTCCGTGGCTTTTGTCGTTCTCTTAAAGCCTCCGAACTTTCGGCAGCTGACATGTTTACTTGTGCTGCGTTGCTAAAAATAGAGTAAAGAACTGCGTAAAGAACAAAATAGATAGATGGAGAGAGAGAGAGAAACAGTGTTCGAAGCTGTAGAATTCCCATATTAAATGTTCTGCAGCTCGTGCGATTGAACGTCCAGCGCTCCCAGTGGCCCCGGGCTATAGTTTCGCATATTGCGAGACTATGCCCCGAGGCTAAGCCGAATGCAACTGGAATGCTGATTGTAGTTGTTTGCCCGGCATTCGGATCGCTATCCAGGTTGCCGACCGCCACGTAATTCACGTACTTAGTTATACATTCACACGGTACCAATATCTGTTCTGTCTCTAAAACTTTATTAACAACTGACACGATTTTCTGACCAATCCTTGACGGTTTGTGTTCCAGTGAGGTAGAGTTTTTTTTCTTCCAGGCTCGAATTGCAGTCAGGTGGTTGCTTACGATACGTTCGCCGGGTCGGTTTTACCCTTTCCCTACACATCTTCAAACCCATTCTCGAAGACAACTACTTGTTCGTGTCAGTGCGATGATGGCTATGTAGTGGTGGTCTACCGTAATTTAAATAATTGCATTTCAGCAGGCCGGTGCAGGCTTAACGAAATTCATCAACGAAACTACCCCATTAACGTTATGTTCTCTTCCCTCACCGACACAGCGCAAAAACTACTGGATACCCCGCGTTATCGTTCCCCAAACGTAGCAGTTATCGTTCCCCAAACGTAGAGTCTGGCAGCTCTTGCTGGCAATCCTGAGAAAATGAATATAATCATTGTGAGAAAAAATCGATAAAAGTTTCAGTTCGGCTGGCTGAACTAATAGACTTTTATGACTAGTAAAACACGAGTTTAATGAATTCGTAAGCTTCATTGTAGTGGTTGCTAGCTGCCACTTTATACGTGTCGAGGTTTCATTGACGCGACAGCTACATAGTATTACCGAGGGCGTATCAACATCTAGACCTGCCTCCCAGTGATTCCGACTGCACAGCCCAATCACACTACGTCACGCTTGAAGCGTCAGGCCATTATTTATGGAAATATATAGTTCTCATAGATTTATGGGAAGCCAACGTAAGCCATGCTCGTTGGCTTCCTATTCAGTGCGCAAGTTTGCAGTTTAATACCTGAGGTTCTGGTTGCTGTTTGCTGGGTGGGTGACGTGATTTGCGTGTATGTACGAACAGTCTCACTGCATCATGAGCCGTTGTCATTACGATCTATATTCGACAAAATGTTCAAGGTGGCATATAACAGGTCAGTGACCCGTGGTATCTAACAGGTCGTCTGTTAGTCAATTTTACTTAGGAAAGTTGTTATCTATGTTTTGACTTGTTCTTACTTGTATTCTCCATAGAGACATTGATTGCGCCCTGTATTTGCACCACGCTTTAAAACATTTAGCTATGGGACTACAGGGTTAACTTATCTGAGTGCAGTTATCTAGCGAACACCGATAAAGTTTCACCGTCACTGGGTATTATTTCGACGTGTTTTGAAATGCTCAGTCAACACAAAAGGCAGAAAAATGTTGATGCCTATTGAGTTGTCCTGTCATGCAGCGCCACCACTATAAACCGGACCGTCGTTATTCTTTAATTAAAACGCTATTTTACTAAGCCCAAAGGAACGCCGCAACATGTGCTTATAAAGTCTTTATTTTTCTGTACGCAGCTGGCGGCACACTCTTCAGGCGAACTTATCATTTAGGCTCATTCAGTTTTGGCCACTTCACAAATCTTACTTGTTTGTCCACTTCCTCATCATTTGGCCGTAGGGGCCGAGTGGGGAACGTGCGCGACTTCTATTTTAGCGAAGTGTACCCGAAATAGGCTTATTGTTCGAAATGAATGGGTGGCCATCTTGACAGGAGGAAACAAGCACGCATTTGGAGACCAATTTGATGAATTTGAATCAATGGATGAATTTGAATCATTGAAGCAATGGCTACTTGAATGAGGTCCATCGCCACGGCGTCGGTTGGTGGTGCATAAGGCTTAAAGTCGTCTAAATATAGTTTGTGTATTATTTCAGCCAGGAGTGTGTTTTTTAAATCTAGTATGAAAGACAGAAAAAGAGAGGGACAATCGCCGAGCCATGGGCACCAGTGAGACGAGTAAGACCCATTGTGCTGGTAGCGCCATTAAGTTGTTTAAGAACACTTGTCAAAGAACTCTCCGTTTGTCAGGTAGCTTTCAATCCTTCTGACACTTGTAGTGTCAATACTTGCGCGAGTGGATTTTGAGAGTAGCAAAGATTGCATTAGTCGACCAAAAACTGTAGATAATTGAAAGTAGACGCAGTTGAAGTGGACGCGCGTGCTGTTAAATGACTAGGTCTTAGACCAGTTCTACTAACAGGTGGCTGTGGAGCCTCTGGTAAAACCATGTTGATGGTCATCCAACAGACCGCTATCAATGCAAAAATGAAAAATGTGTGCCCACGTCAGTTTAAACATTGTTATGCACCAGGGTAACGTTTGAGAAACAGGAAGTATAGGCAACTGTAAAAACTAAATACGGGCATTCTGACTTAACAGCATTCTGCACTGCACCACTCTCCTGGGGCACATTGGCTGTGAAAAAGCCCTTCCACCCTTCTCTTGACCCCCTCGTTTATGTCTCTAAAATATATGCAAACAACAAAATCAATCAAACAAAAACCAACCGTATTTATTTGTTTGTATATTTTGGGGACAAGGCAGATTCCCTACGATTTCGAGTCGTGAATGTGCTCATCGGAGCCCTCCCTCTAGCCAGGAATAGGGTCATTTTTTTCACTGATTTTCAAATAGCTCATCCGTTTCAAAATGATCGTATACCCATTACCCATCCTACCTCGCTTTTGTATTTTATATAAATCGGCCAAACTTAGTACGGTCCCCATCGCCAATTTAACCTCGATTTTACCATTTATTTGCTATGCTCTGCGAGCATTTTTTTATAAGTGACATTCTTAATCCTAATAATAAATATTAGCTTACTTTGTATTTTTTGTATAAATCTCACATCTCCCTTCCACCTCAAGAAACTTTCTGGTGTAATCAAAACGGCAACCCAATGCAAATATTTTTGTTTTTCTTTGTACTGCTTTTTGTTTCTATATATTTATTAAATTCCCAGAGATGTTTTGTTTCTATATATTTATAAAATTCCCAGAGACTCCTACATCTCTGTTTTGCGTTCTTCCTCCTTAATATCTCGTCTTCCGCTAAATATTGACCCATGTAGTTGTTGTCACCCCAATGTGCTTGCACTGACGTAGATAATCAAATTCCTTACTCTAAAGTCTTCCTTCCCCCTAAACCCCATTAAATACGAAAATTGCGCTTGTTATTACATTAAACATAAGTTCTCATGCTGCTTCCCCACATGCACACAGCATTTCCTAAACTTCGCTAGTGCCCTGCCTCAACACCTTTAAACATGCACCCTTTGCCCCTATATGCCATACTAACATCATACAATTTTTCGTTCGCGCTATTCTCGCTATATCTCACTAACGACAACAAACATCCTTGGTAACCCCTTAGCAACTTAAGACTATATAGATTATCTAGCTGGTATTATTATTCAAACCGTGTTATTCCTGTACATTTCTCCGAGTAACCACCGAACTTCTTTCAAGGCCTTCCTCCAAAATAAATGGATACAACTTTTGTTCCGTTTAGCATATCGTACGTTTGTCTAGATCTATCCTTGTACACATAATTGCGGTGCTTCCACAACTTGGTTTACTAAAAAAAGATATTATTCATCCTATATATTTCCTAAATCTGCAATACTCGAGGCACAATAGGTGTAATTGTGATTAGTCGCGTAATTTATAAAGTGTCATCATCTACTCCCTCCTTGAGAAAGAGAGAAACTCCTCCATTGCGCCAACCCTCAGGGAGTCTGTCTCCTCTAAATATATTATTAAATTGTTTCGCTAGATAACACACATTTTTTTTCCTAATACCTGTATAATTCCTACCAAAATTCCGCCACGATCACACGCTGTTGTGGGGTTGTTCGTGGTTTTTACCATGCGTTCGATCTCATCCGCGGTCGTTGTAATTTCTGTGCTAATTCTTGCCCTCTCACTCAGTAATCGCTTACTCGTCGGTCCCTCACTTATCTCTCACTCCTCGGTCCCTCATAGAAATTAAGTAACCCCCCCCCCTTCTGTATTAGCAGCCACCCCCACATTAATACGTTTTTGTGTGCTCTCTACGTTTGAGTGTCCATCGAATACAACCCGTTTTGCCCACGAGTTTATTAGCCACCGCATTCCCTGGCCCATCGGTTAAACTCAGCCGAGATATCTGTTGCAGCGTTTGATGTCGCTGTTGTGGTTGCTGCCATCGCTGTTGCTGATTTTCCTTGACCGCTAGCATCAGCTCTTTCCCTTGTTGTCGCTGATTCGCGCCCCTTTCTTTCTCTACCTCTCTCTTGTTGCCTTGTGGCTGTAGCCGCGCACCCTCTCTGTCGGTTTTGTTGCTGTTCCTCTGTTGCTGTCGCCTGTTGCCGGCGCTCGCCTCCGCCGCACCGTTCTCCTCTTCGTCTGGTCTTTCTTCTCCCTATTCCTTGCCACTGTGGCTGAAGTCCAACGCCACTGCCTCCTCTTCAACTGCGCGCCTCTCCTCCTTAGTCTCTGTTCCCCGGCATTTATTTTTCATTTCTTCGACGATTAGCCGCTACCGTTGACGTAGTCTCCGCAACAGCGGCCAGCCTCTCTCTGTCTCTGTCTCTCCCTCTGAGTTCACCAACATATACAATGTAGGAATAAGTTCTACAATATTAGATCGCTAGAGTAACTTTTGACTTGGAATAACATTGCTGTTCAACGTCAAGTGCACACTTAACCACAAATACTACATATTAAAACCCGAAAGGTTGGATCACTACTTATTTTCTCTTTCTCCCCCCCCTCTCTCTCTCTCTCTCTCTATATATATATATATATATATATATTATATATATATATATATATATATCTACGATACTATTCCTTGAGAAGTTTAATACACCAATATAAGCGAAATATTTTCGTATATACCGTTGCCGATTTAATGCCCGCCCCTAGAACTACGAACAATGTACTGGCGAGAGAGAGTCAAGAGCATATATATATATATATATATATATATATATATATATATATGCATACATTCTTTCATTAGAAATGTCGCGTTGAAATTGTAAGACTGCTGCGTAGAGTAAAGATCTTGATCACGAAAACAACCTACTTGTGAAGTAGTTCGATGTTACATAGTACACGAGTAAATATATATATATATATATATATATATAAAGGCTAACAATAGCTAACACAGTATGGGTAAAAGTATATTCATAGTCTCAAAGTGTGGCGACAGTCTCACGAAGCTGTTCGTTCGGGTGTAAGCAGAGTCAGCCTTTACAAATCGCCGCACAGCAATATACATGCTCCACACTATTTAGATAACCTCCCCATTTTATACCGTTAATTTTGAGGTTCACAATGAGCGGTTAGCTTATAGCATGCAATTGTCTAAACTGAACAAAACAAATTCATAAACGAAATGTCTAACCCGCGCTACCCGTGTTTCGAACATGTGCTGATTAGATGGCTAAAATCGAGTGTTTTTTTCTGGTGCAAGCAAAATACTTTGATCTATCATTCGTTTTCATCAGGCCAACACAAGCTCATCGTACTCCACTGTATGGTCGGGCAAAGCCGTTCTAGCTGAACGCTACTCACGAGTCGGGAGCCAGTAAAGCTGATATAATACCAACTGTCATTGATGATCGTAGGCGGCTAGACAGAGATTTGCGCACACACCGAATAGCGACAGAATACCTCTTTTAGTACAACGTCGAGATCTGCCGACGGATATGCAAGCTTTAATGCGATATCGCTGCGTCGACTCGGTTACTAACTAATTAACTTATTCGCTACGAAAGTAAACGCTACTTCATCTGCTGCTGCTGCTGCGGCGGTGGTGGTTCGCTCTCTTCCTTTTTTGCTCTCGCCGTCTCGAACTAACGAGGCCATATTTTGGCAATAATTAGAAACCGATCTGGTCTATTGCCGATTGCTAGAAAATGGAGTTTTTTTTTATTAACAACATTCCTGCCCGTCGGAGCAACGACCTGCACCTATGAGCAGTGTAGACGTGAACGTCTCTGTTGCCCGTTAATTACGTTTGCGAGCGGCAAGGAAATGCTCAAACATCACTGCTAGAAGTTTACTATTTTCTGCATTGCAGCATATTTTGATTTTTATAGTACAAGGTGCAACCAGTGTTGCACTTATTTTCGTCACGGCGGCCGCGTGTAAGCGGGCGTCATGCACAGTTCCAAGCCGTGAGAATAAAACAACGCGCACTACCAACTGTGTAGTACGTGAAGATTCATGTTTGGGCATGAATCAGCATCATACTATTTCAGAAGGATACCCTACGTATCCTTCCGAAATCGTATGATGCTGATTTAATTTAGTTTCTACATAGCCTTGTGAAAGCTCGTGGCATGACAAGCCTTCTGTTTTCGTATTAAAACTAGTCACTGCGTAAATGACGGCATTAAGGATCATTGACTCCTTTAGTGCAAACGATCGGCTATTTTCAGGGTTATAATCTCAGCCTGCTCCTATTCTTGGTCTTATTTGGTGACCTACCGGGCCTAGTTCAAAACCAATATTTCTGTGCTCGCATAACTCCCTATACCGGTGACCTCGTGGTATATGAAGGAGTATTGATGGGTGTAAAAAAATATTTGAGAACGCTAGAGGCATACAGGTTACATACTATTGACGATTAGTAAACGGAGATTCATGTACCATAGAGGCATATAAGTTTAACGATTAACGCATCGAAGATAAAAGCTATCAAGTTAAGATCCGGGGGACCCCTACCCACTAAAAATCACCTTTTCCATCACCTTCTGGTTCGATATTGTGAACCATAGCCTCGAGACCAAGACAGGGGAGTCTCATGCTGCGACCCTTTTCTTAGTGTACGAAAATGTCCCGAGCAGGGAGTGGGTCCTGTCCGGGAGTCGACACTAGAGGCCTAGTGTTGAATCGCGATCGGCGACGATCTTCCTGGTGATTTTTTCACGCTTAAGACCGTCTAGGTGTAGGGTCTCAGCGCGCCAGTCCGTTAGCGACTCGAGCATATTGGCTACGATGGTCAGAGTCGGGCTACCCTTGTGGACACAGGAGGAGCCTGTGCGGTTTGCCGCGAGGGCCCTCTTTGGTGTGCGCCACGTAATCGGGTGCGCCTGTGGTGCAGAGGACCCAAGTATTTGTATTCGCCTTGTCGGGGGACCCCTGACGGAAAGTGATATATTTAGTTTAGGTAGGGCTCCTGTAGAATTTATCTTGGAGTTTACTTATCTGGGCGTAAAACTAACACCAAGCGGCACATCTATCTCGGCCCACAAATCTCAGCGAGTTCATAACCGCATGGTCGCCATGACCTTAATCCCGACGCCACAGATGTTCTCAGTAGAAACAGCGTTCATTCTGTTTAACCTGAAGGGTACCTCAGTGCTATCATCTGTTATCACACTAATTTGTTCAAGCTCAAAACCAATATTCCTGTGCTCGCATAACTTCCTATACCGGTGACCTCGTGGTATATGAACGAGTATTGATAGGTGTAAACACATATTTGGGAACGCTAGAGGCATACAGGTATTAACGATTAGTAAACGGAGATGCATGTACCATACAGGCATATAAGTTTAACGATTAACGCATCGAAGATAAAAGCTATAAAGTTAAGATCCGGGGGACCCCTACCCACTAAAAATCACCTCTTCCACCACCTCTTGGTTCGAAATTGTGAACCATAGCCTCGAGACCAAGAAAGGGGAGTCTCATGCTGCGACTCTTTTCTTAGTGTACAAAAATGTCCCGAGCAGGGAGTGGGTCCTGTCCGGGAGTCGACACTAGAGACCTAGTGTTGAATCCCGATCGGCGACGATCTTCTATTCGAATACCCATTGGCTCAACAGCTTAGCGCTCTCGACACTGTGAAGGCAACGTTCCTTAGGGAAGTTTGAGTCTCCAGAGGAGAACAGGCGAAGTTCTAGTCTATTGGGAACGACGTTCATCGAAAACCTGATAGGCCGCTTTCAAAATTTCGCCTACGGCGTCACTGCGAGAGATCCGTAAGGTTTTTGCAATGTTAGACAATACATAAATGGAACCGTTTTTTTATCTGCGCCACGTTCGCACCAGCTTCTCCGTGGCTCCACCACAAACTGCGCCATTGAATTGAGTTACATAGCTCTTGGGATAAGTGTCGCTATACATTTTGTGGCCTTATTTGCACCAAATGTCATCATGTCGGTCAGCGCTAGCTATTCGGGCATTGTGTCGGCGATCTTTTTCGAGTACGCATGTACAACATGTTCTATGCATGATCATGGTGAATGAAAACGAATGCGTAGCTTAGCAGTGTTATAAAACATGGCAAGTATACATCTGTGATAAAGTCTATGTTTGCTACGACTCAGTGTCATACGTATATAATAGTACATAAGCGTCCGACTGCGAGTATCTGAGCAAAAAGTCATGTAGCAACCGAAAAGATCCTGCCGCCTCGCTAGATCGGCTATAACGAGTGACTCGTTAGAGCGTAGCATAAGTTTCTATTTGCTCTCCCACCTTCCCGGTCACTACCTTGGCCCCACCACATGCTCAGCACAACAGCTGCCCAAATTCGCATGTATTTGTTGCAGATGTGAGTGCATTTTTTCTTGTTTAGTTTGAAATTGTGAATGTTTTATGTGTGTGTGTGAATGTGTGAGTCTGAAATAGCGATTTTGCGGACGACATGACATCGGACTTGCCAAAGATTGTCTACAGATCTTGTAGATAGATCCACACAAGGCTGGCTGAGTATAGAAGGAACTGCGCCTTGTGTTCAGTTTCAGTTAGAGTCGCATCATGTCTGTTCGCTCCGAGTGAACATCCAAGCGTCATGGTTTTGTTGACAGCAACGGAACGTCACAAAAACTAGCAAAAACTTTCACAATAACAGCAAGCAAGAGCAAGAACAAGCGTTGCAGAGGCTTGGAAAAGGAAATCAAGCACAGTTTGTGGGGCGTTTGCGTGCGAGTGTCGGTGCGGTGTCGATATGTAAATGTATATGTTTATTGGTGAGCAACACACTTCGGAGTTCGAGGCGCTTGGTCAGAACTGTCAGTGTGAACTCAGTAGTCATCTCTCATCATTGATCAAGATCATCATTGATTCCACTCGACTAAGTCAGGACTAAAGTCCGGATACTCGACGGTCCGGCAGCCGCTGCTGTGGCTAACGCTAAAGCGGCCGATGGTTGCGGAAAACTAACTGCCTGTGACAGTAATGACTAACTGGGCCTCTTGTCCACCGCGAAGAAAGCGCTACTCGTAACGGCTCATATATATATATATATATATATATATATATATATATATATATATATATATATATATATCAAGGTTATATGCGTCCAGTGGCCTCTTGCGTGCGTCGTTGTGACAATCAAGTCAATTTACGGTTAGGTCCCAGGGTCTTCATATTAATAATACTTGCTAAATATACTTGTTCACTGTCTATTGCGTTTTTTTATATCCAATCAAACGGCCTAGGGGAGCAGCCCTAGGCCGTTTGATTTGATATAATCACGCCCACAGGGCGCACAAAAACTGATTAGTACATTCAAATGGTCCGCTGTCATAACTGCATGTACCCCGGAAAGTAGGCCGACACAGTTGCTAGGTTAGTCTTATGGCTCCCATCCACAACCATTTATTATTATTATTATTATTATTATTATTATTATTATTATTATTATTATTATTATTATTATTATTTTCACTTGGAATGGCAAGGCATGATAAGTTGACAGGCACAGCAGAGCTAGCAACGGCACGCAATGGGTGTGCAAAAGGTCTTGTACGTACTACGGACTTCACCTGCCTTACTTCTGCCATTAGAAACTTTGGATCTCGGCGACCAGGTGAGGAGAGCCTTGGGAAACATCCTTGACCTGACTCTCGAGGATAAGGCATGGGCGCAGGCAAGCCTACCAGTTCCGTGCCGCCAGTGGTCTTAGACTTGGCAATGCCATGTTTAAGAGAGAGGTCTCAAGTCATCAAGCTCTTTGAGGCCACAGTGGAGCCAAGATCGACCGTGTTCCTCCGACAGAGAATGTCATGGTAATTACGGAAAGGCAACGTCTAGATGATGTTCAGTGGTCACCGACACTCAAGTAATCATAATAATATAAGCATTGTTGAAGATGCTATATAGGTAATATATTAGTTATTGTCATACATTTGCAAGTCGATTATTACGGGTTTACATTATTTCTACAATTCCTCGAGGCGCCACAGCGGAGCCGAGATAGACCGCGTTCCTCTGACAGATAATTAATATAGTAGTAATTGTGATATATGTGGATAATGAAAATCTGAAACTCTCGTTAAGAATATTATTATTATTAAGAGGGGATTTAACAATTAAATTGGCCGAGCAGTAACAGGTGATGGGCGTACTTAAGTGCGTGTGTAGATGTGCGTAGCATTACGTGATATAACTTCATTTCGAGCTAATTGGCGACTGCAAAGAGAGAGCCTGTTTTGCTTTGGGTACTAAATAGAAGACATTGTACGTCAATTCCCTCGCGTGTCTGGGACCCGAAATGTTCTCTATCTCCCTCTCTTCATGGTCAACTCCTCTGCGTCGTCTGTCCTATATGCAAGAGACGTCCCAATTTATTATAATCATGCCAGCGTTAAAGTTGTGCCTAGAAGTCCTACGAGTCCAACAATCGTCGACCTATTGAGACTTCCCAGCAGATGCAAATAGGCGCACACGAGTTTAGTTGTCGAATACGGAGTTGTCCCTTAATGGACTCAAAGTGGCTTTTTGTTCGCAACGCTGGACTTTAAAAATGGAACACAGTGTACTCGTAGGAACATAGGTACAAGTTTTCCAACATAATGCGAGTTAACGTGTTCCGTTTGAACAGTAACTGAATCCAATTTAACAACAAGTAACCAAACTCTAAAATGCATACTTGCATTGATTTTGCCCGATCTTACGATAATGCAATCATATTTAGGCTGCTCTCTGATAGTACCATACAGGTGGTTTTCGCGTAGAATACTAGTAGTTCTTTAAGCCAGAATGCCACTTACACTTTTGCTCTACCTGGTATTTTTGTCTGCAAACTTAGGCCCATTGCCGGGCCCAATCCAGGATCCAGCTAGCCGGGGTAGATTAATCTAGCTGCACATCCAGGAGTATTACTATCACTGATCAAGAGAAAGGTGACACCATCGCACACACTGCAACGAAACGCCATCCGAAACGAGCTTTTTGAAGAAATATAAGGTCAGGGTTAGCGAAAGACAACTTTTGACATTTGAAAGCTCTAATAATAATATATGGTCGATTATTGACTAAGTGTTGTCAAGGCTGCAAGAATGAACCACTAACTTGTGTAGTTTTATGCTGTGTTGGTTGAGTAAATATTTAAGTAATACGAAGGTGGCTTTTACGTGCTCACAGAAACCAAAACAAATATTTTTTGAACATTGACGACAAAGCTTTCTTCTTTGTTGCATATGACTTTTCTTCACAAAAAATGCCCTACATGTCATGTCTGACAGATAGTGACAGTGCAATGTGTGTTTATGGTAACACCTAGAGCCTGAATAAGCACTGAAATCAAAATGCTTGAAAAAAAAACGATTGCGTCAGTAAGCCTGCAACAATTAGGCGGAACTATATATATATATATATATATATATAAGCCCTTAACTATTTAAATGAACGCATTTTTCGGGAATTGCACATAGCGTAGTTGTACCGCTAGCTTGCATTCCAGATTATAGGTATGAAAATGCTTCGCAATTATGTCAGTTGGTAAAGAAGAACCCTTCCGTACCGAGTGGAAGCTATCGCAGAACGGAAGTAAATGACGGACGACCAACCAATAACTAGTCGACCGCCAAAACCGCAACCTAGGTCTACACGTTTCCTCTTCTGAAGCGGTAAGCTGGTAGCATCACTGCCGCGAAGAAACAACCCCTGTAAGGAAGAGGAAAAAGCTCTGCTTTCAGCCGCGCAAATAATCAGTCAGATTTCCAGAACCCTGTGAAATATGTAGACGAGGCCACTTCGAAGGTCCGCAGTTTGAGCAAACTGTAAACGGGGGGGGGTGCATCTAGAGGAAACGTTCATGATAGTCATGTAAGTGGGTTCTCTGTTTAGAATATGTGGGAATCCACGCGAAGTGACAGAGTTGGCAATAACATACGTAACTGTAGTAAACGTTTGGTAGGACATGACATCAAGAACAATTGCTTTTACGAAATAGTAATAAATAATACTTAATTTGCGAATATTAGTTTTAGATTACCGTTATTAAAATGAGGGTTGCACTTATCGTCGCCTAAAACAAAGTCTGTCAAGCGGCATTTAGATGTTAGTGGAATCGTTTACCAGGTGTAGCCTTGAAACATGTTAAGATTTTAAAGCCGAATAATGCCAAATTGAACGTCAATGACCTTTCAACGTATCGTGCCATGTACGTTTGCGCCATACCAAACCGCCTCTATACAATTACTGTCGTTCATCAGTCGACTGTATGCTTAAGCGGGTATACAAGAAAACATAGAAATTATACTGTTTATGTGAAAATCCGGTTGCTGAACAAGGCACACTGGTACTTTCCATCTCGTTATGGAATGATATGTGCTGAGTTGAGGTCTTTGCATCCGCGTTTACGACGCTAAATACTACCAGGCAGCATTGTTGTAGCAAACCGCTTTATTGCGCCGAACTTCCGTGTGGGACGTGTTGTCATGTACAGAGTTTGCGTCAAAGCTACTTCGAGCGTTTCGTCAAACGCCACTTCCAAGAGTGACCGGATGTTTACCAGGACCGCAGGTCGTTTTTTATTGTCGGACCTCGAATAAGCCGAAAAACGCGATCCAAATTGGATGAAATTAGAAATGTTCTCACCTGTTTGTTTTAAGTCCTTATGCCGTGTATGAATTTACAGATAAGCGTCGTCAGTACTACGGATGCAAGATCAAGCTTAGCCGGCCAAATAGTACGTATGAGAGCTATCGATAAGTTGCATACACATATAGTTATATATTACTAATTATTATTATTATAAATGTTAACCTCTAACAAACCTATTTTCACGTCGGTCCGTACCCAAATGTCTTTAGGAGATACTTTTTATCTGCGCCCTTTTACTTTGAGAAGTCTGAATCTCATTTTACTCGGTATGCCTTGTGTGCTTCTGCACCACATTTGCTACGTCGACCCGAAAACTGGCCCGGAAACCCATTCTGATCAGCGGGCTGCGGGAAACACTTCGCGACGGTGAGCACTGTTGTCAGTCCCTTCGCAGCGACGCAATTATCATTTTGATTGAGTTGCAGGCAGAAGACAAAGGCTACAAAAGTGAAAATGCCTTGGAACAAGACGGGAAGCATGTGGATAGATTTCAATTTCGTCCGTTTTTAAAACTCTTCGCAATTTTTTTTATGGAATCGAAAACGAGAAGTCCTCGCCCGGTTATTGAGCCTCTCACTTTTGTACACATGCAAAAATATAGTGGCGGTCCTGTTGTTGCCATAGTATCAAAATTGCTACATTCGAGCTGAATGAATTTACAGCATGACTTGCCTCTCGTAACAAAACTGGATGCAATCGCTGTGCAACTTGTCTTGTGTGTGAACGTCTTACTTCTTCTATTTGAGGTGCTAATTAGGGGTTATCCTTCCGCAGCTTAACGTATCATTAGGATGCGCCACGTTCCTCTTTTGGCTCTAGTGGGCGATCGGCCAAAACGGTCTCCATTACGTTTTTCCTGTCGCATATAGTAGGACTGGTGGTACACGAAGGTGAGCGTCTGTCCTAGGGATTAGCGCGATGGGGCTTTCCATTACGGATCGTTGATATACGTAAAAATACGTTTTACAGCTGGGCTGACCGTTCACAACTGTTCACTGGGCCTATGATGCCTGTTCCCTGGGCCTATGATGCCTGTTTCCTAGGCCTATTTTCGGGACAAGTTTTGATAGTCTCAGATAGATAGACTATTTTTTCTGGACAAGGCTCTTCTTTCACAGTTACGGCACTATGATCGTCATGTTTCCATTCGCATTTTCTTTGCTTATCTCATTACCACAATTATCTCGACAGGAGAAGAATTTTCACAGCGGCTTTTGCAACGAGCACCGCAACTTTTCGACCACAACTATCTAGTTCGACCAGCACGACCATGGCCGGATCCGCCGGCAACACAAAGCTTTTGGAAGGTGAAGCAATTGAACGGCTGATTGAGCTCGGCGGTGAACGGACGCAGTGAAAGCCTGAAACCGCGTAAGTTGCGTAATTCCTGTCCTACGACTACATCGATTTAACCTAACCAACATTCCAAAGCAGGTCGAAAGCGTAGAGCACTTTGTGGAACCGTTACATGGACGAGGCTACCGACCAGATCGGTATTTAACAAATGGGCGATGGTTCGATGGTACCACATTTGCTGCGCTGGGAAGGTAGTTTCATGTCGTAACCACGCCTGCCGGGGGGTAAGAAAGAGACTCGTCGTCATGCTTCGGCTGTGTAGGATAATTTCGAATGTTCCTTCGACGATCTAATCGAGATTTTTTTCGTACTAAATGTTGTTAATACGTCTGGCAGTATGTCGCTATTTGCGCATATAGTAGAATAAAGCAGAAGTACATCAAGACGTGGTGAATAGTGCGATCAATTTATTCACGCTATAATGGAGAGCGTATTTTGGGGCATACTTTCAAATGTTTGAATACCGACTGTTACCGATGTTATCTGTTTCGTAGTTGTAATTTATTTTACAACGATAACGATTCAGATCGTGGCGTCCGGCAGTAACTAGTTGGTTCACTCTCGCCGAGAGCTATTACCTTTTTAGAATAGGCGCATTTGCATCTCTATGGATATTACTACGTACCAACAACTATGCAGTAAAGACCAATGAGTACAAACATTAAAGTTGTCGACCGACAATTGCTAAACGTTTAGTTATTAGTCGTACTACTACCAAATTACTATGGAGACCCTTCAAGCTGAATACCAATGAATGGATTAAGTATTCGCTTGCCATGCCTATCTAAAAACACACGCTACCTTTCTATACCGCGGACGCTTAGATCAGCAGCAGCATAAGCAGGCATGTCAAGCCATCTAGAGTTCCCCAACAGCCTTTGGCAGCATAGTTCCTGACTCTCAGCTGTATGGTTTACCGTCTATTCTCAATGACCTTTGCTCAAATAAAATGCAGTCAATAACAGGGATCGAACCTACGACACCCCGGTATATCGCAACCATGACTAACATATAATAATAGCTCCCTAGACCGCGCGGCCACGTGTGTTATGTTGATAGGTTGTAGAGACCTGCCAAGCCTTGTAGAGGCGCTTCGCAAAGATCATGAACACTGAATTATGGTAAGAAGATTCGCAGAGTTTGTCTCCGAGGTGAAAATAACGGCCGCACAAAGTCGAGCAGCCTAAATGGCAAAGAGTGGCCTGGTGAAATAATCTCGAGAAGACAGTAATGGAGGATAAGGCGTAAGGAGGACGACTAGATTTAGTGGGTTTGTGAGCCTCACAACCGTGGCCTTAAAAACAATGACGCCTGGTATGCATATCCATATTGCCAGTCAACCTCTATAAAAAACCATATATATATATATATATATATATATATATATATAGCAAGCGAGATGGCGAGCACTGACGAGTGAGCAAACGTGTTGTAAATTATTAATAAATTATCACAAATTGTATATATATATATATATATATATATATATATATATATATATATATAATTGTACTTGGGCTAATTATTTGTGCTTATATTCGTGTTGATAACGAGATAACGGCAAAGAAAAACTACTGTTGGTGCCATATCTCCTGGCCCACACAGACGCTCCTCCACCGGTGGAACGGCAACCAACAGCTTCTGCATTCGCAAAGCTAGAGCAGGCAGTGGCTGGACATATTGTACGCGTATAGTAGAGGGAAATAGGAAGAGACTAATATATTATGCAGGTGTTACGAATTATGATTGACCTTAAGCTGCCGTCCGGAGTATAACATCACACCGAGACGCCCGAGTCGATGCGACCTGGATCCAGCACAGCTAACCCACTTCCAGAACTTGAAGGTCAGTGCTGCAACTCAACTATCGATTCATTGTTACTGTTGTTGCCGCTATCGTGTTTGATTACGGGGTCATCTTCTCTACAATGGGATATTGGGATCAAAATATGACTCTCGTGTTAGTGACTTTCTTAAAGCTAGAGTGTATTTTTTTAGAACGCGAGAATGTTGACCATCCGGACAAGCTTGCGACGTAAGGAAACAGCGCAAAGCTTCAATAGACCTAATATAATTGTTCTGTTGATTTGACTGCGCCCTCAGCTGCCTGACCCGTGAGAATGCCGCGTTTTTCATCGAGGAAGAAATTCGCTTGTACAATCGTAGAATTGGGAGACAATAAGCGATGTAAGCACTGGCGCTGGATAGTGCAACGTCACCAACGGTATTTTCTTTCTGTCTGTTTAATTTTATATGTTCTTAAACAAATTAGTCTGGTTCTGTCGATCTATTGTCCTTTTTTGCCCTGATTGCCCTTCTGCCCTCTTACCACTCCGTACTTTCTCCATGGAAAATACGGATTGGTCAGGCTTTTAGCCTTGTCGGTCGACTTTTCTTGATTGATCTAGATTAAATAACAAACGCCTGTCAAGGAGGCTTGAAAAATATTTAACCTATTGATTGTCATTATTTAGTAGGTTTGCTGCTGTTGGCCTTTTGGTGGCAGTTACTAAGATTGTTATATACTGCTTCGTGTAATACACATATGCTGATTTTCATCGTATTGTCCTATTCTTCTACTGCTTCAGTTTCTTGAATACCGGTTTGATTTCGGCATGTTGGCTTAGCCCCTGGGTTCGCGTTACAGTAGCCGAAGAACATACGTATTAACTTGGAGCTTTTCGTCAAAGCTGCTGCCAGATTCTGCTCTAGAATATAGTCTCAGCGTTCGGCTTAATGATTCATATATATATATATATATATATATATATATTGCATTCCAAGATGGTACATAATTACAATACAGTCATCATTGTATACAATTTGAACATTTCAGCGACCGTCCCACCGGGCGAAAAAGTGCAAAGACCGCCGATGCGTCTGGTGGCTCGCTGCGTAGTATTTAGCGCACATGTGGGAGCAGAACCGGCACTAACATTGATCGCCAACGTGGTGAAATCCTTAGGTCGAACACACGAAATTATGATAGCCAAACATAATGTACCTTGTATACACGTGCCGGCTGGTGCATGTCTTTCATAGATGTGTCACGGTACACATCTAACTGCGGTACCTCTGCTGAGGCCTCCGTCACTTTTCCCTGCTGCTCTAAAAAACATTGCTGAATTGGTCCTGTAATAGGTAACTTAAGCCTGACTCTGATTGTTTCCATTGCCGGTCCGCAGCCCGCTAGCAGGTTTTTCGCCGTCCGCGGCACGTTTCGTATATATCTTAATGCATCTTTCTAGCTGCACAGGATTTGCCGTTGAAAGATGGCCCCACATTCTGCCAAGGCTGTAGCCTAACATTGGCACAATCTTAGCTTTTACTTTTGTGTGAATAGAGGCAATAGCCGCCCGACACCTGTCGCCGATGTGCTGTATAAAGGTCGTTCCCGTATAGTGTAGTCTCAAACCCCAACACGGGAATGAGTTGATAAACTCCAGCGGTTGGTCAAAATAGGGCATTACGTCGGCTGCACCCCCACGGCGAAACTTCATGGCGTTCGTCTTCCATGAATTTATTTGCAGGCCCTTACGGTGAAGGTAACTTTCCAGGTCGCTGACATTTCGACGAATGGAACTGCGGTCCCGGTGGGCCACTACTATGTGCGTCGAGCGTTGGTGTGCTCATAGTTATGATGTGATATTCGTTCCTGTTATGATGTGATATAGTTATGATGTAATGTTCGTTCCTGCCCAAACAAGTACCACATTGACAGTGCTCGAACCGCTCTGGCTTAGATATGTGACCCAATCGCAGTCTCTTAATGCCTGCCGTACAAGCCGCTTGTCTGTTGTTCCGCTTCGATAGGTCACACAGGTGGGACATCTTCTTTATGGATTTACTGCCTGACCACGAAGATCTTTATATTTTGTGTAAAATATGAACTGTTTATGTTCGTTACAAAGGTCTCGGTTCGTTTCCATCTGATGGTCATAGCATTCGGACGTGTCTTATAAGTGCCCCAGGATAAAGGGCTTGCACCGATTTCCAGACTATTCATCTAAGACAGCCACACCCCCTCTTATTGAGAAATTTCCAGTTCCGTACTTCTAAATACCTTCAGTGTAGCGTGAAACAAATTGAACTTCACCACGTGCAAAACTCCGAACGCCGTTTGCTACGTGCAAATTAAAACTGCCTCCATTTGCCACAATTCGAAACGCCGCCATGTGCAGTAACTCGCCACCCCCGAAAATTCAAACATTGCGAAACGTCTTATAAGCGACACAATAGCTAGTTCAAGTAAAACTCGCACATTAACTGGTTAACGGACGGAAATTTTCTAGAGCGGAATCGCATTCAGCCTCAGCTTTACCTGAGTGGCGGCGTAGTCTAGAGGGCTAGTGCGCTAGTCATGGTTGTCATCTACCGGGTCTCGCCGGTTCAATCCTTGTTGTGGATCGATTTCCTTTAGGGTTGCTCACTGGGAATAGATGATATTCTATACTGCTGAGAGTCAGCGGCCACGCTGCCACAAGAGCTCTTGGGGAAACCCTCGATATTTCAACATGCCTGGCGCTCGGTGCCTTGAAGATATGCCTCACGGTGAGTTCCAAGCCATAGGGGACGGAGGACGGCCTAAAATTAAAGACAACCTTCTTTAAAAGAAATTCAATTTTAGCGCGGCTTCACCACTAATTGGTCTGCATGTACACAACTTCTAGAAATTACATAGAATTTGGCTATGTTTGTAAATACTCGAAAAACGTTTCACTGGGTTTATCATGTAGTATCATAAACTTTATAATGTAGAATCCACGAGCCAAAAAAGCGAATAGTAGAAAAGCCCAAGGAAACTATGTACACTGGAAACTTAGTGTAACCTGACTTTCTCAAAAAGAAGAGCTAGTCACACTCTTGAGGCCAAGACAAAACCCCACGCCTGCCAGTTCTGAGGGGAAAAGAGCTTCCTCTGACTAACTATATAGAGTAGAGAAACCTACAGCTTGTACGGACGGCAATGGCTGATGCAAAAATGCTTAGCAAGTACCGGACTACACGCCCCAAAGCAGAACGAACTATGTACCTACCTAAATATACGAGATATTTGCCTTAGAGTCCTTAAAGTAGGTTTCACCCAAACTAGAACAAAAGGATAGTCCGTCGAGACAAATACCAACCCACTTTCAGGGCTCCCTTCTTGGCATAGATATAAAGCATCCTCCTCAAAAAGGAGCTAACCGAAAACCCATACGCAAATCTTATGCGGGAATGGCCTGTGGACAAGCCTCGTCATAAGAGACAAGGTTTCAACTAGAGCTTTAGTCAGCGGCACTAGCTATCCAGGCAGCCGTGAAGATTATTTTTATAATAAAAGCTTTAGAGCAAACCAAATATTATAATGACTGTACAGTATTGATGCGATACCTAAACATAATACTGTACACGACAAAACGAATAGGAGAAGACTAATTCCGCCGGATTTTTTTGTCTTATGTCGACGTCCTACGGGCTCTCGCGAGCGACGGCTGGAGTATAGGTTAAACGAGCTTCAAGAACAGCTACAGGCGAAATCAGCCCAATTGTGCCAGGAACTACTACTGTCTATGCTACTGGCTAATTCTATTCAATGAATAAAGACGCACGCATCTTTGGACGCGACAGTCCAAGTGACCTCACAGAAATCATAAGTCTATTGATCGAAAGGACATACCCAAAGGGCTTACTAAGAACGGAGCGCTAGAAATGGCTTTCATCAGTCGTCCCTCAATGGCTTCTACGACAGAGTCGTATGTATATATCTCGACTGGGCACGGTGCCGAGCAGATGAAATGTTTTTGGTGCAACGGTGTTCCTCATGTCTGAGCTTTGATCATATGGCCAGGGGACTGTACAGCAGCACCACAATGCTACCCTTAGTGCTTTCAATGCGGAGAACAAGGATACGTCGCAAATTGCTGAACGGTCAACATGAAGTTATATGTATGTAGCACGCAGAGACACCACGTCACTGCGACGCGGTCTGCTACTTTCGACCTCGCGAGCTACTCAGCACATACCTCTCCCAATTCCACCTTGAACCTACATGACTACAAGGATTTATTCGAATTTGACCTCTCCGTAAGCATCAGTTGTCTCCTAATGTCGATTGTGCACGGGACTGCGATGCGGCCCACGGTGTTTGGGGAACAACTTCTCAACAAGGAAAAAGAGATCCTTCTAGAACGGGCAACACGAACAGAGCTAACGCTCACGAATACTTCTGGGTCCACCTTCGATAACGATAGATTTAAATCCATGCTCGATGTGATGTTTGTTACAGAAAAATAGCTCACTAAATAACCGACAGATAAATCCACGAGAAGCAAGATAACTTATCGGACCACCCGCTCCGTCACTTTAGCGTTCTCTCAGTTCTTTTTCCCCACACAACTGCAGCAACGCCTTCTCGGGCTAACTTCAAAATATCTGCACTTCTTGAGAGAGAGAGAGAAAGAAATACTACTGTGGAGAGGAGCATATCTATAACGAATCTTCCATGATATCGCAGAATCAATCAAGTCTTCATGGTTCTAAAATAGCTCGATCAACTAGAGCAGCTGCAACAAGTCCAGGTTAGGCGTTGCAACTGTTGCTGGCGTCACGTTTAGCTTTGTTGTAGCGGAATCGCTGTATTCTGTCATTGTCCTGATGCTGGTACTAAGAGTTTAAATCCTTAACTTTTGCTGACTCTCCCTGATACTTCCCCGCCCGCTTCCTCCGGTCAACCTCCGACAAGCTCCGAGGCGTCTCTCCGGTATAAATCCCCTTTTCATCGGCAACGTGGCTGGTGGGCGGACGGACGGGCGGGCGTGTCGGCCAACTGACCTTGATCTTCCAAGGTTTCGTATGAGGGAGTTCACACGGTGTCCTTTCCCCCCTCGGCCCGGTGGCATCGTGTCGAGGCATCGTCGTTCGTTCCTAAACCGATGATGGCGCCAGCATCGTCGACGACTCGGCGGGAAACAACTTCTGTGGCGGCGGCGGCGGGAAAAGTGTGCTGTAGTATTGCGGAACGCTCGCTTGAGAACTGTCTGCCATCCAACGGGACGTCGACATTGACGACTAAAGCAGTCGAGCACAGGACGACGCATGCCGACGACAACCGTACGGAGATTGTTTAAGTTGCCAACCTGTGTCAGGTGTAGATGTGTTTGTGAGAACGCCGATGGAAGTGAACAGGTGGGTTTTATGTCTAGCCCAGTAATCAGGCTGCATATTGCCACGTGTCAACCACGTCTGTCAACTTTGCGCACGCATCAACGCCTGGCAACGTGAAGTCGCTGCAACGTTCGCTCGCTCGCATACCAACGACCATCGATCTAGTATAGAGAACTACAAAGCGCAAGCTGAGTACACTTAGAGTTTGGCGTCTGACACCGGGCGTCGTGTGATAGCAACGATAGCATAGGCTTGAACTTCAGTGAGGTTCGTTAGAGGAGAAGCTTCCTCATTTTTTGTCGACGTCTGTGCGAAGTAGTAGACAGGTGAGTTAGAAAGGTGCGCGTTAGAAAGGTGTCCATTTATTAACATTTGTTCAGCTCACACACTCACGTCGGTCACCGATTAGCGCTCGAACCGAAAACAACGAAACGTGCCCTATCAAAAAAGTTTGTGTGCTACGGTGTCGAAAACGATAACAAGAACAACAACAACAACAGTAAAAGTTGCTGTGATGGACGAACTGTGCAGTCAAAGGCGTACTGGATGTTACACCACGCGTACCGCGTATTGCGTACCTGCACGACAGATAACCATAACTTATTGAAGGACTAAACTCGATCGAATACCACACTGCGACCTCGTTTGCGGTGAGTCGGGATGCACCAGCAGAAACACAAACGTTTATAACACGATTGAAAACAAACAACAATGACAGTTGCAAAAATCCTGAACACAAATCTAATCTCTGCGTTGATTTTTTCACAAACTATTTAGTAGAATTTGTATGCGTTGCAAACGATTAAATAGTTTCCCCTACAAGAGATGTGTGTTGAAATTGTTGTCAGTTTTTTTTTTACCTTGCCGATTTAACGTGGCTTACTCGGACACTTGAGACTACCTGTATGTTGAAACTGATACTAGATATGAATTGAAGTTTGATTAACTCTGTGACTGTCACTCTTATTGTGTGGGAAACATGCCAAATGTAGCATGCGGGCCATTTGAGAGAAGGGTTGACGTTTCTATTTGAGAGCCGGACATATCCCGTGTTGAGGGACGAGATAATGTTTATAAATTTGGAGGGAAAGAAAGAGATATAATGTATGGTGGGAGCGAGAGAGAACGCGCAATACTGCGGAAGGGCCAAACAAATCCGAAACAAATAGAAAGATTTGATAAGCGACACTAAGACAATATAATATGAACCCTGCTCTAGCACAACAATACGTTCTCATCAATACCTAATCGCTGTAGGGTTTGTATTTGTTTTTAGTAGGGCTTGTATAGCAATGCATCATATTTCCCGTATACACATGTGTGTCACACAACCCATCCCTGGTCCGAGTTTATTTTGATAGTAGAGCTTCAATTTTCTAAAATCTTGACAATCCAATTGTTTTGAGTTTTAGTCAAACCCTCTGTTCTGGCACCGTCACAGCGCAACCACAGTACACTAATCGTCAGGGGTGTGCGCAAAATAGCGTCGATGTAGCGGCTTTGGGCGGTGCGTCGCAGACAGAAAGTAAACGTATTTTCTTCATAGAAAAATGTCCACCTCAATGTGTATTGCTCAAGGCACAACAGACTATTTTCAATTGACAAGTTTTTTTAACTCATATCCGTGACAAAATGGGAAATAGTTTTAGGATGATTTGTACTTAGGATTTATCTGAACCCCTTAGTGATTAGTCAAAGGCGAATAAGTTCCGTATCTTCGTGATTGAAGCGCTACGGCCTGACATACCACTTGTCGTGTTCAAGTAAATGCGCAGGCCGATATACTCAAACCTATATATGAATCTAAGACTCTGCTGTTGAAGAATAGTCTATCCAAGCGATCCGCCACGTTAAAAATTACAATTTCTGTCTATTTTTTGGAGTATTAAGTGTGTATCTATTGGAAAGTGGGGCTCGTCACCGATTATAGAGCCTTGGGACAGGAACGTACGCTGATTTTGGTTCGAAACAAAGATCGTACGTACTTTCGAGATCCAAGATCAGTTTTTTCCTTATACAAACACATAAATATACTAGTACCTAGATACATATAGGAGCTTACACACTAGAACAAGAAATGCTGTATACACAGTTATGCTACGCTAAAGCCTTTTATTTTATGCGGTCTTTGTGAGTGTTGCAGTTAACTGTTATAGAGTTTATCAAGAACGTAAAACGGGAAGATGCCCTATAGGAGATTTCTAAATTCGTTAGTAGATCTGCTTTCTTCCAACGATTTTGCGACTAGGAGGGCATGGAGGTGCCTAGCAACTAGAAAAAACCTCATAAAATGCCGGGACATACTCTACGCTTCAAGCACAAAAGTCTACATATTAACTCTAATAGAACTTGCAAATTAGGGGATGCCGCGCGACATGTCGCTCTATGTCATCAGCCTACAAACTAATAGGGAACCTCCTGCTGTTAACGGAAGCTTGCACTGATAACGCCGCGCATTCAGCAGAAGGGGCAACTGACTGTTATAAAGTGTCAGCCAGCATCTTTCGCCAAGCTCTAGAGACTAGATCTCACCTTTCTGGAATGAGCATTTTCACTGTTATCAGTTAATTGCGTATCAGACTATGGCATGGTACCTTCCTAATATATATATATATATATATATATATAGATGCCGCGTTCGCTTCACAACAGCCAAGGACATCATCTGCCTTGCTTGCGAAACGTTGCTTTGAGTCGGTCGCCCGCAATATCCTCCTTACGTTTTGCGGTATGTCTAAAGACTTCGTGGTATCGACACACTTCTAAGATCTAGTGTTTTCAAAGCAATATGCACGAAGTGGCAGCTTATTGACAGCTCGCGGCACTTTCTTCGCTTGTCCGAATTTGCGTGTTCTGCGACCCATACACAACCGATAGAGCTATGACGATGTAAGTTGCATGTAACTGTCTATCAACCTGCCCCTGTTGGCGAGCCAGGTACATCTCAGACAAAGTTGTTTGCGTGTGATCCCAGATCAGACAAGACTATGTTCGTGATATTTCATCAGGGTGGAACTCATTACTTCTACTCAGACCTTTGGCTCGAGTGGGGATAGTATTCATGTTCGTTTCAGTGCTCTTTTCGCTATATGATTTGGCACAGCATAAGTTCGCCAGCACTTTTTAGGCAGCCTAGCCTAGAATGTAGACCGTCAGAGTCAACCAGTTCACCGCACGACATATCTGATTACGGCTCACAGAAGGGGCGCCTATCCTATTAGCTGTTACCATGCGAACAAAGTTAGGACCAAGCATAGTGCCAAGCCGACGGGAGGGCAGAGCTTGAAGCCATTTTAGTATGTCTCGTCTTAACAACTTCTCTGCAAGACATCGGCTCATAAACGGATGCGGCTTCTGTTCATTGGTTCTAGCATTGGTGTAATTCTTTAACGAAAAACCTAAACAAAATTGACGTGTTACTGCAGTCAAACGTGCAAAGTGGTACAAACAACCACCAAAATGCATACTAGAACAGATGGCACGATAAGCGTTTTAAAGCGTCTGCCTCGACGACGTTTCAGCAAGGGACAATTTATCATGCGTTTCACGGCACTTGTTATTCCGCTATTACTGGCGGAAATATCGAGAGCAGCCCAGGCCCCCCGTGTGTCACTTGTGGCGGTGATCTCCAGCAAGTAAAATACCGCATTGTTAGTGAGGGCTGCACTAAACCCCTCCATACTGATTGAGCATATAAAATTATCAAATACCCGATCGGTACACTACAAACTGCAAGTCATGCTTTTGGAATGAAGTCGCTGTTACTATGGCAACTAACGGCGCAATTGTAAAAAAACACAACTGCGGCTGTCTCTGAACGATCTGCATTCACTCAAAAAGAAAATCGACGAATAAACAAAAGCCGTCAATAAATTGGTCACCGGCAATATTGGTGCTAGCATTATTGCCACGACCCCAGCTGTCCGCCGGGACAGCAACAACCATCCAGCATCTCAACGACAACAAACAATGCACACGTACAGAAGCAAAACTCAACAAACCCTCGCACGTCAACAACACCAAACGAACCCTTCGACGTCTGCGTACTCAAGATGGGCCAACATAACATGCCAACGCCGGAGCGGTACGTTCACTCCAAATGGAGGACGCAAGAATGCATGGCTGACACTTGGAACAGGAGGACACGTGTCGAATCGTCAACAACAAACGTGAAACAACTGGCACGAACCAATCTACGGAGTAGAAAAAAAACGACGACCGCAGGAACTAAACCCAGCAGATAAACTGAAGAAGGGGTTTATATGACAACGATATGTTCGAGAGATTGACACGTGGCGTTAAAGCAGCCCGAAACACAGCAAATACACACATAGACTAAATACAGGTGTATGTCGTGGAACGTTAAAAACACTGGAAACATTATATAATACGTCATGCAAACACAACTTTCTCGACGACTTAGACATTATGCTTTTAACCAAAACGTTTGCGACAAACACAGCAAATATAATTCAGTTCACACAACGCAAATTACATCGTGGACTTGCACTTGACCCTCGAGGAAGAGGCCGACACAAATGGGATGTGCTTATCGCCGCGGGAACGACAGAGTGTTTACATACTCAAAAGAAATAGCGCTGGAACTAGAAGAGTGCTCTACCTAGTATGCATTTATAGTCCACCAGATGGGTAACCCGCTGATATAATACAATATATTGAGGGCGCAATGAGCTATTGAATGAATACAAATAAGCATATTGTAACAGGGCGCGACTTTAATTGCGACCTATTAAAAGATAATGCACGGAGCGCAGCTTTTATATCAAGACTACATGAGCTTAGAATGCAAATTGGCAATAACAAAAATGAGGTTACGTACATTTTCTGATATGAAAGAAGTGCGGTCGATGTGGTACTTACCTTAGCACAGCAGTCACTATCAATTAGCAAGATGCATTCAGCGCATCGGCGCGAAAACACTATAGAATCACGTTCAATTTGCACCGAACCAGCAAGTCCCTCAGCCCCCTCAGTGCACACCCTCAGCCGCTTATTGAACCCTCAGATATTACAGCAAGCACTTCAACTCATTCAGCCAACAGACAATATCAATGTCACTTGATGAGCTATCTGGTGAGTAATTCAGATTTCATGCACACGATAACCGTTACACAAGCACACTACACACAAACCATGGTTTGATGAACAATAGAACAAGCTACAAAATACACTATATGCAGTCACACGGATCTTATCCCAGAGGGACTCCAACGACTCGCTGACACGGAACGAAATTTTAAAAAGAAAGGACCACGGGTCTCGACCAAATTGCGTATGAACATGCTAAAACAAATATACTATTTCTGTGCCCGCCAATAACCAAATTGTATAACGTATGCTTTTGCAGTAATAAATGACCGGAAGAGTGGAAAAATATCTTCTGTAGCCAATTTACAAAAATAAGTATGAAGTAAACGACCCAACCAACTACCGCAAAATTACACTTATTAGCGTCGTTTATAAAAGTACAACTTCAATTGTATATATATATATATATATATATATATATATATATATATATATATATATATATATATATATATATACTTAATTTGTTGTAAAGCGCTTATATGACGCCGTAGACCTAGATTTACCATGCATACAGCACAGATTCTTAAGGGGACGATCTATGTCAGATGCCGTTGCCTTTCTTTTAGACCATGTAAAGAGCCACCAAGGTCTACAAGAGATGACATATGCCGCATTTATCGATTTTAAAACTACATTCGACTGCGTTGAAAAGAAATATAACCTCATTAAAGCACTCTGAACTTGACATTTTGTAGAGCGATCTATGCATAATCTGATACGTAATATGCTGCAAGTGAACCTAATTACTATCCAGAACGGGGCTAATTATGTCAACTGGCCAGTAGCACAAAAAATTGGAGTCGTCTAGTCAATTATTGAACTCCTCAATCATTTTTGCTATCTAATAAGAGTGACCCCCGGCTGTCAGCAGACATACAGAAGAAATGCATAGCAAGACCACGGCGACCATGACCCTAGTAGAAAGCTTACTGAAATAGAACTAAAAGTCGCGTCAAATTTATTTAGAATAATTATTGTTCCTATAGTAAGATACTACGTTCACGCAAATACTCCTTATTTTACAATGTCAGACCTTAAAAACATAGATAAAATAATTCATACAGCGCACGTTAGGCTTGCCGAAGAACGCCTGGGCGGCGCTTGCACTGGAACTATGCCACATACGCACACTAATAGAAGACCGTACTGGACAAGATACCATTCAGTACACAAATCTTAAAAGACTACAGCTAATTTAGAGAAGACCTCAACATGACATTTGTAATGGGCCTCTATGTCGAGTGGTCTGCTTTTTGCATTATTATTATTATTATTATTATTATTATTATTATTATTATTATTATTATTATTATTATTATTATTATTATTATTATTTATCGTGGTCATATTTCACGGTGGACCTACTCCTTCCTGCTAGAAGAGCATTGCTAAGCTTCTAATAAGTGAGTACAATTTGGAATTGCGTGTGGCCGATATGCAAACAAACCGTTCAAAAACCTGAATCGTGCCTTGGCGTTTAGAGTGATGAATTGTTGGCTTCTTAGGCTACTGGAACGTACACAAAAAGTGTGCGTTTTAGCTACACCACATTCTGTAGTTGACGGAGAGCAGATTTGTTACATTGATCGATGGGTGAGTCTATACTAGAAACAAAGTCAGCCGTCACACCTAAAGCGCACTTAAACCACAGACGCATCAGGAAACTGTCTTGGATTGGACTATTCCCACAAACTTCCAGTATTTGGTCAAAGGGGACTCACAGACAGGAGATCAATATGTGAGATCGGGAAGAAAAGAGATTTATGAAGGCACATGTGCAGGTCAAGGCAAATTAAAATAGCGTTATAACGGCTCAATGATGCTTTCACAACCTTGGCAGCGTTCAATCAAAATCGGGGGTAACCCATACGTCCAGGTCGGACCCGTGTATAGGAGGCAGCCGTTAAATTTTAGGACAACGTCAAGTGCCTCGTGTTTCAGAACGACGCATTGATGGGGAAGTGAGAGAAGTATGTCATTCAGGATGTCATCACGCAATGCAGTCAGTTCAAGGACATCGTATTACTCTCCTCACCCGTCAAAATATCGTTTAGTCAACTCTACAACTCTAGCACAATGCTGCCTGAATTCTATTCAGGGTGTTCACCCCAACCCACTTCATGATGGCGTTGCTCTAACAACGACTCATGTTCTAACGGGCACAAGTGTTCCAACGGAACCTACCTCATGGGCAGTCGTGTATACAAGCTAATGGCGATGCCTCTTAGTTGGGACGCCTGCTTACGCCATTCATCAGCCGCAGAGAGGCCATCCTCTCCACTGTACATCACGCACTACATACTACGCACTACGTACATCATTCGCTTCAGGCTTGTAGCCTACGTTCTAGCTAGTTCCGCCCGTCTCAAATTCGAAAACACGCAATCACGAACGAACCAGTATACCGACAACATATTTGTGAATTTGCGGGCCACATTTGACTCGGAGTCAAGAGCAGTTGGGCTGCTCAAATAAACTTGCACAAATAAATAGGATCCTCACTATGACTAAACGAAAATTAGATCTCTTTTTAAGTACTTAGAGATTGTGTTGCTGCCTTGTTTTGAACTTGCCGAACACATTTACAGTTTGCGTGTACAATCAGAGGTGGCGACTCATGTTCTGGAACAGTTGCAGCACCTTTCCGTTAATGCTGCAAAGAGATGTTCCGAATCAAATAATTTTCAATTGTTACATGTTGCCCTTCTATATTTGGAGCATGGTCACTAACCACCATGAGGGTGTTGATTGTAGTAGTCAGAAATCATATTATTAAGTTGCTACGACGACCCCCTAAAAACTGTTTATGTAAGGTGGCTCCTACGAGAAAACACACCGTGTGAGGACCTGCATGTCATGCACAAACATGTCGGTCAGGCTGGTGACGATATACCAGTATGAGAGTGCATAATTAGGTAATAAAGAGTTAGAACAGTGTGATTACATTATTTGATTTTAATATATTTATTTCATTCAACTTAAGTATACTGTGCACCTCGTGTATAAGACTGTCCTCAGTACCCTCTATCTTCTTCACTCTTCTGGCGATAGAAGTAGTGCAACGATTTATGCTCCAGTGCTTTGCATTCTACCGGTGCCATGATACTTGGCATCCGTGTGCAGGCAGAACCGTCAGGTTCGACACAATTCGCACTCCCCGTAAAAGGCGGCGTTACGATATACTCATGCACTGTGTTATTTTCATGACATACTCGTATTTCAGGTTATAAAGGCTGGCGACTGTCACATGCAGGACAAGACCAAACGTGCAAGGCATTGAATACGTACAAAACCCGACCTTCCGTCAGGCTTGTTCGACTTAAGGTTCTCACTCCGAAATAAGACGTTCGTAGAGCACTGTACGGGGCACATTCAGTCTTAGCCGGATTGTTTCAGTAGCTGGTGGACAGCCTGATATGAGACACACAAAGCAGCTCCTCGCTCTCTCACCAACATTCTTGATGGCATGATTAGGATATATAAACAATAATAACTTGCTACAGTGCCTGGATTTGTGCAGTTTGTCGCGAACATTGTTCTTCTCAACATATAATAATAACTACGAAGATTGTAATTTGTAATTAATTCATTATTTAAGTTACATTTACCTCCGAAGATTGTAGTTTTTAGTTAACCATCAGATTTTCGTCAAACAAATCATTCTACAAATAGTGTGCTAATCATGCTAATAATAAACTCAGGAGCGATAAAAGTATTCTTTAGAATACCTTTAATACATAATAACTGGAGTTTATCGCAACAGGAGAAAGGAATGTACCAACAAGGAACGCACAACTGTCTCGAACAACTTTGTTAGTGAATTGTGACTAGTGGACATGGCTGATTCAAACATCTTTTATTTCAAGGGATAGAAAAAAACGGGAAAAAAATTACGGGAGTACCTAGAGACTCTTTTACCGGCGTCGGTCCGCTGGTGCGCGACTTCCGCGCGCTGCGGGGACCTTCACGCGCCAACATGAAAGTTAGTCAGACGGTGTAACTTCCAATAGTAACTCTCCCGGGGCCACTTAACGGTGGTAAGGGGGGCAAAGCATACCATATCGGTTGGAAGGCAACAAATGCATATTGTCATTCTGTCGTGGCCCATTCGAGGGCTGTTAAGGCTACTGCCAATAAAGAGGGGGAAATGTGCTGCACATGAAACCCGGGCCGGACGGTTAACGCTCAATGGGTACCGTCTGGGACGCCTGCTGCCTTGGCTTAATAGGCATAATGAGTGCGAGTTAGCCACACGAAAACTTGGCTGATTCGAACATCTTTTATTTCAAGGGATAGAAAAAAATGTACATAGTTTTTCATAACATGCGTTCTCAGTAACGTTTACCTAACTTAAATATAGCAGTTTTTCTAAGCAGTTTATAGTATCATATTCTGAGTTTATAGTTTTCAACGTCTTCGCCAGATGCCAGGAAAGCGTTGTTGACTCGGTTTTCGACGGTACAATTTGAGTATTGTGCAGATTGTTGTTGCCAAAATTATAAATGAAAAAAGTCTATTAGACTGAGGGATTTACGCGTACATTTCAATGTCTGCTCTTGAGTGTTCTTGGGACACGCACTAAGTTAACACTGCTACGCTTAACACCGCTACGCTTAACACCTCAACGCAACAAGTCAAAGGAATTTTGACCAAACGTTTCTATTGCATTACCATTTGTCTTCAAATACGGCGGCCAAGCTTCACAGCCACAGGTGTGAATTAGGGAATTACAAGACTATTATAAAGACGGACATAAAACATCAAACATTAATTAATAAAACAACAAAATATTACCATATGACATAAAGGACTAGCAGATTGAAGTTTTTTATGTGGTGAATGTCAATTTCCAGCTACGGTGTTACCGTTACCCCATGATCGTAAATGTTGTCTACTTTGAGTATCAATTCTTCATTTTTGGTACAATCATCGGAAGCAGAGTACATTTTTCTCTGTAGGGTTCGCATCTCGTTCTCTGTGCCAGACGACCCAGAAAATCCCTAAGATAAGACCTGCATAGAAGTTGTGCTTAATAGTTTCGGGTGTGACGTTTTCAAGATTAACGCCAGAGCAATACACCTGATATAACTAAAACTGTTACTTATCCGCTTACAGAATGGTTTGATTCTTTAGTTAACTGTTTATCTATAAAACGGTATGCTTGTCTATATTTATATCGATTAATTATTGTAAAAGTTTGATATGTTTCACTTTGTAAAAACCTTCGAAGGTAGACAAAATTGGATGCTCTTCTTCTGTTCAAATAAATGGCTTTATATAGAACCAATTCAACTAGTCGCGTAGCTGTGGTTCTTCCTTTAAGAAAGCTATGTCGCTTCTCGTCAATCACTCTTGCAGACGGTGTAAAGCTAGACATAAGATTCACAAGTTGTTTTTCAAGTAACATATACATTATTGATGATGGTGCTATGAGTCTAATATTCTGCCATACACGTCTCTTTTTGACGTCGCCGATGTTGCACACTTTGTGTTTTAAAAAGGGGAAGCATGCACTAAAATTGATTCGGTAGATGGACGTAAAAGCGTTCACGTTCCGCGGCCCCGTTACCCAGACTTGTAGAAGCACAAACCGTAACTGGCAAACCGGTTTCTACAACGGCGTTGCTTATCGCTTCTAAATTAGTCTCTTGATACCGTATTTAACGTGTAACAAATCCACCAATACTCAGGAACTCAAATATCAAACGGCTATTGCCCCCAATTAGAAGGACGCCAAAATAAGTACGGCGAACGCTACTTCTCACTTGAGAGTGGACCAGAAGGACAGCTTCATCGATAATCCCATACTTAAAGGTTATGCACTTGCACGCGTGCATGTACGACCGAAAAACGAACGTTACCGTAGCCATTGGTCGAGCGCAAGCTACAGCGACACCCGCGTAGAAACTTAGAAACAAGTTCTAAGACGACATTTAGGGAGTTGATAAGACGGCATGCCCAATGCTGTCTTACCAATCTCGAAAGCAATGCGACAAGCAGTCCCGGGGACGTTAAATCTTGGCTGAGGGTCAGTCCGAAAAGTTTATAAGACGAAATGCTCGTGACACTGAGCGCTACGGAACAGGTTAAAATTCAAAGGCTAATATATGCAACATCTAAACCGCATAGCATAGCTTTTTTGTTGCGTGTTTGGGAGAAATAGCTAAAAAGCTTGTAACTGTAAGCTCGCTACAGCTTACAGTTAAATGTGTACAGTTTACACACTTAAGACGAAGAGTTGCCAAGATATTCAAGCATTGAAAGTTGGTTGACCGTAAATACCTTGAGGAAATGTCGCGCCAATCACAAGAGAACGTTTGAGGTGTAGTGAATATAAATATATATATATATATATATATATATACATATTAAAGATTTATTATACCTTTAATATATAATATTAAAGGTATCCCGTCCCAATTGTTACGCTGTATAAAAGATATAATTATGATTGTTTGAGAAGCTTTTGCCGTCGCAGTACGAGATGATAGTGATTACGAACATCAAATATTGGTTATCGTAATAACTACAAGTCGTTTAGGATACAATACGTTTTAGCCATTCCTTAGTCGTACTAAGGTAGACTGGTACAAGGCAGGAGCCGGTGCCTAGAAACAGATTCTATACGGGGACGGAGAACATGTTTGATTAACAACGCAACGACGCCTACAATAGGCTAAACATTAAGGATCTGCATATAAACCCGCGCTGCAGTGGGAGTTTGCCTTGCGTTGGAGGCGCATAGTTACGGTAAGCTAATCTGAGCCTACGCATATTTAGCTAAATAATGCACCTGTTGACAAGCAAAAATAAACAAGATGCTGACAGCTGACGTGTTAGTCACAACATGTTAAACGACTGTTTAGGAAAACTGCAATAGATTATTTACATCCATAAAGTAGCACCACCAGTGAACAAGTGGGCGAAAAGCATCCTACGATATACCGCACAGGTCTGCAAAAATAACCAAAAATCCTAAACGTATAGACATTTAGCACCTGTTTTCCCGGGAGTCGAATAAGAGCGTGGCCTACCTAGATATTGTATTATAAATAATTCTAGGTTATAATCAACGTTTAAAAAAAGATTTTTTGCCAATAGTAAAAATTCAATAAAAGTTATCGGCCCTTAAACCCCATCATAAGTATAACCACTATGGCGATAAGAAATTAACGTGTCTTTGCACCCTACATATCGCACAATTGAAAAATCTACGTGACTTGTTGCATATATATTTAGACACTAAAGCGCCTTACTAAGAGCACCTTTCACCCTACATAACTATTTAACTATCGTGTGTCCCAGTGGAACTGTCCGTCAAGACGCACCTGAACAGAAATGCACCTTCTTAATCCGGGAGAATGGTTTTAGCCTGGTAATTCAGCCTCTTTCTATAAAGATGCAACACTTAGGTTATCACGCGACTTAAAGCGCGGGTATCATCGCATACTATCATACCTCAAGCCATAGTTAAGTCGTAGACAGTTATAAGTCAAACTGGACAACATCATGCGCCATAAACTTAATCTTGACCAATCTGGCGCACCGCAGGATACGCCTCGCCCCTTTACAACCAATGATCACAAAGTCTACAAATATAAAACAATTATCTTAACTTATGTATTACGCTCCGGTCTCAGAGCCCTAACCGGAGAGACCGGAAAGAAATTGAACGTTGAGGTTTATCCAATACAAATACGAAATGTTTTACTACACAGCGTGCGCTCTCAACCAAGCAAAACCCTAAAAAACCGTTGGTTTACCCAAGAGTGAAAGTCTCCGAAACATGGCATCATTCAGACGTATATCCTAGCAAAAAGTTGCCCGGATATGTCCTTTATGTGTACAAATACCAGTCGGCTTTATAAAAAGACGGTGCGAGAAACTAAACTAGAGCAATAGATAAAAGCTCAAAACCAATTTCTCAGAGAGTCTTTCGAGAGCTTCGTGCACACAAATGATTACGCCGCTTCGACACGCGCCCTACAGCCTGTCTTGTTTTACCTAAACGGCCAGATATTCCTTTTCCCCTGACACGTGTTTGCCAGCGCTTCTACGGTTTCCAGTTGCACCCCGATGTATGTCTCCGTATGGGTCCAATGGGTAACCGAAGGAGGCCCGCCAGGCGCCTATTCGAGTCTCGCAGGAGGTAGGTGCGATAATGAAGGCGCCGTCAGGAAGGTTTCAGGCCCAGATCTCGTCCAGAACGAACACCTTCGACAGGTGATTGTTCAGGCACCTTGCCGTGCTGCTCTCTTCAATAAGTATATGAAAACGTCCTACTTGCCTGAAGAACAAAAAGTCAGCCCCTTAAGTGAGATACCGAAAGTAAAAGGGGTACCTCATGACACCTTCATTGTACCGTGGCATAGCAACGAAAAGCGTCATTTACAAAGTTCTATCTGTATTAGTACCGCGTCGGCTACTGTAGGGGTCTGCTGTCGTTGACGTCGGGGTTATTAAATACGCCTTGCTATTGTTCTTATTATTGGTAAGCAATCTGCCGGAAGAAATCCAGTGGCGTCACTCATCAGTGAGTACACCTATGTATGCCTTAACTCTCTAGTGATAAATGTGTCAAAAGCTAGATTCATGAAATGTTGCCGCGGAGGCTTGCCGAAAAAAGATTATTTTTGTTTGAGGCTAGCATAACAATAGAATTTGTCCAGCAATTTTCATACCTTGGAGCAGTCTCTCAATGCAAGAATTAAACATTGCTGAACATATTGAGAAAAGAGCTTGCAAGAGACTTCTGTCGTTTCATAGTATCCAGAGCCTCATCGGTTCTCGTTGGATGTAGCTCCCAGCCTTTTTAATTTAAAAATTGCACCGAGCGCTGCTTACGAGGAACAGGTCATACGACCCCACTTATCCAAAACGAACTTGAAGAAACTCGACAAAATTAAAGCCAGTTTTCTAGGAAAAGTGCTAGTAGTCTACTGCGTTGGATGCAACTGGCTCGTCTATCTCTCGGCCTCGACACCACTTCTTGCGGAGGACCTCAGAACAACCTATTGAGAACGGAGGCCTTGAACAATCGTCTTGCTAGGTTAGATGTTAACTGGCGTTTTTATGAGACTACAACGATGACCACTAACAACTTAAAACATTAGGTAGTTCGTTAACGGGTTTGCAATACATGGATTTCATTCGAAGTTGCGTTTACAATAGAGGTTTCACCAAATAACGACCGAATGTGAATGCAAGCTATGTGAAGAATGATCTGTATTACCTTCAACAGTGTAAACTCCAACGCCGCTGACGTGAGCGCTGTTCATGAGCGTCTTATATATATATATATATATATATATATATATATATATATATATATATATATATATATATAAATTTATATGAGCAAGGAGCAAACGTTTCGTATTCCTGTAATTAGCGGAGAGTGTTTTTAGGTATTACTCAAAAATGTACCGAGATACATTCATTAGTCTAATTAACTCGCTCTGAACTCATGTATTACGTGTGCTGAACTTCAGTCCATCGTCACAGGTCGTAGTGCGAGTAATAGTAGTACCGGCTATAATGATGGTCTGCGTCGGATCGCAATAAGCAGAAACCAAGCCGATGCTCGAATATTAGTGAAATCTAAAATAAATTTGAAACGCGAGCTGCAATTTAGAGAGGGAAACTGGAAGCACGCGTTTATCATCTCAGCCGCCAAGCGTTTGGTATGAAGAGTCGCTATTGCAGAACGGGCGTCTCGAGCAGTTCTCTCGTCTGAGCAGTTCTCTCGTCTGAGCAGTTCTGTCGTCTGAGCAGTTCTCTCGTCTGAGCAGTTCTCTCGTTTATCGAGACGGTAACTTATTCCGCGCCCTTCGTCGGCGCCCGTCTCATAGACATACGACAAACCAACATAATTAATGCCAAGGACGAGGTTAATTCGAGCATCGTACCATTAGTATACCAGGAGTACCATATGTTTTCTAAAGGGTAACTTATCGGGCCTAATCGACCTAGAGCGGCACACAGCATACGCATATAGCCGGCACTTGGTCTGTTGGCCAGAACAGTTTAGTCGTGGAATACGCTCTCTTCGAGAAGCACAAAAATGTCGATAAGCAGAGACCGAACAAATGAGAATCAGAGTTCAGGTGGTGAATTCAATGAGCCCGCTGCCATTATGCGTAACCGATGGTTTTCACTAGATCGTATGCAGATGTGCGCCAATTAGGACGATTCAGACATATCATCCCGAACCAAGACCGCAAATCAACGAGCCGTCTACACAGGCCGCGCCACACCACAGGCGACGGCATCATGCCAGTTAATTAGTTCTTTGCTAATTAATTAATATTACACTCTTGTTGTGATGCGTTGCATGCGGACTGGCGGTAGGAGCAAGAAACAGCGCTGTTGAGGAACGCAACTACAATTATGAACTAGTGTCAAATAATGCCGATAATCTAACGATTTGCCTTACATAGAAGCTAATGCTAATCATCAGCTGCCCGCGTTAATTGATGAGTTTTGTGAAACGCTTTACCATAAAACTGTCGCATATATGTCATATATATTTTTTATTTATATATATATATATATATATATATATATATATATATATATATATGTATATATGTATATATGTATATATATATATATATATATATATATATATATATATATATATATATATATATATATATATATATATATATAATAGATGCGTTGTGCCACAACACGATGCAGTCCACATTGACTATAAAATTACAAGTTTTATTTGAGTTTGGTTATTGCATTGCTTATGTGGTAGAACGCTTCACTGCGCTTTATTGTTCACCTGGATTTATTTTATTCGTTTGTCCAACAAAAAATGTTTGACCTAGTTGCCCACTGCCTTCTTCTTATTTTTCAATATTCGCTCTAATCAACTACGAAGTCAAGGTTAAATTACAACAAGGGACTACCGCATTCGATCACGTCAAATCGGGTGGCTCACACAGTCCACTATGTAATAAATGTGAATAAAAACGCTATGTTATGCAAGTTGTGTCAACCTAGTATTTTCTAGATAAATATTTCCGTTTGATTATTGCGCTCCACTTTTATTGGAGTGACCAGGTACGCGAGAACTCTGCTGGAACTTCGTACGGTGACTTGCGATTTAGTTAGCTGAACGCTCGCCAGATGGCGGCACAGTTGCTCGGAGAAACCTGTTTGAGCACAGCAGCCCATGATCACCGAAGGATCTGCTCAGTATGACCCACCAATTCATTTTATTATACTTGTGAACTTGTGTCTGCATCACCTTGCGGTCACTCCGCCGGTAGTTAGTGAGTCATTTTGTTTGAATTTGATTGAATGACAAATGACAATCTCGATCTTACCTTGGCTTAGTAGAGACGAGCATTCGTTTGAGCACCCACAACCGCGCTGTTAAGCACGTAAAGTTTCGCGACTAGTTTAACTAAATTCCTCTTTCACAAAATCGTGCTGTCTTGAATTAATAAACATAATGAGGACTCTGTTCCTTCGAATAATATTTATGGCACGTCGCACAAGACGTCATTAAATTGTATACGTCTTGTTAAATGCAACTAAATTGTAAAATATATGAAATACAAAAATTGTTATTTCGGAAAATGGCAGTCGGCACTGACACTGAGTGCAGTTGCAATCCCATAATTTGTAGATTTTTTTTCATATAGACAACTAAAAACGTTTCCGGCTTGTTGAAACGTATCAGTCAGAGAAAAGCAATAGAATCAAAATCAAAGAATTACCAATCATAATATGTCCTAGTAAAATTCATGCATATCACCTCCTAGCGGTAATATACCATGCTTTTAAATACCTTCTCTCGCCACCGATGCAATTAATCTGTATCAAATCCAAACCAGAGTTCGAATTTGTACTTGGACTCGGAATCAACTTGGCGTCCGCCTTCGCCCTCTGCCCGAACTTTCTATGATTTGATTTCTCACCTGATCCGAAAGACAGAGCGGTGCGCTTGTAAAAGGGTCTTCTCCTTTCTTGCTGTTGTTAGCCTTGCCTTCTGCAAACTCCAGGCAGGATTTACATAAGACCGGGCGGATCTCCGATGTCCGGTCGTACGTAAGCCCCCCCCCACCCCCCAGCCTTAGCAGCAGAACAAGATTTGCTCGATCGCTCGTGAATATCGCCATAGCTCTGTTCGTGGTTCCTGTGGATATATCGGCTGCTGCTGCCTCTTTGTGTACATGGCGCGTGCACACGGCAAGATTCTTTTTGCTCTTTGTCCAATTCCGCCACTCTCTCCGGCTCCCTTTGGTGGTGGTGTTCGCTCTCGTGCACTCAGTTATTCACTCTTCGTACAGGTAGAACTGCGTGCGTGCTGATACCCATACAATACGAGGAAAATGCATGGGGCAACGGCCGGCTATAAATGCTGCGCTGGCGCAAGTGCCCACAGGCGCAGTTCCTCAATCATAAAACGTCTGGTATACACGTTAGGACCAACTTATAGCATGATTATTATTATTATTATTATTATTATTATTATTATTATTATTATTATTATTATTATTATTATTATATTATTATTATTATAACATAACATCACTTTTATTTCACATAAAAGGGTTGGTATCAATATACATACTTCTGTAAGACAATCGTAATTAATCACCAAATAGGCGAGCACTATTTGGATTATCATGGGCCATTATTATTATTATTATTATTATTATTATTATTATTATTATTATTATTATTATTATTATTATTATTATTATTATTATTATTATTATTATTATTATTATTATTATTATGTCGTTACTGACTTCAGCGGCGTTGCGGTTGCTTTTATTTGTCAAGTTCTCTGTATGTGGTCCTGCGCGGTATGCTTCCCTATCTGCTAAGACTTGCCAGCACATACAAAACTTGACAAAAGAGGAAATCAGTATTACACAGGCAATACGTTCTATTACAATTTATCATTTCACTACTTTTGCTAGCTGTACAAATGAAGTCACACAATACTAAATAAGAAAGAGTTAACGTCATATAGTTGTGCAATGGAGCGTTTTATGCATGTAAATATTTCTTTAAAAATAAAGTAGGTGCACGCCTTGGCACCCCATAATCACAGGCGAATTAAATTTTTTTTTCTTTCCGCGCAAATATTATTTTGCACAAAATTGGACAATGTGTCATTTGTATTGTCTTATTGTCTAAGTCTAATTCCTCGATTATAGGAATGGAAGAAAGACCCAACAAAATATACGACAAAACATTTTATGAACGCTCAATCAGCTCCTCGGAGGTGCCACGACGTGGTCGTGCGTTGTGGTGCTAGAAGAGAACACGCCTTCTACTAGCCTGTTGCGTGTGTATCTTAAGGAAAGTATAAGACACAAATAGTTTAACTATGAGAGTGCAACTTAAAGACCTTTGACCTTACTTGCAAACAACGAAATCCGCATGCACCTTTTTCATTTTGGTTTTTTACCGGGAGCCTTTCCATTGCTACCGCTGCTACAGTCTAGGTCATTTCCGATCAGTCGGCTATCAAGGATCCGGCTAAATCGTATGGAAATTTGAAATAAATCTGTAAGGCATGTAACTCGTAATCAACCCGAGGCCTTACCTGTTAAACTCTGTGCACCTGTGGTGGTCCTAAGGTCCGCCGCAAGTTTTACCAGGTGCAGTTTTGCTGCCGTCTTCCAAAATGGTGTCAAAGTCTCTGTAAATAATGCTCAAAATTCTACAGCGAGGAGGCCGCCCCAAATCAGCCTATACAGACAGTGGCTCACAACGTCATTGCACTCAGCATGGAAAATATTCTGCAGTCGATTACAGAAAAGCTTATCACGCAAATAGTGGACACCATTGTGGCTCACGTGGGCGCTGTTATTAAAAAAACTTATCACGTTGATTATACCGAGGCTATTTTGGAACTTTTTAAGGGTACCAACAATTGGCTTCCGTGACCCAGTCCGGCGGCATAAACATTCGTGGAGGGATAGAGGATGCAATCAAGGCGGTGTTCACTCCGATACAAACAGAAAACTTAACTGAAGATCCGGCGAGCTCGGGTCTCAGATGGCTCCCAGATGTTACAGACCAAACATTCATAATGATTAGTCAATGGACCGATACACGAAGCTAGGTCTCGTCACCCGCACAGGCGAAACAACTGGTTGCTGGTCAACTCTATGCAGATACAACAAATCAACCTTCTAACGTTCCTTACCGCCTTTCTTACCGACTTTTTCACATCACCGACTAAGCTAAAAACAACAATTTGCAGCGCACCGCTGGGCTGTAGGTCGCTACTCACCAGAAATATCGTTTCCCGTCCGATCTCTATTGGCAAGTGAAGACTATACGGTCAACATGTGAAATGCAGCAGGACGACCTGTGTGGGCCTGTGGCAGCTGTGGGCATTCTTCGAAAGAAACTCACAGATGTCAAACGGTAGTGCAATAGATGAAAACATCGAGACGCCTACTCAGCTCTGTGCCCTCTACGGCAAAGGCTCTCAACGTCTCACTTAACGTTCCATCTACGATATTCTCCCACGTTCCAGAGAGATAACCTACATTATATTTTCGACTAGCTTCTCCGAAGGACGGAGGCTTGAGTGCTTACTCATTGTACGTGCATGGGCCCAAACTGTACTGCCCCCGTCAGCGCGGGTAGCCTTGGTGATGTCCCAGTCACAGATCAGGCCCTGTCGCTCTACCTGGACTCAACCATAGATCTTAATCATCTAATCATCGTTTCCACCGGCCCGAAAGGAACATCGGAGGTGATCAAATAGGCTTCACGTATGAACCTGGACGAATTTGAAGCGCGATAAAAGTTTCTATCGGTCTCTCCAACGCAAGAATCTCTCGCATTGTCGTGGAGCGGAAATAAGCCTCGCTCTTATCTTATGCACAGACTGCGACTGACAAGACTCGACGACGAGCTTGCCTCGATCCTGACGGCTGCCTCGATAGCTGGCGGCCTTTTATCCGTCTAAACCAGGTACGATGCTGGATGAGAAAAGCTTTAAAAAAGACTAAACAAGGGCACAAATAGTAATCGCGGTGGCGAGTACCTACCTACTTCAGCGTGTATGAGTCGAGGCTTCGCGGGGAAATGCGGCGTCAATCAAAGGATCACTTCTCTCCGCCGTTGGACTCCCGGAGATCCCGGGGAAAAACTGATATTCCGAATAATATTCTGATTAAATATATACTTCGATCCAGAATGTCTTGAGGTTGAATGCCTACATTAAAGAGTCGCGTCGCTTTGTTATTGCCGCACTTGGTTTGAGCAAGTGGCACTAGCGTACTCTTAACCCACGCGCACCGGTTCTGCGTATTCTACCTACACGACAATAGCTTTGATCTAATACAACCCACGCACCGGCTAGCTTTGTCACAATAACTTCGGGTTAAGGCAGACCAAAACAACCGGCGACCTTTTATCTAGGCAAAATGGGTGTACGAGTGGAGAGAATAAACTAGCCAACGGGTGATGCAATGCGCAAACATAATGCGAAGACCAGTACACTCCTGGGACCACCAAATACAGGAATGCCGATCTATTGAAAGAAGCGCGATCTACAAGATTCACACATGGTGTAGACAAAGTGTCAAATAATTCTTATTCGATCATTAGACGGGTCGTACAACTCATTAAGACAAGTATATAATGAGAACATGTATAATATAAGGGGATGAATGCTATAACTCTCAATCAACGGTGGTTCAGTTCGTGATATGATTAACGTGTTTTACCAAGTACCTAGAAAGAAAGGTTTGTTTTTAACGAGTTCTGCGACACCCTCAATTTATGTATACATATATATATATATATATATATATATATATATATATATATATATACGTGCGTGTATTCAAATAGGACAAATGTGCATTGCATAAAAACAAAAACTCGGTTATTGTTTTTAAAGCAGTCGATAGATGTTGCATTCCATTCATTCTCGTCTAACTGTAATAAACAAACTGGTATGGTTGCAGCCTTCTTTGTACTCGAAATTAAAATCTGGGAAAATTGTTACAAAGCTATATACTTTTAAATGACGAGCAGCCAGTGCTTTAACGATACACTGTTTCAGGACGAAAGCGACCCTATGCAAGCCGACAGAGTGCGTGAAATCTAAACAGAAATAATTTTTCAAAACCCGTCAGGCTCTTATGATAAATTTCATATGCAGCACAGGAAATAGCTAGAGGCTGGGGTCGTAATGCTAAATATAGAGGTCTGACTGCGATGATGGTAATAAAAATATAAATAATGATGCTGTTAATTATACTGTGGGCACAACTGTTTCTAACGAACTTTTACTGAACTGAGATAACAACTTTTTAGGGAAGGGAGGGACGAAATGGTCAAACAAGGCCCATAGAGTTGGCATGCGCATTCGGTGGCAGCTAGGGCTGCCGCCGAAAGCGTTCAACCACTGTTTCTTATCGCTAGTTTGGCTGTATTGAGGCGACCTTTTGGGACCTTTATCATGCGACGTTTTTCCCGTTCCTTCCGCCCTTTTGCTCTCTTCGTTTTTCATATCAGACAGACTACCTTTTTCGGACGTACAAAACAGGCGCTAGGTGGCCAATTACCCGGCTATCAAGATATAGCCTGGGGTAGTGGATCTGATAGATATGTAGGGCCAAGATTCGTAAGTCGATCCAATTTGTTGGTGCTCGAAGTGTTGTGGGTTGACCCATGTTGTTCGGCAGCATCAACCCAATAAGTAATAGCCGCTTACAAGCGCACGTAGTCCGGCCTCATGAAGGCTACCCAGATCGTACAAACAATTGTGTGAAGCCTTGTTTTCTGCTCGCTTTGTTTGCTGTCGCTGTCGTCAACATTCGCCGCTGAAAGCTATATTTTGTATATATTCATATAATTAGGTGTTTCATCAGCGTTGCACGACCCAGTGTGCCGGCATGCCGGTTTTCCATGCTTTCCGACTAAAGTCCTTAATCCCAGAATGTGTACATTAAGCACTTGCAGTAAAGCGAGCTAAAAAAAAAAAAGAAGAAGGTAGTTTTTGATCAATGTGTACGTTATCAAGAAATGTTTTACAGTCACGAAAAGGCCAATTAGTAGTCTACAGTCATTAAATGGCTAATTTGTAGTCTACAGTCATTAAATGGCTAATTTGGTTGTGCACTGCTATGCTAAATCAAGACTTGCGCCTTTCTTGGGAAATAATGATATATGCATATCTCTTGGGAGGCCTAGACGCGCCGAGGCCGGCCGATCAGTACACAGCGTACCAAGTGCGTACTCAATAGAGATTGGCATTGCTGCTGCTGCTACTGTTTCGCCTAGGGCGCTTGTTTACATCGGTTTAGGTCTAGTGGCTACACTTTCTTAGCTTTTGCAAGTAGTGTGTATTTTGGGCTGAACTGCGTACGCCTCGGGGGTTCCTCGGGACGAACACAAGCTACGCACCGAGTTCTGAGCATACTTTCATGTGTCTCTGTGTGCGTACTGTTTTGTACAATTGGCCTTGCTGACATGCTGGCGGCTGGTTTGCACGCGCAGTATATGCGTGGAGTATGGCCAGTTTTCTACTGCTGCTACGTATATGCGTGGAGTATATGGCAAGTTTCCTTCTGCTGCTAGCGAAGCTTGCGAGTAGGCAAGGCGAGGTGCGGCATGCTAACGACGCATGACGACGTCAGTTGGTAGACCTGTTCGAGTATCGTCTTCCGTCGGCCTGGCCACGAGATTTATGTGTGTCTCGCTGCTGTGCTGACGCGGCTGTACTGTTCCTCTCCCATCGCATTCAGATACCACCGCCGATACTACTCGCCTGGTGTGTAGTACGGTCTTTACGGTCAGCTATTACTACGAGTATGTATGTTGTAATACAGTTAACGGAGGAATCTTGGACGTGCTTGCGTACTAATTTGCGGCGAGCACAGACGGCAACTGTAAGTCTTGCCGTTGTAACGGCCTTGCCGTCTGTACTCGCCGCAGTGTTCTAATCGCCGTATTTAGGTGTTGACGGCTTTGTGTGCCTGTTATTGCTGCTATTATTGGCATCGTCTTTGTCATAGCTGTTCGCACTGTTTTTGGTATTGTCTCTGACCTCCGTGCAATTAGCGGTGATTGAAGCGGCAAAGCCATGTCGCCAATTAGCTGTTACATGTTCGCAAGGCACGCCGATGTTTGCTAGCCTTTGATCGATCGCCTCAATTACAGCTGGCCTGATTTCGTTGTTTACAGGTCCATCGGCCGTGGTTCGCCTCTGCTTCAGCCAGCCCCAGACCTCGACAGCTATGCCGAGCTTCAGAGACGGCTAAGTGGTAAGCATGTGATCCTTATTTTTAGCCTATGCATATAAATAGATACGCGGCTATACATCTATTTGTTTTTTTTGTATTATACCATATCGAGTCCAAGTTTTAAACGCATGCCTCTAGAAAGTTAAGCAGTAACTACTGGCGTAGAGTTGTGCGTTAGTATTGGTAAAGGTCATACTAAACTAATAATAAAGATCTTCTACGTTATATATATATATATATATATATATATATAAAGTGCTCTTCTCTGCTTGCCAGATACCATGAGTGTCGTTTCTGAAGCCAAATTTTATATGTGACGAAAAATGGGCTTTTTCTTTCGACGATGCAGTTGTCATTTCCTTGCCCATCTTTCTTGCTGATGTTGTTCTCTATATGTACGCTAACATACTTTTGTTACTTCTAGATGAGTCTGGTGCTCCCACTCATCGCTTTTCTTTTTTCGGGCTCTGTTGCCCTTGTTTATGAGCGTTTGCTCGCGGTCATCGCCAATGCCCTCTGCACCATGTACGCAGGTTTCCAGAGCAGCTTTATCTATATGAAAGAGATAGTTTTGGAGATCACCGCAGTTTATCCCTTTTGTTTCACATATTTTTATATGAGCGGCCAAAGTAAGTGACCCAGTAAGCCTGTGGGGATGAGTCGGGAGTTTGCTTCTTATGAAGGATATGAAAAGCTTTCGAAAGCGAAATAATCGAGTTGAGAAAAGTTTGTAAAAATTGGGATTGTGATGTGTTATGTCTAAGTTTTCACGTTTAATGTAGGATTTTTATACGGTATTTTGTTGATCGAGAAGGGCACGGCTTAGTGGCTGGTGTGCGGTCTGTATTTATTTTGGGAGGTTTTAGGAACGCATATTGCACTGTCAGCAACGAATGTAAGACTCACAAACTTACTAAACCCGTATTCCTCCCTAACCCTCGACTGGGAATTGCGTGGCATTTTTTTGACACCGTAAAGGAGGTTTACTGCTCTAGCGCTCTACGCGCCTTGCCCGTACTCCTCCGGCCAGAGATGTGCGGCAAGATCGCGCTGAGGGCCTAGCTGCACCCTACTCCCGCTCTCCCTCAATTTCTCGTCTCGATCCGCTCTGCCATAGGACGCACGTATCCCACTCCGTCTTCCGGATCGTGACCATGTATGACTGGAGCTGCCCATGGCCAGTGAGCACCTAGGCAGTACGAGAACTCCCAGTTACTGCAGCCTTGCTGGTTTCTGAGGTTTGGTATGGCTTCCTTAGTCAATTGCCCGTACTCCGTTCGCTCCCAATAATCCTGCCAAACAGCCATGGCTGCGTATCTAAAACTTTTTACTAAGGGGGTCTGTATCAGGCCGCCGCGGCTGATCCCCACCAGAATGTGTCCAACATATACTATACTTTCACTATGCAAACGACATGCAATAATGAGAATGTTATAAATATTGTGCGATACTGCACAATTTATGAGCCTGATCGACGAAAACCAAATCACACCTCTGCTTTATATTAGATGCAATGCTAATATAAAGTTGGTCTCCGGCGGGAAGTCTTATTCCTTCTGCTTTCGGGGAAGTTCTATCTGATTGAAGGGAGGTAAGCAAACTATTATCCATATATACGAGTACATACACATAACGCCAGCGCATTTCCATGTTAAATATGAGTCACGTTGAACAGTATAGGTATAGTGGTATAGTAATACTAAGAGAGTATTGTGGAGTGTACGATCACGTTCCTTTAGGTCATTATGCGACTCGCCGAGTGCCTCCTAACTGCCATCGCCGGAAAAGCACTGTAATAACTTCTCCGCAACTCCTACCACGTTGAAGCGGGCAAACCACGCATATAGGTGTTAAAAGAACGCTGTGTGCATTAAAACCCCACAACATGTATGTCATACACGAGGACCAATTGTACCTCAACTCTTCTCAAAACGATAAACGTCGTCTATAATAATAAAAATATCTGCGTTGGACGGCTCCAACGCCAATTCCTCCCTGCGTATCTATAGATACGAGCTTAGATCATCTGACTACACTTACCAGCATACATTCGTTCCAGAACGGATGCTGGTACGATTCTTGGAATAAGGCAAGCACATCCAAATAATCTAGAGATTCTAAGTCTTCTGTGGGTCTACGAATAATTCTATAAATGCTGTCAGCAAACGATACGTCGAAAAACGAATCTCGTCTATTGATTCAGAGGTAGGCACCCACAAACAAGACTCGGCGTATGGAAATACAGTCTCGGATAGCCAAGCTTCAACTGCCGCCTACGAGCATTTCCCGCGTTGTCATACCTAGAGTATTTATTTGTCTACGAGAAACCTAGCAGAGCTATACTAAGCGAATTTTGAAACCTCGATTTGCACTTGGAAGCACCTCTGACTAAGAGCAAACTTCATTGTAAGCGAGAGTAGCCTCGGGATCAAAAGGGCTATTGACCTGCCCCCCTCCCGATCGGCTTGGCTCCGTTGTAAAGTTCTTGCTTGAAGAAGCAGAGCGGTAAGACGGTAACAACGAGACTGCCGCGCATTTCGGGCATTGTGTGTAGTTTCCTGGGAAAATGGACTCACCTGACTGTCAGACGGTGCCATCTCTCAGATCCCGGCACCCAGCATAAATGTTTCGCAACCGAAAGGACATTGTCCCGCCGAGACTGTCAACGTCCATCTTACCTCATTTTCCACAGCCTTCCACCAGACCAGCCAAGGTCTGGTGAAAGCCTGTGAAAGCCAAAAGACTAAACTGTCGCCGATTTAAGACACCCACAAGCTAGTCAACCACAGAAGTGGACTTGCATTATGATTACATTATCGTTCGATCCATATACTGCTGTGTCACTGTGCAGATTTCGGCGCCTAAACAGAGAAGATCGAAAATGTGTGCCTAATACGGACTCGTCAAATTTGCGATTATGTGACGCTACCAACCCTAACAAGTACTCACCAACTCTTGCATCATGTTTGGCTTAGATCAAAATGGAAGCGCTTAAGTGTCAACAATATTCTGGATTTGCTCATTGCATCTGAAAGAGAGCACAAAACCGGGCCAGCAGTATGGCTTTTCCTAATAATACTGATCAAGGGGCTCTCTGTTTCTCGAGCTTGGTCCCTTTCTCACACCCGTTAGAGTACCTTGACGGGTTCAACTGCTGGAAGACCGACTATGAGCCGATTTATTCAAATCTTGTGACTTGTAAATTGGATAGCATACTTTGTGAGATAAGTTGACTCCAAGAAGGTGTATAATAAATCAAATTCATACGCATTTTTATCGAGATAATACGCATCAGCAAAATAACAATGTCAACCGCTATATGACGAGTATTCGAAACGATGTTCGACGGTTAGAGAAAGCATATGGCTGAGGATACAACTGAAACTATCTCAGTTTAACATAGGAAGGTCTCGACAAGGTTAGAGAGTCCTAAGGAGACGCAATTAACATTTGAAAATGGTTAATAATTATATCGCTCCGCAAATAAGTGAATTTGAAGTCGTGAAGAAATCCCTTTACCAGAAGTCGATACTCGTGAAGAAATCCCTTTACTAGAAGTCAATACAACGACATTGACAGTGACCAAAATAAGGCGGCGTCAATCTATAAATTGTTCTTCTCTGTATATATCACTTCGGCTGATCAGCTGCTGTCAATGAAAAGTCAGGTGCGTACAGAAAGGCGTTACAACCGGCCTATTCAAGGACCTCACTTAATTTCAACGGAAGGCATAGCCAAAACACTTCCGAGCCAGTGCGCTGTTACATCAGATATCATATCACCATTTTTAAATAAAAAAAATTGTAATATTATCGTCAAACCATTCAGTTCGGTTCATAACTACCACTTGTTGGCTAAACTGTACATTGCGTGTGTTTTAATAGAGTTGATTGTTACCTTACGGGATGAACATACACTATCAGAGTTGGAAAGTAAAAAATAGTTCCTACCTTTTACCTAAGGGGTTTTGCAAAGGTTCAGAATACGCGTCCTTGATCCTCCAACAGTGAATCCTTAAGATATTACTCATTTATTGTTTTTATATATATACTCAGCAGTCGAAAACCCAACAATTATTTTTAAATCAGGAAACAAAAATATGAAAACTGGTGTTGTAAATAAAGGATGCAAACATCTATGCCCAAATGTGTCAACGTGTCATCAGATGGCCTCCTTAAGGGTCAGTATACAATCCACAATGGAACCAAGGGGACGTTTACCAGTAAAGCAGAGTTTGATGAAGCATCTATCCCATTATGGGCAAATGGAAAATGCTAAGGTTAGGACGTGATGGTCCTAAGCACGGCGGCCGTATCCTGCTTGCATCATAGCTCGCTTCAGCCAGGATGAGTACAGAAACATTGCGCGGAAACCGTGAAATATAGTAATTATTTATTATATTTTAAAGAGAGAAATAGAGTAATTATTTATTATATATTATACCACCTATCGCAGTGGGAACGTTGGAACCAATCTGTAGGGAACCTGACTTGTTCCTTAATGGTTTAGCCGAATGGCATAACTTGCATTTACACTTGGTCGATAATTCATGCAACCCATTTCGTATACATATTTTCACGCGAAACCTATGTATTGCAAACCCAGTAACGAAGTATCTGTTCTCACAACAGGGGCCTTCCAGTAGTTTGTGGTCATCGCCCTTGTTTAATAAAAACGCCAATCAACATCCGCAAATTTTTAATCCTATGCAGCAAGATGATTCTCGAAGGCCACCGTTCTACCACAAGGAATAGTAATAAGTAGGAGAGGTAAATGTCAGGCCATGCTATACAGAAAGAGTTCGTTTACCTTTGTGTTTATTGCAGGTTTGCCTATTCATTACGACAGCGGAATTATCGTCTGCTTCGTCTTCTTTCAACGAGATGGACCACGGAGACATCTCTATATCGTTTTTTTATTGAGAAAGCCATTATATATATATATATATATATATATATATATATAAAACTAAGCTGCGAACATAGCTTTATTTTCGTAATCCTTCCATAGCCCGCTTACGACCTGATGCCAGATATATTACATAACATGTCGCGTGACTGGACAGGTATGAGAAAGCAAACTGCCGCAAAACCTGTAGGCGGAGACCTCTGGTTGGCGATGGTCCTAAGCTAGACGAAAATATCTTGCGGCAAAAAAGGTGTGAAAAAAACTGCCTCACAACTGTATGTATGATGTGATGACGAGATGTTTAAACTAGTTTCGACAGTGGACGGAAAGAGAGATAGGTTGATACAACAAAACAGCATAGCATTCAAGCGGCGGCTTCGGCAACGACAATAGCAGCGACAGCAGGAACAACAATGGAAACGACAACGAGTGACGCCATCCACATGGCGTTGCTGTAGAGACCTACGACAGCCGCATGCTTGCAAGAGATGACGCGCCAAATTGATTGTCCACAAAACTCATTGCTGCGACATTGTATCGCTTCGCTGGGACGAAGGCAAGGAAACGTCCTTTGTTTGAGACTCCTTCGCCGATCGAAGTTGAGCTTCGTTTGTAGCTACAACATGGCTGTGTGGATAACTCACGCGTTGATGCGATAAGAATTTATTAGATTGACTAATGCCCAATGCCAATGCTTGTGTAATATTTGACAACGGCATACAAACCTAACGAGAAGGCCGGCGATTCTGGAACTTTAGATTGCAGAAATGCAGAACTGGGTTGAGGATTTAATAGATAAATTGTATGACTAATAATTCATTTTAGTTAGATAATATTTGGTTTTATTTAATTGAAAAAAAGTGTAGACTTGGCTCTACTCATTTAAGTTAGCCATTAAGGAGGAAATCCAAACGGTTATTTGCTGCCTTCCCATTGCGAATTAACTTCAAGCTTTGGCGACAGATTAGTTTCAAAAGAGTATTCAGTTTACTACTGACACACACTTGAATTTAACTTATATGTTTGTAATATGTACAAACATAACGTATGATGCTGATATTTACATTTATATTCATCATTGTTAAAATCACGGCCTGGGAATGAGTCGGTGAATTGAGACCAAACGAGGCCAAATGCTAAGGTTTTGCTGTCGTAAACGCATCACCGAAGTACTTAATACACACTCTATGTACACATAACACCATTTTATATACGGGGCGCATAACCCTGCATCCAATAATTACCTATATTGTTTTCTCACGTTCTTCTTGTTCGTGGATTAAGCACCTTCCATTGGAATAGCATGTTCTTCGTAATTTCGATATGTTACGTTTCTGCACTCATTCTTAATACTACAACTTTCCTAAATGTTTAGTCTAATTGTTTGCACTCCGTACTTGAACACCCTACCACAGCCCCGGGGGGAGGATGGAAACTGTTGGGAGGGGGTTGTTTGTTTATATGGCATTAAGAGCAGACCTGCGTTGTATTTTACCGTGGATAACGCGTGGAATTTGTTCGAATATCATTGACAATACAGCCTAAAGTTTTCGGGCTAACCCTCAGCCAAGGTTTAACGTCCACGGAACTGTTTTTCACATTGCTTTTTAGACGGACCCCCATAAATACAAATGTGCAATGGTGGGGCTCGAACCCGCGCACCTATGTGTCTCTTCCGGCTGCGAGGCGCTGACCCAAGCCACTACGCCACCGGGCTCGACTTGTTTGAATATCTAACTCACGCGAACTGTAACGCTCGAGTGACGATGGCAGATTTAAATGTGCATTTTCGTCATTTAATGCTATTTTTTTCCGGAAAGAAGAGAATGCAACTCAAGTCGCAACTAAGACATGCAAAGTGTTTGGTGGAGAGACCGTAAGAGAGAAGACAAATCAAAAGTGGTTTGTCCGATTTAGGAACGGCGACTTCGACGTTACGACCGAGCTCGGCCCGGACGGCCTTTGACAGTGGACACGGCCGCATTAACAACAGTGGTTGAGCGAAACCCACACCTTTCGCTGCGCGAGATCGTGGCCGTTGGCAACGTATCATACACATCCGTTCAAGGATATCTCAATGCCGAGGGATTTGTCAGCAAGTTGGATGTACGAGTGCCGCACTTACTCAGCAATCGCCAACTGAAAGACCGTGTGCTAGTTTGCTTGTTGCCGTGTGCAAGGATCGTCCCCTTCTCCGCACCGTGGTGACGGGGGATGAGAAGTGGATACTCTATAAGAACGTTGTCTGCAGAAGGGCTTGGTTTAAAAAGGGAGCGAGCCCCAAGCAGCTGGCAAGCCCGGACCCCGTACAAGAAAAGTGATGTTAAGTGTTTGGTGGGATGCGAAGGGGTGATATTTTATGAGCTGTTGCAACCAAACGAAACGATCAATACGATACAATACTGTCAACAACTGGACAATTTAAAGAGGGCAATTGACCAGAAGCGACCGGAATCGGCGAACAGACGAGGAGTGACTTTTCACCACGACAACGCAAGACCGCACACATATTTGCTCACTACCAAGAAGTTAATGGAATTTAGATGGGATATTTTGCCACATTCTGTGTAGAGTACTGGCCCTGCTCCATCGGATTATCATCTGTTTGAGACCCTTCAAAATTCCCTTAATGCCAAAGTGTTCGATTCTTTGGTAGGTGTTAAAACGTATTTACACCATTACTTTGTATGCCAGGACGCCACCTTTTGGTGGAATGGGATCATAAGCTTGCCTAAACGTTGGGCTAAGGTAGTTGGACTAAGTGGACAATACAGCATTCAATAAAAGCTTTCCGTTGTAACAACATGTGCTTTAAAAAAAAGAGGTGAAACATCCAAACGGACGTATGGATCAACCTAATATTTTAACCAGTATTTATCCATTTTGTTGCCCTTTTTTCCTTTCCACTCTCCTAGCTCCTTTACAACATTCATCGTATTTATCCTGCATTGTTTTATGAATTTTGCTTAGATCTACCTCTATTGTGTCTCCTAAAAGTTGTCTAATTTAATCTGTTTTAAGTGCCCATATATTGTTATATATCTGCGTCTCATTTTTCCATACTGATTAGTGGCTCAACTGCGTTCGTAGTAGTGCAAGACATGGAGTGAACGTTTGGAAAAAAAACCGTGACAAAAGAGGCAACCGTGAGACATTTGTTTGCTAGGAGAATAAGTGCAACTCTTAACAAACATGTAAATGTGTAAACATGTATAATTTTATTTTTTCTACTGCCTTTGTATGTATGAGTTAACGAGTATCGTTCTGGTAGACTCTTCGATCAGCACGTCCTCAGTTGTGCTGATCGATGAGGAAAAGCAGGTGGCCAATAAACTCTTGGTACATATCTTCCAGTGAACAACGCGCTAAGAACATTTGAGTGTACAAACGTCAAGGAATATCTTCTCCCTTCAAAGCACATATTGTACCTTGGGATACGTCAAATCAGTTTAAGTTAGGTTGGGCAGATTTAATCATGAGCACTGCAGCCTGCTATCCTTGTTGGCCAACAAGGACAACACGTTATGGTACCCCACATAATTTGTCAACATTATCTGATAGCTCTTGCATGTCTCGTCAATCATAAACACCTGACAAGCACATGCGCCCGAGAGCTCGGCACCTGAGACACTCTCGGTTAAACAAGTTTTTGTGGCACAGATTATTGAGGCATTGCGGCTCCAGGGATAATTTTTTTTAATTTTTAATTTTTATTTTCCCGTAAGGCAGTTGCCCGTGTACGGATTTTCCATGTCATGGCTAAGTTTATTCCACTCCGGCATTTACTTTGTCTAAATTGGAAACCATGCGAACCAATTTAAGAGTGGCCGGTCTGAGTCTCGAACCCAGTCCTCCCGAATGCAAGGCAAAGGCTTTGCCACTAAGCCACCTTGCTCGGAAAATGTATATTTGCTCTTCTTTTGTCAGTGATCGGGCATAAAAAAATACGTTTAACTGGTCACAGTCAGATCCATTCTGCCGGTAATTCGTAGTTTGAAGAAAATATTAGTCTGGAGTCATTGGGTATCCAACAGGTAGTACTTTCGGCACTTTAGCCAGACACAGTACTCTGTTGAGTCACAAAGCTGCCCCGGCTGGCCCGTTTTTAACCGGCTGGCACTTGGTCACAGCCATGTGTACTTGACTGAGAGTACTCAGCAAGCATTCGTTGGGCTTAGGTACTTCACTGACATGTTTTCACGTAAAGTGCTCATCTCAAATGTCTGCTAGTGGTAGCAGTTCGATTATTTGAATGCTCCTCGTAATCACGAATAAGCTGTGAAAATCTACAACGCTTCGCCTTGAGCTTCTTTATTTTTAGCTGCTGATTTAGCGGCTGGCATAGCAAGCGTACGCACATCCTTAAGTTTGGCCTTGGGAGGCAGTTTAGACACAAACAACTTACGAACCTTTGGCACTCCGCTCAATTTGCACGATTGCTTTGTTAGGCAATCTTTCTAGGGGCGTTTGTGCTAAAGGCCCACTTTTAGCACATTTGACGTCTGTCTTTGCCTCCTTGATTGCCGCCGTCAGCAGCAGCAACTGCACCCATTTTATTCTTCTCATTGCTTCGGATGATACACCAGGCATAGCGGTATTCTTATATTCTTCACTATCACATACGCCTATTATCATTCCAATAATTGTTGCCGCCTTTTCAAGTCGTTATTAGACGTTAACGATCGTATAAATATATATATAAAAAAAACACAGTGTACCTTAGATAGATCTCACTTTGGATTCTATAGAAACTCAATTATTCGTTAGATGATATGTGTGCGTCGGAAAATTTGTCGTCAACAAACTTGCAACAGAACAGATACAGCAACAACGAGGGGAGTTCTCGTTGCCATATATTACATATTGTACGCTCTACTCCTCCCCCCATCCTAGGCTGCCGGCTATGAGAACAAAGGGGAGTGTTACTTTTGGGAGTGTGTGCAGCCCAACCAATGTTCAAGTGGAGGAAAGGTACTCACAGCACGCATAATTCGCGCGCATCATCACGACGAGTCACGCCGCAAGAGAGCCATAGTTATTCCCTGGCAATTATAATAACTGGCACGCCATTTGCCAGAATACGTGTCGGTTGTTAGATATAATTACTGCCAAACAGTCGCTGATCGATTGGGCGGGAGAACTGTCGACAGGTTCGACAACTCTTCGGTTTCACTCGGCGGATGTTTCCCGTATGAAATTGCGTTTCAATAGCAGACATTTCATATAAATATATATATATATATATATATATATATATATATATATATATATATATATATATATATATATATATATATACGTTTTACTAGCCCTCCCAGCGCATACCCATGTAGTATGTTTTAGCTGTACGATGATCGTGTCATGCAATTCTGTCTGCGGTACGAGAACAGCTAACTACGTCGACGGTTTATAAAACCGAAATTTAAGTCAAAAAAGATTACACGAAGTACTACGAAAATATCGCGGTTCTTTAAAAACGTATTCGACGATAACCGTTCCAAAAAGCGTAGCTAGGCAACGATTTCTAATTGTAGTCCCTGCGCACTTAACACACACTTAACCTGCTTACAACGGGATAATGAGGCAACCTGCATCAGCGGTGCAACTAAACGCCACTACGTTCCTTCAAAGAAGCTTCATGCACTCTAATATGCTTTTCCACACGGATACGCTCACACACATCGTCTTTTGTTTGTGGTAGCCGTTTCTGTTTTGTTAGCACTTTTAATACTGCAATGCAGCGCTATTCGTGATGCTGCAATCACTAAATCACTAAAAATAGGAATAATAGTCATTCATTAGTGATGTGACTTATACTACCACTACTACAACCACTATCTGCAAACAGGCCATTGTCAGAGTTGTAATTAAAATTGTTTGCTGTTAGGCTGGTGAAGTGCAGGAACATGTAAAGAGGGGGTTCTGTGTGGTAATTCGCAAGTGTCGCTTTATTAGGAGCAATTTCCTGTGTGAAACTATTAGTGACGAACGGGTCTTGTTCGAGTGGTGTAGACATATGTATATGCGAGCAACGGCTGGGGGCTTGCGACGAAGTCACTGTGAAGTGTAAAGTAAGCACGGTTGGTTCAGAATAGCTGACTTTAATTGTCTGTCATTGTCGCCTTATTAATATTACTGCATACATGCCTTGAATGTCACTGGCTTGGTGGGAAATAAAACTACGTTTGCACGTAACTAATATAATTTCTGGCTAGCCAACTGGGAGTATTGCCAAAAAAACGAAAGAAAACTAAAAATGTGCAAATTAGGAACCAGGACATTGTCATAAATCGTAATATATATATATATATATATATATATATATATATATATATATATATATATATATATTGAAAATGCTATGATATGTTATATGATAAATAATACCGCCCAACCACAGCTATGAAAAGAATATGAATAAATGTTAAAACAAAGTCAGTTTATTTCAGTCAGGAAAATCAAGCGAGTGCTAGCAGATCAAGCGTTGGCGCTTACAATCAGAAATTCTACGCGGCCAAGAAAGCACTATGTATTACGTAATTTATTTCAAAAACCTAAAAACTTGGCTTAACATAAATTCTAAAGTTTAGCTATGTGTATCATTTAACATAGGTTTTCTGAGCAGTCAAATTGCCACACAATGTTTTTTTGTACTTGTAAAAGAGTGGCCACGAATACTCTACGTCTATCTATTCTACGTACGTTGAGGTTGCAGTTGGGTAACATAGCGCCCTGGAGCGACAAGTTAAATCTGTTCTCTCCTCTCCTCGGTCTCTGAGTCTGTTCATACAGCTATAGGTGCGCGATGATGGGGCGGGGGGGAGATGTAAGCCACAAAACCACGAATTAAAACAGCGCGACAATCTTTGGACCTTTACCGCAGGTCACGCTCTCTGTATGATGCGAATGCTGCCGCTGATGCGCCTCAAGCCGCTTAGCGCTTCTGTGTAAGAAGCTCTCGAGGCGTCGTCTGATGATGGTCAAATCCCTGATGTCATTATCGTTGTTAGAACTGTCAAGTCAAGGTCAAAAGCACAGTCTGCAGTTAGAACTTCAACGCTGTAGTAGTAGTAGTAGTAGTCGAAGTAATAGTAGTAATAGTTATCGTTGTTGTTGTTGTTGTTGGTGGTGACGTTGTCGTTGTTGTGGTTGTTGTTGCCCCCATTTTGTCGGCAACGAACCGCGAGGTGTTGAAAGGGGAAAGACAGAGCGTAAACGGGTACAGCTGACGGATGCGGGGCTAAAATACATTAGGACTAATCAAACCGTGCACGCACCCAACGAACAAGAGGTAGAGAAAGGTATTCTTCTCTGATTATAGCTTCTGTTTACTCTCTCTCCCTCTCTCTCTCTCTCTTCAAGAAGAGGCCATATGAGGGCAGAAAATGGGATAACAAAGTATTGCAATCTTCGTCTATTTCACTTTTTCGTTCTCTTACGGCGACAGAAAATACAGGATACAGCCCAAAGAAAAGCAAATAGAAAAGTTGACGTCTCAGCGGTAAGGCACAAAGAGATGGATGAGATGGGCACACCGATAGAAAAGACATCCAGACACAAATTAGGCGTCGCGCGCAAAGTCTGATGCGCCGCAGATCTGCCGTGGCTAATAACAGTAATGGCGCCTTTGGTTTGCCTTAATATACAACAAGGTCCGGCGGGAATACTTTCGGTTCGGAAAGTAAGCGATGTCGTTCCCGACGGGACCAGCTTTCGTTGACGCCGAAAACTCCCAGTGCGGTTGCATGTCACGACGGCCGTACACATAGAAGAATGTAGGCGTTGCTTGCACAGTTAGGACCTAAGCGATCGGTCATTGGGCGAAGACTATAGCGAACGTGACTCGAGCAGCTGACTGAAGAACCTAACTTACTGGTCTGCTCGCTTGAATAGCGTCGGGTCGACGATTACGTCCATCAAACAGCTTTGCGGCTGATGGCGTTGCAGTTCCAAAGTTGCAGTCTAGCGCCAACCTCGTGGGAAGCAACGGCTGACGAACAAGGTCAAGCGGGAAGCACTCTTGCGTGGTGCCTTTACAGCAAAAAGCCACATGGACCCATGTGGTGGTAATGCGGAAGGAGAAGGAAATCACGCGGAAGAGACATATATAAATATATATATATATATATATATATATATATATATATATATATATATATATATATATATATATTATTTTTAATTTAGGAAAACTGCAACGTAAGTCAGCTAATCATATAAATAATTACTTGTAGATAAGTATGTCTCGCGTTAACCCGCGACTCCAGTGTACTTCTGGATTTATGTGTGTATGTATATATATACCACGATTTTTTAAAATTGAATAACTTAGCACTTTGATGTTAACATTTAACCCTGCGTATACATATATATATATATATATATATATATATATATATATATATATATATATATAGGGATATTATGTTATTGCGAGAAAACGAGTTGTCCAATTTTCGAACCCTCGTGTGCAATCACTTGAAAAGTACTATAACGCTAAACGTCTATAAAACAATCATAAGAATGTTCATTTCACAGGAATCATTTTGGTGCAAAGTCGTTCGATTCACAGTATGATTATCGTCTGCCGCTGTCCTGCCCTTCGATTGAACTTCCATAGGGTCCCGTGCGAACACACGAGGAACGTTTTGCGACGTGTGTACGGTGTCTGTCTGCAGTATACCCCAGGTCCTACGGGCTTGGAATCGGCATTACTATTCAATGCATCATGGGCTATAAATCTAGGGGTTTTTCCAACAGTTCTGGTTGCAGCATGGCCGCGGACTCTTAGCGGTATATAGTTTACCATCTATTCTTAATGAGCATCGCCCAATGAAAATTCGATCAACATTGGGGATCGAACCGGCAACACCCCCGGTGGTACATGACAGCCATGACTGGCGCCGCCACTCATACGATCTGATTCTGGCCGCCGCTTACGCCTCTCCTCTGTTAGGATATGACTCTATGGGATTTCGTCATCAGAGGACGCAATAAAACAGCTTACGGTAATCATATCACGAATCAAACCACCGTCGATTTGCTAATACTAACAATGCCCAATCTCCTGAATGTGGTTTTTTTTAATGAACGTAAATGTAATATGGTAATTCATCGTATTGAGCGCGAAGCCTTAGACATAACTCATTTATTTAATAACTCATCACAGGATCTCGAATCTTCTCAGCTCAATTAGTTTGCTTCCCCTCGCCCACGTTGGATATCTGGAAAACAAAGCAGCTGTTTTTATTCCGAACAAAGCATCGGTTTCTCAATCGCATCATTTGTGATGTAATATACGGCCAGCAACATTGTTATAACAAACATTGTTAATTTCAGTCCCACTCCTAACTAAGACGTGTCCGCCTCCTTTTAACGAAGATTAACGACCTCGAATGTCTCGAATTTTTGTGACCTAATGAACACGTGTAATGTAGTGTAATTGTAACACTACCAAACTGACGCATTCGTGATATACGAACGGTGTCTACAATTACAACGTAATCATAAGTTCTTCTGCGAGTCGGGAAGAGAGTCGCTATTTCGGGCACGTCATCTTTACAGGGTCACGGCGTTGCGCGTGACGTGGCCAAACCTACTACCTTTCATGCGTACGACAGGAAGGCAGCACCTTTGCAAATCATCTTCGTACGAGGCCTATTTGTCAATGGGTTGTTACCAATGAAAAGGTTTATAACGACACTATGCTTTAAATAAAAAAAAAATGTAAATAGAACTTGAATTTTTCAATTCAAAAGTAGTCATCAGAGGCCCGAGCAGAGCTATTCCACTGGACTGTAGGGAGCGGATGCGTACTCTGTTATGTAGGTTTTCGTTGCAGCTCGCTGAGAGCTTCTTCGGAACAGGCTGCGCGCACGCCTTTTGGTAACTCAACCTATCGTGCACAATAGTCCACACTGGCCCCCACCAGCACTGCTAATCTTCGCATTGTTTCCTCGCCGATCACTTTCCACCGGGTCGTTCACCTTGCCGATGATTACGGCCATGATTACCGTATTTGCCTGACCTGGTATCGGGTTAGGCAAACACTCGAACGCTTCCGGTCGTTGCAAAAACGAGCTTTTCAGCTTTTCTATTGTCTTGCGGACACAGGACATATTCCCTGTGTACGGCCACCATCCGGCTATGAACATAAGCCGGTTGAACACTTTTCGCAGTCAGAAATCAGTGTTATCAGATTTCTGACTTTGCTGACTTCTAACACATTGCTTCACCTCGGTCATCTACTTTTGCAATGGGAACGCCATGATGTCCTCACACGCCGCACATTTCGTAAAAACCAAACCTGGATTATATCTGAACACCCTTATATATATATATATATATATATATATACATATGCTGTTCAAAACGTATCGCGACTGTTGTGTTTTTTTCAAAAATTATTCATTTATTCATGAATATCTATTTTGTCCCCTTTAAAGTAATCCCCATGAGATATTATACACATGTGCCAACGGTTTTTCCAATCTTCGAAGCACTTCAAAAAACCATTTTTTTTAACCTTGGTCAGCTCCTCCTTCGATGCCGTCTTTATCTCGTCAAGCGTAGCGTAACGTCGTCCTTTCATGGGCCTCTTCAGTTTAGGGAACAAGAAAAAGTCACAGGGGGCCAGATCTGGGGAATACGGTGGCTGCGGCATCATTAGTGTGTTGTTTTTGGTCAAAAACTCGCGCACAAGCAACGATGTGTGAGCAGGGGCGTTATCGTGGTGCAAAAGCCAATTTTTGTTCTTCCACAAATCCGGGCGTTTCTGGCGGATTGCTTCGCGCAAATTGCGCATAACTTGCAGGTAATATTCCTTATTGACCGTTCTACCCTGTGGCAAGAACTCATGATGCACCACGCCCCTGCAATCGAAGAAAACTGTCAGCAAAACTTTCACATTCGACCGAACTTGGCGCGCTTTTTTCGGTCTTGGTTCGTGCGGCAGCTTCCATTGAGATGATTGAGCTTTGGTTTCCACGTCATAACCATAAACCCACGATTCGTCACCAGTTATGACCCTCTGGAGCAAATTTGGGTCGTCGCGGACAGAGTCCAACATCTCATTAGCAATGTTCATGTGATGCTGTTTTTGGTCGCAATTGAGCAATTTTGGTACGAATTTTGCGGCGACCCGTCTCATGCCCAAATCATTGATAAAAATCGAATGGCACGAGCCAATCGATATGTTTAGGTCCTCAGCAACTTCTCTAACGGTGATTCGACGATTGGCCAATACCATTTTCTCCACTTCATTAATTTTTTCGTCTGTTGTTGAAGTGCTCGGGCGTCCGGCACGCTCTTCGTCGTTCACATCTTCTCGGCCTTCTGAGAAAATTTTGTACCACCGATAAACGTTGCTTCGGTCCAAGGTAGCTTCTCCGTATGCCACAGTTAACATTCGGAATGCATCCGCGCACTTAATTTCGTTTTTCACACAAAATTTGATACAGGTTCTTTGATCCATTCTTTTGAATAGGTAAAAATCGAAGACGATCCAAAACACGTGCAAGCAAAGCAGCTGTCAACAATTAAGTGAACATTCAAAATGGCCGAGCTTGTCGGCATAAGTGAGAGACATGAGTAACAACCTAACGCCACAAAAAATCTAAATTCGAATATACGTAACCCGCAAAAATTTTTCCCCCGCGATACTTTTTGAACAAACGGTATATATATATATATATGTAAAACGGCCTACACCAAAACATTCAGCAATTAATGACTGTGAATAAATAGTGTATTTTGCGCGCAGTGACCTCACTCTACCTCCGAGAGAGAACGATTACCGAGGATTTACAAGATAAGGTCATCAAAATAAGCAAATTCGAATGAAATGGTAACGCTGCGAGCCTCAACTATTTTGTGTACGAGCATATTAAAACAAATATAAATATCCTATTACCATTGTTCAGTAATCAAACTATACAACGCATGGACTTGCATCGGTAAAACACCGGAAGAATGGAGAAAAAGGTTTCTGCAACCCATTTACAAAAAATAGATTAAGCGACCGACCCAAGCAACTACTGCGCAATTGCAGTGATTAGCGTTGTTTGTAAAATTTCAGCTTAACGTGCTGTAGAACGCTTTTACGATGCCGCACGCCCGTGCATTTTCTTTCATCTTTATTTTTTCATTCCTCGGGGGATGATCTACGTCTGACGCAGTTGCCTTCCTTTTCGGTCTCGTAACGGTCCGCCAAGATTAAAGAGAGATGCCATATGCGGCTTTTATCGATTCTAATTGATCGACTGTGTTAGAAGGGAAATTCATTAAAGTACTTACAACCCGATCTTCTATACATATACAGAGGACACTATAAATATTTTGATACACGGCATGCTGCAAGTGAACCTCATTACCACCAAAGGGCTCATTGTGTCAACCGGCCAATAGCACAAAGAACTGAAGTCGTTCGGGTGACTCGGCAAGCCCGATCTTCGTGATAGTGTATAAAACTTGCTTGGCGGACGCCCTCAAAAATATAAAAGCGACACACGCATTTTATGCCGACGACTTGGTAATTCTTGCAAAAACACGAAACCACCTCCAGTTACATCTAATCCAAGCAAGCCAACTGACAATCAACATTGCCAAAACAGTAGTACTACGATTTAGTCGAGGCGGATCGTACGCCGCAGACAATTCGTGCATTATGATTGAGGGGTATTTAAATATTGAACTTGTCAATCACATTAGCTTTTTAGGAGTGACAGTGACGCCCCGGCTATCATTCAGCAGATATATTACATTTACAATTATGTTTATTTCACTCAAATTGAGTGTAATATTTATTTCAAAATGTATCTTCATGAAGCTCTATCTTCTTCACGCTTCCGACGAGAGAAGTAGTGCAACGATTTTCGGTCCAGCGCTGTGCACTCCACTGCATGGTACTTGGCACACCTCTGCAAGCAAAACCGGCAGGTGCACAACTCGTACTCCTCGTGAAACGTTGCGTTTGAAGATATATTCAAAATGCATAGCAAGACCACCGCGGTCACATGATCTAGTGAGAGATTTTTTCAATGTCAGATCTTAAAAACATAGATACGATATTATCTTACTTAGTCAATCGCACCATGGGCTGACCAAGGAACGCATCGGCTACGCTTACACTAGACTGTGCGCCGAGCACGCACAGTAGTAGAACATTTGGGTACTGAAAGAGATGCCATTCAGTACACATAATTAATAGAAGCCTACAGCGAATACGCTGTACCAATGCCAGTTGCGAGAAAAGCGCAACATGGCATTTGTAATAGGTCTCTGTAACAAGAGGGCCTGCTTTTAGGGCTTTCTTTTTATCGGACTTGCATATAATAAAAGATATCGGATTTGTATATAATCAAATATATCGGACTTGCATAGAATCAAATATATCGGATTTGTATATAATAAAATTTATCGGATTTTTATAAAATCAAATTTACAGATTTGACGAGTTACACGAGAGTGGCTAGTTATCTGCCCCCGGAAAACCAAGTAATGCAGATATTCCGTACGCTGTGCAAACCACAAGCATAGCCGGATTCCATACTAGCCGCACTGTTTGAAACAGGTAGCCGACCTCATATACTGCTCCGTCTAGTGTCGTTCAATTGTAAAAGTTAGACGCAGTGGCTTAGAGATTACTTCGCCTGGCCACTCTTCTTGCCATTTAGGCTGCTCGGCTTTGTGCGGCGGTTATTTTCGCCTCAGAGATACCTTGTGCGAATCTTCTTACTAGAATCCAGGATTTGTGATCTTTGAGGAGCGCCTCTACAAGGGCCTGGCATGTCAGGGGGTTCTGCAGTCCTAGGTTCCGGGACAATAGCTCTCGCTCAGTGTCGAAGAAGGAGCTGAAAACAGGCACCATGGCCTGTTAACAGTTGCGCGAGCGGGTAGGTAAGCAAGCCGTGTTTGAGGCTGTACCATTTTTTTAAGATCAGGAAGTATTGATCCTGTCCAATATCCAGGATGGCCCGGCTGGATTGCTTACCATTGCTGGCTCCATTCGCTTAGTGTGTCGGTTCTGCTGACTAGTGTGCCCTCCGTCAGAACGTTGGTTACAGGGTTTCTTGATGCCAATTCTTTTACTCTCAAGTCCCAGGGAATTTGTCTGGAGAGTACCTGTACGGCTGCTGTGGAGGCCGTGCGACTTGCTCGTGTTAGGTAAAGCGCCATAGATCTTTGGGTCTTGCTGAGGAGGCGACGTGTTGTAGCTCTTGTAGTAGTGCGTTCCCATAAGGGTGCGGCGTATAACATGATGCTGTCTATTACTGATGCTAAGAGTCGGCGCCGGGAGTCGCTTGCCTCTCTGGTCCGTGGGAGGATTTTGCGTAACTCTGCTGAGGCTTTGGCTGCTTTTTTAGCTGCATAGCGCACATGAGGTGTTCCTGTGAGAGCTCTATCCAGGATCACGCCCAGGTACTTGACCACGGGCGTGGGTGTTATTGGGTGGCCTTCCAGGTGTAAATTTAGGTTGCGTGGAGGACGCTTCAGACCGTTTAGAAGGATTGCGTTCATTTTTTGTGAAGCCAGTTCGAGGCCAAGCGTGCGGAGGTGTTGTCGGATATCCGCCAAAGCTCCGTTGGCTGTACCTTCGAGCAAATCCTCGTCACTGGCGGTAACGATCAGTGCCAGATCGTCTGCGTAGGCGATAGAAAAAACTCCCGGGGGATGCAGCAGTCTTAGTACTCCATCATAGGTTATGTTCCACAGGGTTGGTCCCAGTACAGATCCTTGGGGAACCCCGGCAGTGACGGCGTAGTCCACTCCATCGTATGTAGGTGCTCGGTCCTTTAGATACGACGCTAGGATACGTCGTAGGTAGGGAGACACGCCTTTATTTCCAAGTGCTTGGTTTATGGCGTCCCACGAGAGCGTATTAAACGCGTTTTTGACATCAATAAGGACGGCCAGGCAGTGCGCCCGGTTTGCGATAGGTGAATTTCTTTGTGTTTCAGCTATGTTTAGAACTTTGCTGATAGCCGAGTGTGTGGAGTGCCCGGCGCGGAAACCATGCTGGTTTTCTGACAGCGCCTTCTTATATATATATATATATATATATATATATATATATACATATACATATATATATGACAGCAACATCAACATTTCAGCTCACTCTCATATATATATGTATATATAAATATATATGTTAACATTCATTAAGAACACAAGTGGAGCGACAATTGTCTCCAGAGAACGTGTATATATGTATACAGGGTGTGACAGGAAGGTTTTTAAAGCGATGCATAGAATTGTAGAGCTTATTAAAGCAAATATTTTTTCCAATAGAACATGGTCTCTAAGACGTCTTGTTTCGGATTGAGAGTGAAATTACTACAATTTGTGACAATGGTGCTTTTGTCCGACATAGGAGCACAAAATGTGCTGTTGCGAGACAACCACGTTCGTGTTCGTGATAAAATTCTGCTCCATCTGAAGGATATGCAAGGCCGGTCAGAAGACGCGACACGGTCACTTAGAAGAGAATTCGCCAAAAATGAAGTTCTTTATTAACGTTCACGCCAAATACTTCATTTTGGTACCAAATATGTGTCAATGCGAGCTGTGGTAGCGGAGTAATTACGAGTTTTCGGAGAGCATGTCGAGATTGAGTGCATGTAAAATGACTGTGTGGCGACGTTCACTACCGCCGACGTGTCGCGCGACAGCCGCAGCGCGTCATTTTTCATGCGCTTAATCTGGACATCCCACCGAAAATCGTAATTACTCCGCAACCACAGCTCGCATGGACATATGTTTGGTACCAAAATGATCGCCATGAATTGCGCATTGGCTGAATATGTATAATATTTTGAGCGCTGTGCGTGGTTGTAGGGTTATGATTTTGAAGTATTTGGCGTGAACGCTAATAAAGAACTACATTTTTGGCGAATTCTCTTCTAAGCGACCATGGTTGTCTCGCAACAGCACATTTTGTGCTCCTATGTCGGACAAAAACACCATTGTCACAAATTGTAGTAATTTCACTCTCACTCCGAAACAAGACGTCTTGGAGACCATGTTCTATTGGAAAAAATATTTGCTTTATTCCTGTCACACCCTGTATATATATATATATATATATATATATATATATATATACATATATATATGCAAGCGCACACATCAGCACAAACTTTAATGCCACGAATGTCTAGCGACTTCATCAACGTACTTATGACGCAATTAGTTTACCATCTCGAGCCAGCTCGGCCTCACTCCGACTCCTGACACTTTGCGACTCGTTTGGCAACCATTTAGGATTAATCATCGGCATCATTCGAACGATCGCTAGTTAGGTTGCGCCATAACTAGTTTCACTAATCAGATATGCAGACAGCTATTACACCTTCACCCCGTGTGAAAGGTTCTACCGTCTCCGGTGAGACTTTGACAGCGAAATAAGTGTGCCTAGATATGCACCGATTCGCCATTTCACCGAGTACATCCAATTGTAAGACTTTACTCGTTACGCAAAAGACGGAAGGGTGACCTTTCGTTCAATCAACTTTAACAAGTCTCATCTGTCTCGTGCCTCGCTCGCTTCCATGCGTTCACGCATGTATAGGTATACCTCAATGTAATAAACAGATGCTTGTGTCATGTTAATTCACCATAAATTGGTAGTGAATAATGCGATCGCTCAACAATCCGACAATTGCGATGGCCAACAATATCGGTGACACTTGACTGTAGTGAAGATGTTTCGATAAACGAGCGCAATTAAGTATGTGCGCAAGCTTCTCCAGTCAAGGAACTGACAGAAAGTCTGTGTAGGCCTATGCGGCAGCTGTTCGATATGCCAGCCCATACATTCACGGGGAAACGATCGTGGCGTGCACGCTACTTTATAGGCCCAACCACACACCATCTGTCAGGTTGAGTGGAAAAGCGGACATTACTGAGCGATGCATTAAAAGAACTGTTGGAAGGCGTTTACTCGTGTGGTTCCCGTATGACGGAGGCCCAGCACACAACGGTGCCGCGGAACGGGACCACCTAGACAAATCGGTGAACTAACCTCCGCAATCGCCTGATCTATCAGGTTTCGGTTTTTTTTGGGCGGTTCACCTATAGAGTCTGCTCACCTACAAGGCCTCTTTCTGTTCACTCGCGTGACGATCTGACATTTGCCGTAATGTTTGACGCTGCTGGGGCCGTTCGGACAATGTCTGGCACACATTTAAGCGCATGCAACAAAATCCTTGCAACCGCTACCAACTCTGTTATTGTTCGAGAAATTATTGCACGATACGATATAGTTGTATGTGTCTGTGCTTCTAGAAGTATTGCGAGGGGTGCAATTGATGGGTCAAATGCTCGCACTTCACCCACGCACGTTAACTTAATTTTGATATGTCCAGAGGGCAACTTTTGTTACCTTGCAACTACAGATCGTAGCATCATAGATTGGTACGAAAATAATCGTCATAAAATGCGCATTTGCTTAATTGTCATGAACGCAGTAGCGCATTATTAAATTATCTAAAGGGTAACTTCGCTTGCATTCGCACATTATGTGAAGCTATGTCTAGCCTTCAACATAAATCTGACATACGTTAGTAATTCCCCTCTCACTCCTAAATAAGACATTCTCACCCTCTCATCACGAGAGAAACAAATTTTCTTGACGAGCTCTTTTTTTTTTTGTGGAGGAGTTATTAAATGCAGTTACGCACTATCGCTACGAGTCTCTATCTCTAGCTGTGTGGGACTCGACCCCAACGGTTGGATGTTACTCCGTTGAGACCCATACCCACCAAACCCACCTCCCCCCTTAAGCTTCACTCTCTGATAGCCCAGATCTTCATAAAAACAGTACTATGGACTATCAGGAAGCCTACTCTTGACGAGCTCTATTCTTCCTTACCTAACGTATGTTTCCTTTTAAGTGCGTTTTTTGATAGATTGTGCGATGACCATGACTTCACTCGGTTTTTCCAAAAACAAATGCCCGTGTGCGGTTTTGCACTGACTTTGAGACATTCTGTATATATGTATCGTTGTACGTATGTATCTATATGATCAGTTGCTAACTCAGTTCTGCTCTACAGGTCGTCTGTGTGAAGACCAGCTTAATGAAAACGAAAACAAATAAGAAAAGCTAAAGAATGCGCAGAGGGTGATTGCACGTCATATTATACGAGTATATATATATATATATATATATATATATGCATCTTGCGGTGATACAAAGATCACTCGTGAAACCTTTGCTATGAAAATCCCATATATATATATATATATATATATATATATATATAAATATACTATTATGGCGGCTGAACATTGGATAGCAGTTGTACCTTGGATTTGTAAAAGTTGTTGTACTTTACCTAGGCTCTATCCAGACGAGTGCTAAATGAAGATGTAGAGACGAAAACGCGATCTGTCTCTTCGACACCTCGAACCTTCGCTAATGCTTTTTAGATACTTAGCACTTGCTCGGGATGTTAGCCTCCCTAAAGGTAGTCTCTTTGCAAAGTTGAGTTGTCGAATTAGCTAGACATCAATGGTCATAGCTATTTATACGACGCACGTTTCTACCGTTACTAGATTTTTTTCCGGACTCCTAGCTCTAACAAGGTTGAGGGCAATCGACTCTCGAGGTCTCCCTCCGGAGAAGCCTCAGCCACTCGAAATTTCATGAGCGTTTGCGGGCTCGGCCACAGGCACTTATTAGGTTGCTTGACCCTCATAGGCGGCGCTCAAAGACGGGCCGAATCGAGTGAGGATCTCGTTCTGAATATGATATAAGAAGGCGCTACACTTTGCCGCACATTGTTACGTCTTGCTTTCTCTATCTGGCATTGGCTTTCGCAAAGCGATCATTATCAGCTAACAGGCCAGAAATCTAAAAAAAAAGCACTTTCAGATCAAAGAACTCAATTACGTCTCAATTGTGTTCGTGACGGTCCTACGAGTGGCGTTTACTGCCGAACCGATCCCTAAGCCCGCTTTGAGGTTGCGCAGCGTTGAAGAAATGGCAGAGGCCTGAGGCTAGCTCACCGCCTGGGCGTAGGTCCTGCAATGTCTCTGACAGTTTTTTCTCATATTAAGAAAGAAGCTCGGAACGTATGGTTGCGTTGGTGTCTATGCGACACGACAGTAGCTAAGAGGTGCTTAATTGTCGTCTGGACAACTGAGAAACAATGACTGAAATAAGTGACTGATAACACTTATGTAATAAGGTAAATTATTTGTTTTTTTGCAGCTACGTTTATGTATTAATAGCGCAGTATATATATATATATATATATATATATATATATATATATATATATATATATATATATATATATATATATATATATATATATATATATATATTTATTTATATATATATTTCCAGAAAAAGTTCCTTGTGAAGGAGAAATCCTCTTAGAATGAGTGACCCAACTAGCTCATGAATAGTTGAGGGTACACCTTCGATAATAGTGTACACAGATAACGGTAGATCTGACGTTTGCATAAGGACTATTAACTCAACAAACAACCGACTGGAGGGCTCACGAGGAATACGAAGCCCTATCCCGCCATCTCTATATGACCTTCTCCGTCGCGTTAGTTTTCGCTCCACACAACGGCAACGATTTGCCAGGCTAAGCAACATACATCTACATAAGCATTTAAAAGAAAAATACCTTGTCTCAGTGAGTACCCGCCAGTGGAAATATCTGCACCATTAGGGAGGAAGCCTGCCCAGAATCCAGCTCCTGTCCACATCTTAAAATAGCCGGAAAGAGAAAGGTCCGTGCCCTTGGTGGAATAATCAGATTGCCAAGAAGCGCAGAACCTGCCATCAATTGCGATGAGTATGTCCAAGATATCAGAATCTAAACCCCGACAAAGCGCCAACGGCTAGAGAACGACACGGAGCCTAGATGCTCTATCTCCACACACACTGCTCATCCTCCTACAGAACTACCCAAAAGTTTTAAAACGCACGATAGGTAAAATGCTCGCCAGCCTTGACAAATGCCACGCCTGACCCTTATCTCGAAACCCGGCAGACCGCCAAGAGACACCTTAGCATACTGCCATTTAAGTACGTTTTTAATTTTTCTCCAAACTAGCTGGGTGCATTATCAACGGACGATGAGTAAGTAACAGGGCTAGCAGGCAAGGAGGCGCTGTTAGAAAACCAGCACTGTTTCCGAGCCAACACAGTCAGCCATTAACATAGTGCTAACAGCTGAAGCATAGAGCAATGTGCCGAGAGCAAACCGGCCGCATTGTCTGGCCATCCTTTTCGATAGTAATAACGCGCGTTTAACGCACGTTAGTGAGACGCCATAAACGAAGCACTTGTAGACAAAGGTGTATCCCCCTCTCTACGATATCGAATATCTACCGGTGGATGTGTGATCTTTGCAGTCACAGCCTGCGTCCCGTTCGGTTCCGTACTAGGGGCCAACCCTACGGAGCATATCACCTGACCTAAGCAGAAAGCAATGACTTGAAACTGTTCAGTCGAGTTGTTGCCAGTTCAGCTGATTGTTAGTTGACTGGTAGTTTTGCTACAGCTTTGCTTAACACATCATCGTTTTTATATTTGTATGGAGGCTACTCATTTTGCTATTGAATAACTGAAAAGCGCTTGAGGCGCTTGAACCGCCTGGCAGTACGTATTAGTGTAATTATGTCGCTGCCGTTATAAGCCTTCTCACATTGTCTTCAATAGCACACATTTTAACTTTATAAGAATCTTTGAACCAGAAAACTACAACGGCGCATGCCTTGCCTGGGTGTTTGCATTGCACTCTGTTGCATTCATGCTATAGTTCAGTTGAGCCACTGAGTAACAGAGCAGGCAAAAATAAGAGATACCTTGACCTATTAGGAAGCTACTGCCGTGTATATGTTACCCAGGCTGCTGAGACATTGGACCACTATCAGCAGAGAGCAGGTAAGTTATGAACGGTGTCGCAAGACGTATGGAGGAAATTACAGGTGATCAACACAGGACACAGTTTGTGAGACGAGTGGGAGACGAGAAACCAAAGTACATAGGTAGCGACTCGTGCACAGCCAACTCCCAGTAAGACAAGCGGTTGAGATGAAAGAGAGGAAGGAGATAGACAAAGACAAGAATCGCTGGCGCCATGACTGGTCTCAATTCGCTCGACGCGCGCTTTTTGTTAATAGCTCAGACGATATCGAACGAAGCTTTCAGATCGGGCGCCCTGCTTCTGGCGGTTCAAATGAAGCAGGCCTTCACCACTAGGCGCAGTTAGCAATGAGTTTAGCTGCAGAAACTTACATTTGTTGATTCGGTGTAATGAGTGACTAAATCAGAGACTGTTAAATCCCTAGAGCATACTTCTTAGCAGAGGTTTCGAGCAAGAGAATTTGTGCACTTTTTTAGAGAAGGCATTTCATGTGGTCTTCAGCATTTGATCGAAACGCACCGCGTTGTCGTGCGGTGTTGTCTCTACCAAAGGAATCGAAAGTTTATCTAGTGGTTTTGCAGAGCAGCCTGAAATACTGCTATGCCGTAGCCTAGCCATGTTGGCCGATAGTGCGACGAAATATGGGCAAAACTGAGCAGGACTTTTACCATGTCTGGGTTGAGTGACGGCCCGGCAAAGAGATGAGCATTGAGTAATGCTTGGCCATGCATCACGGCTGTTGACAAATGGCCAAGCATTACAAAAATCATGCAAGATTCCCAACTCCTCCCAACTAGCGATTTATGAGATGCGGCAGGATGTAGGTGTCATTACGAGCACCGTCATCCGCATCGCCGATGTATCTGCCTTATTCACGTATTCCCGCGAGAACGACGTAAAATATAAACTTTAGGAGATGGACAAAAAATCTAATTTAACTTATTTGAAACCGAAAAATAGATGCATGTGTTTAGTGTAATAGCGACAGAAGGAAATAGGACGACGCTCCCGTGCATGACGCATGGTACACAAACGACGACTTGCAGCAACAGCAAAATGGTGTGCTAAAATAGCAACATAAATTCTTTTTATCACTAATACCGTGCACGATCCACCCTGGAAGGTGTCCTTGCGGTTGACTTGACAACGTAACACCTCGGCGTACTGCGGCTTACTTGACCTCAGCATCTGCTTTGTATTAATCTCTAATGAAATCGAACGCCCACAGTCGTAGGATATTTTCCGTGTATTTCGACTTGCGTAGTGACGCGTATCCATTCGACCAGGACAAGCGCGACTTCGACTTTTCGGGAGACGTAGGAACAAGGGAGCCAATAATCCGCCTGTAATCCGGCGGAAATTACCCTGTTCCAGCAGCCAACTCCGGAGCAAGTTGTCCAATTCGCTGTTCGTCGCATTACGAGTCTACAATAGGCGTCCATTCCCAGGTAGCAGTAAAGCAGGCTTGTAGGCGGTAGGAGTGTTGACAGTGGACGAAGGCTCAGCCACGTAGTGTTATGGAGTTAGCTGTTATTGAAGAAGAGGCGCAGTTGTCGATGCGGTTCGAAGTTCGAATACGACTTTGCGATCGCAGTGGGTCGATCGCAAAGTCGTGTGCTCGTACAAATTTGACGCTTTACGTGTAGTAGTAGTAGTACTAGTACGTCTTCGAGGCACAACTTTTCGAGAGCGGCGGTGGTAATTGTGAGCCGATCCGGACAGTAGCGAATGACTGTAATTTCTGGTCGGATCGCTGTGTCCGACCCGAATGGTGCCTGATATGATAGCAATCAACTGTTCAGGTGCGGGCGCTCACAAACGACATGACTCACTCTAATCCGAGCGCACTACCCACTAACCCCCCCCCCCCCCCCCGCCCCCCCCCCCAGAACCCCCAGGTTGAGCCGCGATCAGTCCACAGACGGCAGAGGGCAATTCGGGAATGTGCGTTCGTGCATGCGTGCACGACAAAGCCACCAGTCACCGTCATGACAGCAGGAGATTTGATTGCATTACGTTGTAATACTACCTACTATAGTCATCGAGTGCATGGGCGTATAGTGGGGGGGGGGCAGATTTGCGAGTTTTTTGCAGCGTCCTCTTAGTCTCGGGTACTCGGGAGCGTCTCAGAGCCCCTCTTGCGGAGACCTTAGCGTAAAGCATCTCGCAGCGCTGCTTGGACGCGGGATTAAGCTTTAACGGCGCGTCTGTTCGTTCAATTCACACAACAAACACGCTACTATGCTCTCGAGTAATGCCACGCTCTCGAGTGGACCACGCTCTCACTTACAGTAGTGCTGCGGTAGCGATTTGCCGGTAGCCGAAAACAGTGGCGGCTGTTCGCCGGCCCGCGTTCGCAGGAAAACTGAATTGTTTGCCACCAGGTGGAGCGCGACGATAGGGGTCAGCGTCCTACTCGTTCAATGTGCTCCGGAGCACGCTTCTGCTCACGATTTGCCTATTGTCTGCGGCCTACCACGATCCACCACGGTTGCTGCTGGCAAGCCGTAGCAAGTTCGCGTTCGTTACCTTTTGATGCGTTCGATTGTCCAACATCATCGACATGGTCATTTTCATATCACCACCATTCACGGTCGGGTCACCAACGGTCAGGGTGGCGTCTTTTCTCGTCACGGCCGTTACCGCCGCCGCCGCCGCCGCAGCCACCAATGCTGCTTCTCTAGCGGTAGGATCAGCCCTTACCTAAACGGTAAGGAATAGAGAGAGCGACCCCGAGCCGCTCCGAGCAGTGTTGTGAGATGAGAGACAATGGTAGCGTGGCTGGCTGCTCGTATTGCTGTTTCGATAAGAAGGACGAGGAAGAGGAGGTAGAACGGGTGTTGATGAGAGCGTTCCGTCTTTTACCAGCGAAAGCGGGGTCGCGTCAATGTTTTTCCTCAATCGGGTTGGGTTGCGCCTTGCCGCTTTTTAGGGAGCGCAGCGCAACACAGTCGTTTGCTTTCCAAACGTGAAAGTTTTCGGTACGAAGCCTTTCGGTGGCCTCTGTAATAGCTGTAGCGGCGCTATAAGACGACCGGCATCCGATGCTCTTTTGGTACGCAAGCTCGTGGTCTCCTCCGCACTGGTCGCACTGAGCCGAACGAAGTCGGCGAAGCGGTTGGCGTGAGAAGCGCTGTTGCAGCGGCTCCAGCGTCCAGAACTGGCAGTGTTACGATACTATGACGTGTCGCAAGCGGTTCTCGCTGACTGCGGGTCAGCTGCGTGGAGCTGGAGACAGCACTAGAATTTGTAGGCGCGTTACGCAATTCATAACGGTAGGTGCGAACTCATCATCCGGCTCATCGATTGTGTGCGCTTACCTTTACCCGAAAGATCCGGATGATGGATTCGTTGAGTTTACCAATCTCTTCTATGCAGGCTTGCAGCTTGAGAAGCAGTGGCTGCAGTGTAATGCGATTGGCCTGCATGCACTGAGCGTATTCTTAGTAGCGTGTGTAATGATACAATATGTTTATTTTCAGTGACGTTGAACGCCCAGAGCAAGGGCGAAGCAGTTGTACGAAATGTGCTATCACACTTAAAATCAATGTCGAGCCCGGTGGCGTAGTGGATTAAGACTCCGCCTCGCAACCGGAGGAGACACATAGGTGCGCGGGTTCGAACCCCACCGCTGCACATTTGTATTTATGGGGGTCCGTCTATGAAACAATGTGAAAAACAGTTCCGTGGACGTTAAATCTTGGCTGAGGGTCAGCCCGAAAACTTTACTTTACACTTAAAATCAAGTAAAATTACTCTCATGTTTCGCACACTGACGGTAAGCTGACAGAGATTCGCTCAAGCCATCAATCATCAAACGTGGAGTGACGGCATCAAACTGTAGAGTCAGTAGTTACCGCCAAAAAAAGTGAGCCCAGCGGACCGAAGGAAAACTCCTGCTTTCTTGCGAAGTGCGGGGCTCCACGCCGACGGCTGGAAGCCTCATGCTTCGCGTTATTCTTAACCGTTTCGCTATGTAACACAATCTTATACAGGTTGCAACGTAGTATAATGGTGCCGTAGCATATAGGCTGTGTGGTGTGATATACAGTAGCCCGATGTGGCACTCGAACAAAGCATTAGTATTATTATTATAGAAGCGCGTATAGCAATAGTACAACAAGATCTTACTCTGATATATCATCGTCTCAGTTGCAGGCTGTTGGTGGGTCGTCGATGAACCGCCGATGCGATTCCACCTGGGAAACGTTCAAGTTGCCGGTTGGTGATGAGACCCCAATTACGTTTGACCCTCGTTTTCACCGCTGGACTCCGTAAGTGCACTGATTCGATTTACGCATATATATATATATATATATATATATATATATATATATATATATATATATATATAAATTTTCAATTCAGACATGGTTTATTTACGGAGCTGCATACATTTGCATGCTTAAGTTCTCGTTATGAAAAGTGGTACAAGGATTTGGGAATAAAAAAATAAAATAAAAAAATAAAAACAGAAGTTAATACCTATACCATATTATTGGCGATACTGATATATATATATATATATATATATTATATATGTATATATATATATATATATATATATATATATAGTATATATATATATATATATATATATATATATACTATGATATATATACTATATATATATATATATATATATATTGCTATAGTATATTATATATATATATATATATAGATATATATATATATATATATATATATATATATATATATATGTAATATATATATATATATATATATTATATATAAATATGGAGTGGATGCAGCAACATTGCAGTCAGCTACACTTGCAGGTCAAATCACAACGTGACACGTGACACCGACTTTGAAGTGATTTTGCTCAAGAATTCCGGATTGGCTAAGTATATATATATATATATATATATATATACATGCGTTATTGTAAGGTCGCTACTGAGGTCTCCTGCCAACATTACTACATAGCGAACAACACATATTGCTAATAATATCGTATAGGGGCATTTTGTTCGCCAAAATAAACAAGCCGCATAAATAAACAAAGCCATATAATTAGATCCAGCTACCCTCCCTCGCTCGCCGCCATCAACCGTGTATCTGCACTTGCGGTCGGATTGAACTGCCATCCTGTGCCGTTGTTTGCGACGGTGCGGGCACGTGCATATATGAGGCACGAACAATCCGCTTTTATGGCACGCTTTTCATCACAGACAATATGTGTCCATTGTCAGCTTGTGTGTGTGTGTGTACAGTGTGTACAGTGTGTGTCTGCTTCGTTTCCTGTTGATATGGATCGCCTTCATGTACCGTTACAAGCTTACCACCACCACTACCACTACTACTAATTAGCCAGCCACGCGGAAAAATTGCTGTTGTCATCCGACGAAGGAAAAATGCATTTATTATTCCGACGGAGAGAAACTTAGTCGTTTGCGTCATCGTATCCTCGTTAATTTATTCCTCGTGTTAAGCTCGGCCGGCAGCCTTCTGTTGTTGTCGGTCATGGGTGTTCGTTTAGCAGTGTAGTAGTAATAGTAATAATAATGGTAATAATAATAATAATATTAACGCAAATTACGCCAACCGTACAAGCACTGGTGATAAACAGCGCCAGAGTCCCCTTCTGCTGTGAGCGTGTTAGCACCTGAAAATGATCATAGCGTACTTAATTATCCACGCAATTCAATGGTAATCTAGTAGCTTATACCTTTAATATATCTCTGCAGGAGCAATCACATAGTAGCACTGGTGACGCATTTTAGAAGTGCATAATATCGTCGTCTCTCACTGTTCGGAGCGTTTTAAGAGGAAGCGCGCGAGTGCCGTGTTTTCATAATTTTACCATTATTATCGGCGTTATTACCAGTTCTACAGGCATTGTCTGACTCAAAAGGTTGGTTGCGCTTGTGACACCTCCAGGTCTGTATTCTCACGATCTTGCCGGTCAAAGGAACAGTCTGCCCAAAACTGTGATTGCTCTACTACTATAAGTTTTTTTTTCTAAAAAAAACGAAAGTCAGGTTTACTTTTACTGTTATGCCTGCTGTCCCGCTAATGTCACCTGTTACTGAACTAACAAACAGTGCTTACAACATTTTTCTTTGAATCTTCCAGATAAAAAACATGAAAATAACTCGTTCGTTTTAAAAGATCGCTTTCTATTGTTATACTTTTTTTTATGGAGGAGGGTTAAATACATTTACGTACTATTGCTACGAGTAGAAAATGAGAAGATCCCACTTTCCATTCGAGCAGTGTGGGACTCGACCCCAGCGGATGGGTGTTAGCCCGCTGAGACCCATACCCACTAAACGCACCTCCCCCCTTAAGCTTCACTCTCTGATGACCCAGATCTCCATCGAACAGTACTATGGGCCATCAGGAGAAGTGGCGAGTGCCATTCGGATCATTTGGCCGGGGTCACTCATGGGTTTCCCCAACGTTCGACGTGTCTTGTACTAACACCCGCGAAGCCGCATCATTCGGACTAACGTGATTTTCTGGTGCAGTAGACGGAAATCTTGCTCTCCTGAGTTTTCCCAGGGTTCCTTTTTCTTTCATTACCTCCGTAGCCATAGCTGCTCCTAGCTTCCACCCAGAAGTCGTACCGCATATGTAGTCTACGAACTCCTTAAGTGTTCCTCTGAGGGGATCTGGAATATTTGCTCCTCTTCCGTCTCCCTCATTGGTCCATTTGTTCCTTAGTTTGGCAATTGCTGTGGCTCTAGACTGTTCCAGTGCCTGGCACTTTAGAAGCGTGTGGGTCGAGTCATCCTCCGTTCCCTCTTGGCAATAAACGCAGCTCGATGAGGGAGCTTTTCCGATTAGAAAGAGGTATGTCTGAAAGTCCCCATGTCCCGTGAGGATCTGCGTGAGATAATGGTTTAGTTCTCCCCCCGGTCGCTCAATCCATTGTTTGATGTTTGGGATGAGGGATCGAAGGGTGTGCCCCGGTGCTCCCGAAGGAATAGAGTCCCATTTGGTTTGCCATGCTTCCATTGACTTCTCTCTCTCTACTTCCTTACTGCTGCTCGAGCTGTTTTCCCAGAGTTTTTGCCTTTCCTCCACCTTTAGATCCCAGGGAAGAGCTCCGGCCAGCACGAGAGCAGAGTTTGTGCTAACGGTGCGATACGCCTGGATAATCCTGAGAGCCGCCACTCTCTGAGTGCTTCCAAGGATCCCTCTCGCTTTCTTTGTTTTCAAAGAAGCCTTGAGCCAGACTGGACCCCCGAATAGCGCTATAGATTCGGCCACTGACATCAGCAATCTACGTCTGCATTCTCTTGGTCCGTGAATGTTTGGTAGAATTCTTGCAATTGCATTAGCCGCCTTAGCCGCCTTTGCCGAGGTTATCTTCACGTGGCCGAGGCCCGTCAGGCTCTTGTCCAAGCGAATCCCCAAGTACCGCGCCTCCTTGACCTGCTTTATTTGCTGTCCTGCCAGGTATAGTCTGTTGGGACTCACCTTCTTCCGTCCCGTTAGCAGTATAGCCTCGCTTTTCTCCGGAGCGATTGCTAAGCCGGCTTCGTCCATCCATCTCCTCGTAGACTCTAGTGTTTTATTAGCATTAAGTCCAATTCTTCTGCAGTCTTTGCCTAAACTGTGATAGCCAGATCATCCGCGTACGCGATCATCTCTACTCCTTGTGGAAGGTTATCCTGGCAGAGTACGCCATCGTACGCTAGGTTCCAGAGCAGAGGACCCAGGATCGAGCCCTGTGGAACTCCTGCTGTCATTGATAATTCCACTTCACCGTTGAAAACAGTTCGGTCCTCCAGGTATCCTGAGATGACCTTGACAAGATAATGTGGGACTTTCTTCCTCACTAGCGTGTCCAGTATTGTCCTCCACGGGAGGCTATTAAAGGCGTTCCTGACATCTAGAAGTATTGCCAGAAACAGTTTTCTGGTGCAAATGGTTGAACTATGTAAAAGGTCAGCCTTGTCCGTAACTCGATGGACAGCAGTGAGAACTGACCGCTTTTTCCTGAATCCATATTGGGAGTCCGAAAGAAGTCCGTTTTCCTCTACAAAGGTTTTGAGCCTTTCTTCAATGATTGCCTCGTACCCTTTCGCCAGGGTATTCAGTAGCCAGATAGGCCTAAATCCTCCGTTGTCTTTGGGGATAAGGACAACCTCAGCTTGTTTCCAGTTTGCAGGTATTGTTCCCTTTCTGGTTGCTGCAGTGAACACCTGTGCAACCAGATCTGGATACTCCTTAAATAGTACTTTGACTGCCAGGGACGGGATGCCGTCTGGTCCTGGGGCCTTTCCCGGCTTAAGTCTCGCCGCAGCCTTGAGTACCTCTGCTACCGTTATCGCTGGGGGCTCGTCCCCTTCTCCTGTGGGTGCCTCTGGCGTGTTATATTGCTCCCTGTCAAAGCGAGCGTGTTTTGGGAAGAGTTTGTTTAAAGCCTGGCTGATTTGCTCCTTTGTGAGCACAGCCCTGGGCTTTCGTGCGTTACTCCCTTTTATTATCTTGTAGGGCTTCCCCCAAGGATCGCCATCGATTTCCTTGAGAAGGTTGCGCCATCTATTTGTCTTGCTATCAATAATTGCTTGCTCCAATGTGGCTCTACATTTTCGATAGTTAACCAAAGCTTGAGCTTCATCCTCTAAGGTCTTGTGTGGCTTTTTTAGTTTACGCCTTGCTCTGTTGCAGTCAGACCTCTTTTGCGCAATGGTCGTGTTCCACCAGTAGTTTGGCTGTAAGTTTGCCCGCTTTGGATGTATGGGCTTTGTAGCTCGAGCACATGCCGTTATTAGAAGCTCTTGCAGCTCCTCTGGGGTTTGGGGTAGTCCAACGTCGGCAATTGTATTGCTGATTTCTGCTCTAAAGGATTTCTCATTGGATATCCTGTAGCGAGCTTTAATGCTTGCGGGTGGCCTGGGTGTCCGCGCCTTTACTTTGAACTCTATGCAGTAGTGATCGCTAAGGTTTTCTTCTTCAGTGAGGACTTTCCAACTCGTTATTTTACAAGCCAGCGTGTCATCGCAAAGCGTTAAGTCAATATGAGAGTATTGGCCTGCCCTGTGAAAAGTAGGTTCCTTGCCTTTGTTTTGTACGTATATGTCATGACTAGCTGCCCAATCGAGTAAGGTTCTTCCTCTTGTATCCGTTTTCTTTGATCCCCATGTTTCACTGGCTGCATTAAAATCGCCCGTGAGTAGGGTTCCCAATCCTTTACTGGTGTCGCGTACTGAGTCTCCGAGTTCAGTAAGAAACCTTTCAAATTCCTCCTGTGAGCAGTTCGGGCTGATGTAGCATGAGTACAGTCTCCACTTGTTGGCTACGTCCACCCACACGTATCCTGCTCCTTTTCCGTGTTTGGTTATTGGTAGCGAGCCGGTGTTAATGATAGCAGCGCTAAGCGTTAGATCATTGAACCAACCTGCTCGTGTGCTTGCTCTACTTTTATTTGGTTCACTGATAGAAACGAGGCTTGCGCTGCGTCTAGCTGCTATTTCCTCTAGCATGTCATGCGCTAGTCTGCTCCTATTACAGTTAACTTGAATTGAAGGAAACCGAGCGGCTCCTCGAGCACCCTGTTCCGTCCATCCCTCTAAGTTTGTCCTGCTCCGGCGAGCGTCCTTCCTTGAAGCTTTTTTCTGCTCCGCAGTCAGTTGCTCTCCTTTTTCTGCTTGTGGGGAGATTTGCTGGTCGGTCTCTGTCTCCTGAGCGGCCGACTCAGTTTTGCTACCTCTATTAGCTTGTGCTGCCTGCTTGGCCGCATGTATTGCTTGTTTCCGTTCCGTCAGAATTCGGAGGTAGCTGGGGCATGCAGTAGATCTGGCGCGGTGACCTACATTTCCACAAACGTAACACTTGGGGGCTTCGGCCTCGCAGTTTCGGGCGACGTGTCCGGCGTCGCCGCACCTGTAGCATATCTGGCTTTCGGCTTTATTGTTCCTGCATTCCCTGGTTGTGTGCCCTATGTCGTGGCAGTTATGGCAAGTTGGCAGGGTAATCCATTCCTCAGGCCTGCTATTGAAGCCACCTAACTTGAAGGTTTTCCTCGCCAGGAGCTTGCGCGAATCCTGCTTTGGCAACGTTACTAGACATTGCCAGCTGCCCTTCTTGTTAGGTCGCGGAGCCTCTGTGCGCATATGAGTCGATTCGTGAAGATTCAGGGTCTTCCGGATCTCTGTCCTAATGGCCTCCGCGCTTATGAAAGGGTTAACATCGCGCAGGACAACCGTCATAGTAGGGCCAGTGACCACTCTGGTATCAACCTCACCCCCGGTATTTTGGCGTAGTACAGCAGCAAAGGTGGCGGAGCTGCCAGCCCTTTCCTCCGCTATCTTGAGGATAAGGTCTCCGGTACGAGTGGTTCTAACGGGGCCAATTCGCACACCATTTTCAGGCTTTCCGACAAGCGGGCGGATCTTGTCAAGCATCTCACTTGCCGAGGTTCCTTCTTTCGCCCGGATTCTCACTGACATCATTTCAGTCTGCGCGTTCCGTGGGCCGGTAGTACCTACGTCTGGCTTGGGCCTTCGCTGTCCCTCGTTTGTGATGTCTGCCGAGCAGCCTACCTGCCTGCAGCAGGCCTCAGTTGCTCTTCGGAGCGATGTCCCAATCAACTCCTGGGATATATAGAGAGCCACTGGTTCCAAGTTTGTCTTGTCGTGGCTCCTCTCAAGGGTCTTGCAGAGTATCTGCAGAAACCCTTGTGGAGAGACCTCTGGGCCTGTTACTTCGATCACCAGAGTGCGCGTTTTTCTACTAGGAGGCGACGGTTTGTCCTCGCCAGATTCCAGGTCGGTGCCAACTAGCTCCAATTGTTCGTTGTTTGTTAGAACGGCCACACTTCCCGCCCGAAGGGTGGACGCCGATTCAGCAAGCGGGAACTGGGTGGTGAGTTTTTAGGACAGCCCGGTCCTTTTCTGACTCTCTTGTAATGAGCATTGCCCGCACGTCTCGCGACGCTACAATGCTGTTATTCGAAAAGCGGGCGGCTTTGAATGTGGCTTCCGGCTAGTCTTGTCGAATAAGTTGGGTAGCGTCCTCAAGCGACGGCAATGCTGCCAGTTGTTTCTCGATGAGCTTAGCCGTTTGTAGATCTAGCTGCTCTTTATCTAGCTTTTTCTGGCACGTATTGCATATAAGGTTTTTGGGCGTTAGAAACCTTTCTAAGTGAGCCGATTGCTGTACTTTTAGGTCCTCAACCTGTTTGGCCAGACCCTCTGCCTTTGCCTTCCACCTGTCAGCCAGCATCGTGATGCTTTGCACTTGTGCCGTCTGTTCGGCACTGGCTTCCTTAAGTTGCCTAATAGAACTCACGTGCTCTGCTTCACTAGCTTTCTGTTTTAATTCAAGCTCCCATGTGCATTTGTCGAGGCGAGTGATCGCAGCCTTGATGTCCGTTTGAGTAGTGGCATGTTTTTCTTTAAGCGCCGTAAGCTGCTTGACCACCTTCAATAGCTCACTCAAACCCCCTGCACTATCCTGCAGGCCCTCTTCGGCGCGCGTTTTTTTTGCCGCTTTGACCTTTTGGCTGGCCACGGTTCGACCTGTCACACCTTGCGTAGCATTGTTTGGCGAAATCGCCATTGCTGCCGCTCTCTTTCGTTGAGTCTGCGGCGTTGCAGCAGACAGTATCTCCTTGTCCTCCGAGTCGTTGTTTGAGCCCGTGTCTTTCTCCGTCTCCGGTTCCGCTACCCTCTTCTCCAGCTCGTTTGGGTCTATTGTGAGAACAGCCGGGCCGGGGGACTGAGGCACACGGTCCGGACCCTTAAAAGGATCCATTCCTTCTTCTTCTTTTTTTTGTGGTTTACGTATTTATATCTGCGCTGCTGTACTATGTGATGCTATGCATATATACACATATATATTTATATATACACACTGCGGTGTACTAGACAGTACAATGTGGTACGGTCCTTATATAGTTCAATGTTATACTGCGCTAACTGGTTTCAGTTGAAAAGTAGTTATTTCGTTCGAATTTGGATGGGCAGCGGGCCGCTCGAAGCCTCCCACCCGCTACTCGAGTAGTTTCGTTTTCGCTTCGTCTTGCAGAAGAAGTAACATTTAAGCTTCACAGCGGCCTAGCTCCATGCCGCTATGTCGCAGGTCCACGCACAAAACACCAAAATGACCACTGAGTTTCACGGATCACTACAGTATCTCACTCTATGGATTAGTCTTGGTGCACTCACACGAGAAGCATGTTCTTTCGGAGCTTCGTAGTTTTAAGTCCGCATTCCTTGGCGCCAAACCTTTCACTTCGGCCTTTCACCTCAGAAATGCCACTAATGTTCACAATATCGATGTTCAACCATTCACTGCAAGTCAGTGCACCTACCTGCTATCACAAAGTTCACTAAATCAGGCTAGTACTAGGATCCTAAGATCTTTTCCACAGACCTACAAAAAACACGTCCGCACTGTCCGATTTCGAAACCGGAAGTGTCTATTGTTGTACTAGAGTGCATACATCACTAATAACTAATTTTATTGCCCCTTACGTTTAGGCCACAATCGATTTTTTCTTGCTCTTATTGCTCTGTTGCTATCCACATACTTGCGAGGACGGCACTCGTTGTACTGCCTATACAGATACTTAAACAGCCTTCGATTAGCTATTCAAATATTGATGCAATACAATTCTCCAGTGAAAAGACTTGTCTGTGAAAACTTTGGGCAACTTGCGTACACGAGGAGTAGGTTGTCCTAAGCGGCCGTGCAACCATTAACTCGTCACTTAGTTGGCCACATTAAACTCGCTTAGAACAGGGCCATTATATAATCTAATGGGACGATGAGTTCGGCCTCCGCTGCCGTTGGTATTGTTGGCCAAACAATACGAGATTCGGGTACGACATTTATTGATCCGGTAGGTGCAGATCTTGGTGCATTCCTGGATTCCATCTCTAGTACACATTCCATTTTGTGCATGCACGGGGCCCTGCAGCAATAAGTTAGCCTATTTTGACATGCCTGCAACAGAAATAAGCAAAACTCAGTTGGCGCTGTTCTGTCAAACATATTTGCAAGCCAATACGGATATATTTAACATGCGGTTACTTATAAGAAATTTTGTTTACTAGACGTGCGTCTAGATGCCGCTTTTTTATCGCTCCCAAGATGCCTTTTTGAAAAGCTGTATATATATATATATATATATATATATATATTTATATTAATGCATATCATGAATTCGTGGCACGTACCACGCGGTGCCTGGATGCATCCTGGATCCACCGATGAGGTTATTATGGGAGGTGACCGATGAGGTTACCGATGCACAAAGCGACGTGTTTGTCGGCTTACTCTTTGCTGCTGCATCTTCTGCCCCATTTTAATCGTTTGGATAAGGTTATCCCAGCACGGGTCGCATATGATGCGATCTGGGTCCTATACGATACCAAACCGCGGTTATCCCAGCACTCCTAAAGCGACAAACGAACAACAAATACAGAATAGGATTTATCTTGCGTGTTCGGTTGACCAGTGTCCATTATGAGCCGTTTCAGAGGTCGGTCAAAGCCATCAGACGTGGCCGAAGCCTACTCTGCTCAACTGGAAAGATAGAAACTAAACTACGCGAGAAGCAAACCTGCCCGCCTCCTCTTCCTCGCATCAGGCGCACAGACACGTTATCTTTCAGCATGACAACGCTAGCGGAACATAGCAGCGGGCATAGTTTGACCCATGACACCATTACACGGCTGAGCATCAGTGGGGGGGGGAAGGGGCATGTTCTGTTTTTCGTTTTATCCCGGTGTCAAACTTTTCGATAGGGATTAACAGAGATGACGGTGTATTCGTCGACGGTTGTTGTTGTTGTTGCAGTTAGCATCGTTTCAACACTGGGTGCGGCGCGCAATTCAACAAACCGGCCGCTCTGGGGGTCGCAAACGCCCCCACCGCTGCCATCACCGCCGCGGCAGCAGCAGCAACAACAGCAGCGAGTGCAGGCGGCGCCCCCGTTAGCATCGTGGTCGCCATTGGCCTGTGGTTCAGAACCGGGCACGTTCCAGTGTCCTGACGAATTGACCTGCATCCAGGAAGCGCTCGTCTGCAACGGCCGTGACGACTGTCCCGATGGGGCGGATGAAGCCAACTGCCCTAACAACAGTGAGTACTATGTAATAACAATGAGTATGTCTACGACTATTGCTAATCCAGCGCTGGTAAGCCGGCACAGTCCAATCTCAAGGCAAACGAGATTCGCTTCGTACTAGAACAAATGACGACAGAAATAACGGCTAGTCGAACGTTTCGCATTAGCCTAGGCATAGCAGCGCACGGCAACATCTTATTTCTCATTTAGTTGTCCCGTAAGACAAATGCCCGTGTACGGTCTTTTCGTGTCACGGCCGTCATTTTTAATCCACTCCGGCATTTACCTTGTCTATATTAAGAAGCATGAAAACCAATATATAGGAGTCTGGCCGTTCTGGCTTTGCCACTAAGCCATCTTGCTCTTCGCCATTCAACACACATGTACGATGACTATGCTTTCTCTATTCCGCAAAGCTAATGCCCGTGTGCGGTTTTGAACTGATACAACCAAAAAGCTGGTCGCCATGATCGAATTCTATGCGAGCAGAATAGAGGGGACAGCTGCAGGAGCTTTCTCCGGTGAAAGATTAGCGCTATCGTCACCTTTCTATGCCAGAAACTTTTTATAGGTACTTTAGTGCGCGATAATGCTGCAGCTGCGTCCTGGGGACTATGTCCGGCGGACCGACCTGTTATCCTTTCGAGCGCAGGACAGTCGGGCTGAAACTGGTAGGCTGTAGAACATGTGCACTTTAAAAAAATTCCAGTTGTCCACTCGGAATATTGAAAAATAAAGACATTTCAGTGCAAACGCATTTTTTTGCTGTGTAACGTGGTTGTGTGGCTTGAACATGTGCCACTATACAAGCTTACCACCACCACCACTACCACTACTACTAATTAGCCAGCCACGCGGAAAAATTGCTGTTGTCATCCGACGAAGGAAAAATGCATTTACTATTCCGACGGAGAGAAACTTAGTCGTTTGCGTCATCGTATCCTCGTTAATTTATTCCTCGTGTTAAGCTCGGCCGGCAGCCTTCTGTTGTTGTCGGTCATGGGTGTTTGTTTAGCAGTGTAGTAGTAATAGTAATAATAATGGTAATAATAATAATATTAACGCAAATTACGCCAACCGTACAAGCACTGGTGATAAACAGCGCCAGAGTCCCCTTCTGCTGTGAGCGTGTTAGCACCTGAAAATGATCTTAGCGTACTTAATTATCCACGCAATTCAATGGTAATCGAGTAGCTTATACCTTCAATATATCTCTGCAGGAGCAATCACATAGTAGCACTGGTGACGCATTTTAGAAGTGCATAATATCGTTGTCTCTCACTGTTCGGAGCGTTTGAAGAGGAAGCGCGCGAGTGCCGTGTTTTCATAATTTTACCATTATTATCGGCGTTATTACCAGTTCTACAGGCATTGTCTGACTCAAAAGGTTGGGTGCGCTTGTGACACCTCCAGGTCTGTATTCTCACGATCTTGCCAGTCAAAGGAACAGACTGCACAAAACCGTGATTGCTCTACTACTATACGTTTTTTTTTTCTAAAAAAACGAACGTCAGGTTTACTTTTACTGTTAATGCCTGCTGTCCCGCTAATGTCACCTGTTACTGAACTAACAAACAGTGCTTACAACATTTTTCTTTGAATCTTCCAGATAAAAAACATGAAAATAACCCGTTCGTTTTAAAAGATCGCTTTCTATTGTTGTACTAGAGTGCATGCATCACTAATAACTAATTTTATTGCCCCTTACGCTTAGGCCACAATCGATTTTTTCTTGCTCTTATTGCTCTGTTGCTATCCACATACTTGTCCAAAGAACGTTATGGCAATAGTGAAAATGCAACGTACGCAAGGATGGCACTCGTTGTACTGCCTATAGAGACACTTAAACAGCCTTCGATTAGCTATTCAAATATTGATGCAATACAAATCTCCAGTGAAAGGACTTGTCTGTGAAAACTTTGGGCAACTTGCGTACACGAGGAGTAGGTGGTCCTAAGCGGCCGTGCAACCATTAACTCGTCACTTAATTGGCCACATTAAACTCGCTTAGAACAGGGCCATTATATAATCTAATGGGACGATGAGTTCGGGCTCCGCTGCCGTTGGTATTGTTGGCCAAACAATACGAGATTCGGGTACGACATTTATTGATCCGGTAGGTGCAGATCTTGGTGCATTCCTTGATTCCATCTCTAGTACACATTCCATTTTGTGCATGCACGGGGCCCTGCAGCAATAAGTTAGCCTATTTTGACATGCCTGCAACAGAAATAAGCAAAACTCAGTTGGCGCTGTTCTGTCAAACATATTTGCAAGCCAATACGGATATATTTAACATGAGGTTACTTATAAGAATTTTGTTTACTAGACGTGCGTCTAGATGCCGCTTTTTTATCGCTCTCAAGATGCCTTTTTAAAAAGCTGTATATATATATATATATATATATATATATATATATATATATATATATATATATATATATATTAATGCATATAATGAATTCGTGGCACGTACCACGCGGTGCCTGGATGCATCCTGGATCCACCGATGAGGTTACCATGGGAGGTGACCGATGAGGTTACCGATGCACAAAGCGACGTGTTTGTCGGCTTACTCTTTGCTGCTGCATCTCCTGCCCCAGTTTAATCGTTTGGATAAGGTTATCCCAGCACGGGTCGCATATGATGCGATCTGGGTCCAATACGATACCAAACCGCGGTTATCCCAGCACTCCTAAAGCGACAAACGAACAACAAATACAGAATAGGAATTATCTTGCGTGTTCGGTTGACCAGTGTCCATTATGAGCCGTTTCAGAGGTCGGTCAAAGCCATCAGACGTGGCCGAAGCCTACTCTGCTCAACTGGAAAAATAGAAACTAAACTACGCGAGAAGCAAACCTGCCCGCCTCCTCTTCCTCGCATCAGGCGCACAGACACGTTATCTTTCAGCATGACAACGCTAGCGGAACATAGCAGCGGGCATAGTTTGACCCATGACACCATTACACGGCTGAGCATCAGTGGGGGGGGGGGGAGGGGGCATGTTCTGTTTTTCGTTTTATCCCGGTGTCAAACTTTTCGATAGGGATTAACAGAGATGACGGTGTATTCGTCGACGGTTGTTGTTGTTGTTGTTGTTGTTGCAGTTAGCATCGTTTCAACACTGGGTGCGGCGCGCAATTCAACAAACCGGCCGCTCTGGGGGTCGCAAACGCCCCCACCGCTGCCATCACCGCCGCGGCAGCAGCAGCAACAACAGCAGCGAGTGCAGGCGGCGCCCCCGTTAGCACCGTGGTCGCCATTGGACTGTGGTTCAAAACCGGACACGTTCCAGTGTCCTGACGAATTGACCTGCATCCGGGAAGCGCTCGTCTGCAACGGCCGTGACGACTGTGGCGATGGGGCGGATGAAGCCAACTGCCTTAACAACAGTGAGTACTATGTAATAACAATGAGTATGTCTACGACTATTGCTAATCCAGCGCCGGTAAGCCGGCACAGTCCAATCTCAAGGCAAACGAGATTCGCTTCGTACTAGAACAAATGACGACAGAAATAACGGCTAGTCGAACGTTTCGCATTAGCCTAGGCATAGCAGCGCACGGCAACATCTTATTTCTCATTTAGTTGTCCCGTAATACAAATGCCCGTGTACGGTCTCTTCGTGTCACGGCCGTCATTTTTAATCCACTCCGGCATTTACCTTGTCTATATTAAGAAGCATGAAAACCAATATATAGGAGTCTGGCCGTTCTGGCTTTGCCATTAAGCCATCTTGCTCTTCGCCATTCAACACACATGTACGATGACTATGCTTTCTCTATTCCGTAAAGTTAATGCCCTTGTGCGGTTTTGAACTGATACAACCAAAAAGCTGGTCGCCATGATCGAATTCTATGCGAGCAGAATAGAGGGGACAGCTGCAGGAGCTTTCTCCGGTGAAAGATTAGCGCTATCGTCAACTTTCTATGCCAGAAACTCTTTATAGGTACTTTAGTGCGCGATAATGCTGCAGCTGCGTCCTGGGGACTATGTCCGGCGGACCGACCTGTTATCCTTTCCAGCGCAGGACAGTCGGGCTGAAACTGGTAGGCTGTAGAACATGTGCACTTTAAAAAAATTCCAGTTGTCCACTCGGAATATTGAAAAATAAAGACATTTCACTGCAAACGCATTTTTTTGCTGTGTAACGTGGTTGTGTGGCTTGAACATGTGCCACTATACCTTAAGGCAAATATGCTAAACGATCAATTTGTTGGCCGTTGCCATTACGTTATAGCGATTCAATAATAATAATATTAATAATAGGGGCATGGACTAGTAACGTGGGCTATCGTGGTCAAAGACCCTGCGTGGGCATGTCTAGTTAAACTTATCCCAAGGAAACGTAAAAATGTACACACGACTTGCCGACGAGCTGCCCGAGTTCTCCACATAGGAAATTGCAAGTAGACCTACCAGTCTGTCTCATTAAACGGTAGACTAGAGAGCTTGTCGGAGGTTAGCAAACGCGCCTCTTACTGAAATAAGAAGTGAAGTCCCGATTGCTACCAGGACGTATGCGGGTTAATCTATAGAACAATTTTTTGTACCGTAATACATAGTTAGTACTAATGTACGACTCGCGCAGTTCTCCCTTATTTAATATCTACATATTACCCACAACATATTGGATGGCGCTGCGCGGTTGCTTTGTGTAAATATGTTAGCGCTAACAGCTTGAGTTATAATGTACGCGTGAGAAAATACGAGCTAACGAGTTGACGAATATACGCGTGCCGACCTACGCGTTATTGTTAAAATTCAGCTACTATAGTTTAAACTATAAAAATATGCAGACTAGAACGAAACATCAAATTGAGTTAAATGTTGCGTTCTTATAGGTGAACAGTGAGCATGTTGACTTAAAACGAGTCGTGGTAGCATTCTTATGAAAGCATTGTAGATTTAATATAAAAGCATAGTAGAAGCATAGTAGTATGAGCAAATTCAAGCAAATTATAAAGTAATATTCGATAGCATTGGGCCATTTGTGTAATGGAATAACAAGCCAAGAACAATATTATCGTGTAAGTGTAACGACAGTAATTGCGTAGTAACGCGTAGTAAATAGCGCCAGTAAATACGTTCTACGTTTGCCATGATTAGATACTGCAGTGACGCCTTCTCGGCCACAGTGGCCGTGCGGAAACAACTCGTTTCGCTGCGCTTCGAACCAAACGTGCGTACCGAGCACATTCGTCTGTGACAAAGTCCGAGACTGTGACGATTTCTCCGATGAAAGCGACTGTGGTAAGTCCCGAAGTCGATGTTTACATTACTGCCGATGATAATAAATTATCCCCCTTTCTTTCTCGTTTTATATATATATATATATATATATATATCTATATATATATATATATATATATATATATATATATATGATTTCATGCTAGTATATTAAAGTGCACAATTGTTTCCGCGTGAACGTGTAGTCACGGGTTCTCTAACCCAAGATTAGCCCAGTTCGACAATGTGTCCCGAACAGATGCTGCGTTTTCTCGCTGAATATCGAGCGACAGCCTCTGACGCAAAAATTCCGATGCTGTCGAATCTCCCGTAGAAGGGTTAAGGCTTATGCCCACGCGCTGAATCAACTTTAGTGAAATCGGGCCTGGTCCTCCCACTGTTTCGAAAGCCAACGGACACACATTGGTGCGGACAACCAACGCCAGAGTATTTTCTACATTTGTTAGCCTCTGCTAACCGGGACGCATAACCTGCCTGGTCCGCACCTGCACCAGCCATAGAAGGGGCTAATGATGCGGTCAGTCACAGTTGCGTCCCAAACAAGCATGCGACCACGCTCAAAGGAGGTTAGAGAGAGACCGTCAGGTCTTTTTCTATCGTCCCTGGATAGACCCGAAGGTTCTAGTACACACGGAAAGCCAGCAGATCTCAGTGCTCGACTAAAAGTGTAATTTAAAGCCGAGTGGCGTGCTCTTCGGCGTGCACTTAAGGCGCATGACAAGCTAATATATATATATATATATATATATAAAGTGTGTTGCAAAAAATTAGCAACTCATGTTTTTTTGTGATAATTTTGGCTTGGTTTATTTGAATGACTTGAAATTTTAAGCGCATGATGTACATGACGAAACATGAGTATAGTGTTGATTTCATTGCAATCTCAACATCGGTTCATACAAAAAATAAAAAAGTGTGAAAAAACAGTGTTGCAAAATATTAGCAACAATAGCGCCTTACAGCGTATTCGATTCTTAGCAGGGCTGTATGACTCATTTGAAACTACATATTTTATTCTAGAAACGGGTTTTTCGTCCCTTCTTCTGAATCAAATCGTAAACTCGGTCTTTCATGGAGTTCATGAGCTGTTGTAAGTACGAAAGTGGAATATTAGTCCATGCTTGCTGGACAGCTTCTTTGAGGTCCGACAAATGATTATATTGTCGACCATTTGCGTAAATCTGCTTTACCAAATGTCCCCAAAGATTTTCAAAAGGATTCAGGTCTGGACTTAATGCCGGCCAGTCAAAAAGTGACACTCCTTGTTCTTGAAAAAAGGCTATAGTGCTAGCCGAGGTATGAAACGTGGCGTTGTCTTGTTGAAAAACTGCGTCAGGTCCCCCAATTCTTCTGAAGTGGGCTTCTAACTGGGAACCGACAATGCGCTGGTACATGTCAGAATTGTTTCGGCCCACAATCTTGACTAGATCAGACTTCCCATTATATCCAAACGCGCCCCAATATTTCACAGAGCCACCACCGGCCACACGTTTCGAGAACCATTTAGGTTCCTTCCGTAAGTCGTGCCAATAGTGCTGACAGCCGTCAGGGCCACCGAGATTAAATTTCTTTTCATCCGAGAAAACGATGTTTTTCCACTCGTTATCCCAAGTTTGGTATCTATGCGAAAATTCACGCCGTGCGACAATGTGCTTCGGTTGCAGTCGCGGCATAAGCTTCCTTTTCGCGTATCGCACGTTTTTGTCAGAACTTAACACTCGGTACACTGTGGATCGGTGCACTGGCACTCCCAAAGTAGTCCTGATCCTGGAAGAAGACATTTGGTCATGAGTAGCCAACTGTATGATCCTTCGCCGATGTCGAATAGTCAAAACTGGCTTACGCCCACTGTTAGATCTGCACCTTTGGTTCACTCCAGGGTGTAAGAACCTGCTGATGGTGCTCTTATGCCGTCCTAATCTGGTTGCTATAGCAGTTACTGTATAACCGAGCTCAGCATATGCCTCAATTCTTGTCTTTTCGTTATCCGAAAGATCCTTTGTACGACCCATGGTTTAAACATAGGATTCGTCGTCAGTTCGGAACAACGACTAAGCTGTAGAATATTTTGCAGCTATATAACGATTGATTTAGCTAGACAATATTCCTGACATTTGATCCCTGGGATCGAATATCAGCTGTAGTATCGACTATCCTTCACAAACAAGAGCTGTGTTGTTAGCATGTTATTGTTGCTAATTTTTTGCAACACTGTTTTTTCACACTTTTTTATTTTTTGTATGAACCGATTTTGAGATCGCAATGAAATCAACACTATATTCATGTTTCGTCATGTACATCATGCGCTTAAAATTTCAAGCCATTCAAATAAACCAAGCCGAAATTATCGCAAAAAAACATGAGTTGCTAATTTTTTGCAACACATTTTATATATATATATATATATATATATCACAAGTATTAACACATTAATTATACAAAATGCTAACTATCACTATTAGCATTGCCAAGCAACCTACGCCAAGCAATGTGGACTCAGCTTAACGTTGAACTCTGCGAACCCACTAATAATTTTATACGCGCATAGTTAGACGCGTGCCAATCCCACAAGTCATTATACATACAACAGTGACGACAAACGGAGCCGCGCCAGCGGCGACCATATCGACGAGTTGGGCGGTAAAAAATCAATTCGACAAGAAAAAAATCAATTTTACTCCAGCAGCCCCGGAACTCCCGTTTTTCATTCCGTTCTCTTACAATTCGCTGCTTCTCGTCTGTACTGACTTTGCCTATCTATGGCAGCACGGCACCTTAGGCATCTTGTAGGCAGGGGCAGCAGCGTATTGTCGGCGCGTGTCGGAGCTCAGCCAGGCGAATATCGCGTGTGAGCGCATTGCAACGTGCCCCATCATCCCGCGCGTCCGTGCAGGCGACCAAGCGTCACGCCCTGTGTCGACCCACGTTTGCGGCTCAAGAAGCACCGTTAGTCTTAGCGTTAGCGGCGTGTTGTTTCGCGGGACGTGTTGATTTTGCTCTCTCTCTCTCTCAGCATAAACATTAGGCTCTTATTCGGACTGGAGAGAACGAGGCAACGTTTCCGACAACTTTCTTTTGTTATTACAGAAGCAGGCGATAGGTAGGTAGGTAGGTAGGTAGGCAGGCATGCAGACAGACACGCGTGTTTGTTATACGCGCGAACGAGTGTGCGTGCTACATATTGTGGTGTGTTTGGTTAGCACGCGCTATTATTATTCTGGTTTCTTTTCGTTAGTCAGAGCAAGCAGAGGGCTCTCCGAACGAGTTCATAATTGAGGCATCAGGTGCACCAGCGGCCATCGTTGAGTTCGGCCGACCGAAACATTAGCCCAGCTTGTACTGCGGTAGGACTACGGTGTAATTAATAGACATGCGCGTTATTCGGATAACTCATACTAACGGTGACTCACTAAAAAAAGGGCGTTTCTTGAAGGAGAAATTACATTAGGTGTGCCTCGAAATACGTTTTCTAGGCACACCTTTCTTCTTTAGCTTTTCTGTCTGCACAAACCACAGGACAGCTTCTGTGGCCTGTGGTTCGTGCGTCTTTTCACTGAGAGAGAATATTTCTCGCACGCGCTTGTTACTCTCGGTGGCAAATTCGGTGCACGATTGCCATCACAGCTAGCCTTGGCAAACCTTATCGCGTAATATGCCTAGTATATCAGAAACCGCTGATTTATGTCGATTTGTGCTGCATTTACACAACTTTGCTATATGTGATTTGGTTAGCAAACGGCCACAGAGGCTCGCTACAGCCGTCCACTGCTACGATAAAATGCTAATATATATATACAGGGTGATTCAGAGAGTTTTGTACTTCTTTCGAGGTTTGATAGAGCTCGGCAAGAAAATAATTTTTCCCAATGGAGGGAGGACGCGGAAACGTCTTGTTTAGGAGAGAGAGAGTGATGTTATAAAAGTAGTTTTTCTGCCTTTTTTCTCCTACATAGTTGTGCGAAATCTACGTACGAAACCGATTACACCGGCGTGTTCGGAGGAAAATTCTGCACAACGGAAGACACTTCACTAGCTTGCGTAGCAAAAAGCGAATACCCAGATTAAGGAAAGTCATGAAAAGTCGATATTTTTCGTTAACGCTTTTTCATGAAAAATCGTAAACTTTTCCATTGCGACGTTACGTAGTTGTCAAGTAACTAAGCGTTTTCGACAGTCATAGTTGTTATGTTTTACGTGCAAGTTTTCACGTTCAGAACCGTCAAAATTTGCCAAGACGTTTCCGCCCCCTCCTTCCACTCGGAAAAATTATTATCTTGCTGAGTTCTACCAAACCTCAAAATATGTACCTAACTTTCTCATACGCCCTATAGAAATATGCATGCCTTCGCTTTCGATATGGCTATCGAAAAAGCTTAGTGACTTGACAACTACGTAACGCAGCATCATCACATTGGCACGAAAGTGGTGGGCATTAAATTTGCCATTGCGTGAGAGTGGTCTTTAGGACATACAGTTTTGGTCGTAATGGAAAAATTTTACGATTTTTCACGAAAAAGCGTTAACGTAAGACTCACAACATATCGACTTTTTATGACTTTTCTCAACCTGTGTATTGGCTTTTTGCTACGCAAGCTAGTGAAGTATCTTTCGCACAACTATGTAGGAGAAAAAAAGGCAGAATAACGACTTTTATAAATTTCATCCTCACTCCTAAACAAGACGTTTCCGCGTCCTCCCTCCATAGGGAAAAAATATTTTCTTGCCGAGTTCTATCAAACCTCGAAAGAAGTACAAAACTCCCTGAATCACCCTGCATATGAATATATATATATATATATATATATATAAACACAACATGAAGCAAGTTTAGCACATGTCTTCCACTTTTCCACGCCAACAACTATGAAACGTTTTCACCTTATGGCCATACAATAGATAAATAGCTTTAGTAATAAAGACAATACCAATAGTACTAATTCTATTAGGCATAAATAATTGAAATGTTTTTTTCTCATATCTGCTGGTTGGTGTGACTGACGCATGCGATAGCGGACAAAGCGTATGAAGAGTACCTCAACCAGCGTTTCACGAAACGCCACGACGTCGACCTCGAAAGCCTGCCCTTTTGTGGTAAGTCAGATTGCGCTCTTAGAAAATTTTCTTAATTACTCGTTAAGTAACTAGGCAGGGCCCGCGGATTCCACGGTATGCGTGAAATGCAAAAAATAAATGCTCCCATGAGAGCGTATACGAGAGGCATATGTGCATAAAATTATGCTTTCTCGCTACTTGGAAAAAATATATGAACCTGCGTCGGCGGCAAAGGTTTGTACCGTCTACAAACCTTTGCCTACAATTGTGTGCAATTGCACCAGCATAGGAATGTGTATTATTTCGTACCGTAGTACAGATTTTATTTCAACGACGATCAACTACGGGCAGACCGGTTTTTTACGGTAGGTGCGAATAATAAAATGTCTTTCCTATATATTTATACACGTCTCACAATCGACGAAGTGTCTCATGGGGTACTCTACCGCACTGGGCTTACAGTGCTGATCTTGTTCTTTTAGCAAGTCAATTGTTCCGCTCGCTGTATAGAAAGGAAGTTTCTCACTGGAAGAGGATTGGACGAAGCTTATAAAAATATGTGGTGTGTATGTCATTGACTGAAATGATACGGCGTGGATTGTTTTTAATTTTTCTTAAGTGTGCAACTGCATTTTCAGATTGACCTTATATTGAAGTTCAAAGCAACGCTGGTTACTAAAAAAATCGATTTAGAAAAAAACAAAATAGATATATACGATTCAGTGTTCAGATGAACCATGCGTACTTCCAAACTCAGGGGTTGGGAGAAATCTTGGATGTAGGGCTTTTGTGAGTCCCACACTAGTCACACAGTCAGCTGCGTGTGCATCCGATATTCCTCGAAACCTTTCCAAACCAAAAAAAAAGTACTTCAGCGTTTACTACCCGCCGTAGCTGCGCTGTTTTAAGTTGAAGTCTAGGGGTAAGTGGAGGCAACTTAATAGGTTTACTCTGTTTTGTGTACTAAGAGTGCCCACATGAGCTTAACTCGGTCTATATATATATATATATTATATAGATTATATATATATTATAGTATATATCCCTAAGAGATATATATTGTATAGATATAGAGATAAATATAATGTAATATATATATATTAAATTAATGTATATAATGTATATATAAATTCTATGTAATTAAATATATATGTATATATAGATATATATAGTATATATATATATGTATATATAAACTATATATGTTATATATATATATGTATATATATATATATATATATATATATATATATATACAGGGTGTTCCTATTTGTGTGTCCAAAACGCTAGGCTATGATCAAACTCGGTGAGAAAATCATTTTTGCCAATGGGTGGAAGCCGGGAAAACGTTTTGTTTAGGAGTGAGGATGAAATTTATAAAAGCAGTTATTCTGCCTTTTTTCTTCTACATAGTTGTGCAAAATCTACGTTTGCGGGAAAACCAGTCAACGCACAAAGAAACCGATCATACCGGCGTGTTTGGCGGAAAATTCTAGCTTGCGTAGCAAAAAGCGAATAGCCGGATTAAAGAAAGTCATAAAAAGTCGAAATGTTACGTTAACGCTTTTTTTGTGCAACATCGTAATTTTTTCCATTACGACCAAAAATGCACGTCCAAAAGACTACTCTCAGGCAATAGCAGATTTAATGCCCACTACATTCGTACCAAAGTGATGGTGCTGCGTTACGTAGTTGCCAGGTAACTAAGCTTTTTCGACAGTCATATCGAAAGCGAAGGCATGCATACTTGCATAGGGTGTATGAGAAAGTTAGGTACATATTTTGAGGTTTGGTAGAACTCAGCAAGATAATAATTTTTTCGAATGGAAAGAGGGGGCGGAAACGTCTTGGCAAAATGCTACGGCTCTGAACGTGAAAACTTCAACGTGAAACATAACAACTATGACTGTCGAAAAAGCTTAGTCACTTGGCAAATACGTAACGCAGCACCATCACTTTGGTACGAATGTAGTGGGCATTAAATCTGATATTGCCTGAGAGTAGTCTTTTGGACGTGCATTTTTGGTCGTAATGGAAAAAATTACGATGTTGCACAAAAAAGCGTTAACGTAACATTTCGATTTTCGCCAAACACGCCGGTAGGATCGGTTCCTTTGTGCGTTGACTGGTTCTCTCGCAAACGTAGATTTTGCACAACTATGTAGAAGAAAAAAGGCAGAATAACTGCTTTTATAAATTTCATCCTCACTTCTAAACAAAACGTTTTTCCGGCTTCCACCCATTGGCAAAAATGATTTTCTCACCGAGTTTGACCATACCCTAGCGTTTTGGACACACAAATAGGAACACCCTGTATATATATATATATATATATATATATATATACATATATATATATATATATATATATATCTATATACACATATATATATATAGATATGTATATATATATATTATTATTATTATTATTTTTTTTTTTTTGAGAGGAGGAAATGCTATTTTACGCACCGTCAGACTGGAGAAAGGCAAATGGCTCCTTATCTCCACTCTGGTGTGTGGGACTCGGCGCGATGGTCCGCGCCCCTACCCACTAAAACCTACCTCTCATAACGCCCTTGACACAGCCCAGATCTTCGTTTAATAGTACTATGGGCCGTGGGGGTGACATCCGGACTATCTAACCAGGTTCGCCTGCTTGTTTGGCGAAGTCTGCTCTCTGGCTGGCGTGCCTTGTGACAAGAGAGAAGAATTTTCTCTTCTTGCGCTAATCCTGTCGTAACTCGCTATATATATGTATATATATACATGTATATATATACATATATATACATATATATATATATATATATATATATATATATATATATATATACATATATATATATATATATATAAATATATATATATACATATATATTTATTATATATATATATATACACATATATATATATATATATATATATATATATATATATGTGTGTAATGACTACGTTCTCTATATTACTTTAGATGATGAGCAGTTGGCCGGCTGCCGTTGTAGCCCTGAAGATCCAAAGTTCTATTGTCTTCGAGTTGGACTACGGAACCTGACAGCGATTCCCGTCAACGCTACCTTTCTGTAAGTGTACCTGAGTGGTTTGTCATTAATAGCGATTTCCGTTCCCGCTTAGCGTGTGGTCTGTGATACGGCCATCCACCACTTCGTCTATTTGTACGTCGACATACTTTTGAGCTATGGCGCATTAAATTGCACCTCGTGACGCTCGCGCTTTCGCTTTACTAAACAAAGACGTATAAACCTATTAAACGATATGAAACATCCTGTTAAAAAGCTCCGCCACCTTTATTTGCTAATTTGATATATATATATATATATATATATATATATATATATATATATATATATATAGTCATTCAACGTTTATTATCCTTGCCAGGTATATTTAATTCATATATGAGTATCATTATACGTTACTAACTATTAATTGGCTCCAACATTGGCTTCGCATTGATATTACTGAAAGTGCGCGAGTACCTAGAACTCTTTTTGCAGCATGTCTCCCCGTAAGACGCGCGCATTATGCGTGCTGTGGGCACATCTCTTATAGATACAAAGTTGGTCAGATGTGTGAACTCCCTATAGTGATACTTCATTGGCCCGTTGATCATGGGGCGGGGGCAACGTATACGATTTAGGTTATATAGCAACGAATTAGTATTATCTTGGTCCATTCGAAAGCTGTCAAGACTTATTACTAACAGGGATAAATGACTGACATCGACTCCGGATAGAGAGTTTAGCGCCCCAGACCTCGTCAATCAGACGGTACCGGTCGTGATGCCTGCTACCTCGGCTTAACAGGCATAATAAAGAGTATTTGTAATACGCCTTGACAGTCCTTAAGAGGGCCACGACAATATTATAATATAATTCGTTGAAGGTGGGACTGATCGCGTGGCTTCGAACAAAGTCAATATGGTGCATTTAGGAAGCATTTTGTGAAACTGCTCATCCGAGCACTCAAGGCATGCGCAGAGCATGTAAAACGGAGAGGAGAAAGGAGATGGTGGACTTCAGAATGCTACCAAGCGAAAGTCATTCCCCACCAAGCAAAGAAGCTGGAACTCATAAGGCCAGGGATGAGACCTTTCTTCGCAGCGATTAGATCCATTTACCGACGGAACTTTGCGGAATGCCAAGAGGCAACACGAGCAACGACTGGGGACCCGACTGCTCTAAAAGACCGAACGAAGTCCATATCTGAGTGGCTCCGTAACAATTCGCAGGAGGGTTTTGGCTGTCAAATTAAAATTAATCAACGCTATGGCCATTTTGGATCGATCCTAGCTCACATGACATAGTGACAAGGACAGTTCCTAGTTTCATGTCTGTCTAGTCAGAAAAGGACCTGCAATGGAGAACCCAACTAGACAAATACTTTACTGTTCAAGATGTGGCGGAGGCACTGGGTCCACTCCCGAGGAACAAAGCACCCGGGCTAATTGGCATCTGTAACGAGCATTTGCAGCAGGCAGCCATAATGAGCGCACACTGGACTGCGCTTTTTAATAGATGCAATTACAGCGGTCGACTACCCGCGGCGCGGAGACAGCGCGCTATGGCACTTATTTCAAAGGACAGGGGATCACGGACTAAACTCTCTCTTTGGCGGGGCATCGCCAAGAAAAACTGCGCTGACAAACTGCTTGCAAGCCTCCTAGCCGCTCGTCTAACGTCGTTCGTCGAGCACAAAACGGCATTACCCGACAAACAACATAGCTTCCGTGCACAGAGGTCAACACTAAGCGCATGTACAGGAGAGGCCTCAAGAAGCCTTGATCGCGGCGACAGCCTTTAAGAAGTCCCTAATGCTTTCGAATAAGGCAGCGCTAGCTCTATTCAATACCAAGGTAGCACCAATTGCATCATACGGAATCCAGCCCGTGTGGGCAAAGCTAAGCTCGGCTCAACCTATTGCACTCGAGCGGGTGAAACCAGCTTTTTTGAAACGGGTACTAGGCTTACATACGGTAGCATACAACCGCCTCGCGTGTTTGCTGTGCGATACTCCACTATTCGTGAAACTGGTCAGTTTGAGCTCGCAGACACCCCCGCATACAGCGAGTTCATACGGCGATATCATGATAAAATGGCAGAGATCGACCCACATTTTTATGACAGATGCAATGGTTAGGTCCGAATGGAAGGGCACGGGCAGGACAAGTAGGCACATGATCGCTCGTTTTGCTATACACTGTTTTTATTACCTCCTATGCCAGCAAGACGCTTATTATGAATCCTGTGATACGTGTGTGTTTGTAGATACCGTTACGGCATATGAATAAGATATCATGGCAGCGAGTGCAATGCAGTGTGTTCGCTGACTAGCTTGTACTAAACAATTTTTTATTTTAATTTCATCACGAAGTTGTAGTGATACTACGTTTTAGTTCGTGAAACTTCTCACGTGCACATGTCCTCATAAGACAGGGAAGCCATGTGCAGCGAACCCGGTTGTTAGGTATCGATTTCTCTAGCTCGAACCCTTCCAGGTGTTCTACTTTATGTCCTATGTCTTGTAGAACGGCACATTTGTTTCAGCGGTCTTCTGCTCCCACTTAAAGAGATCTTCGTGAAGCGCATCTGTACAAACAAGGCTATGCGTTCTCCAGAGGTCATCTACAAGGACAGGTGTAGAGGCTAACAAATACACTAGCCGATTGCGGATAGAGCAAGCCATTTAGTTACAGCACGCACAAAACGGCCAGCAAAGTATGGCAGCCTGCTTGGGATTGAATTCACGGATCGATTTCTCTAAGGCAAGACGCCTTGTACATCTTCTACAAGTTGGAATAAGCGATAACATTCCACGGAATTGTGCTAGATCTCCGCTGGCACAATTCCGCTCGAGTTATGAAAAGTCAGAGTAGTTTATTTTTTTTATGCACATATACAAAGCCTCCTTCGATAGTCGAGCAATGCTATTGGCAAACATTGTAGAGAGCACGTTAGTGGCCAGTGGCAACGACAAGATCACCAACAATCGTTTCCTAGGCTTGTCAATAAAATGTTGAAAACTGCGTTCGTACTCCATCTAACCCGACTTAGCGCTAATATGGTTTCGTAATAATTTTGCGCTGCAGAGATGTTTCAGGCAACCAACTGACTCTCATCACGCCTACTATTCTCAACGCGTTTACCCAGCTGACAGTCCTGTAAGTATATCTCAACGTTTTGGCCGTTGGCCATTGTTTCCTTTATAGACATATATAGCACCCGCATACCTAGCCATGAACTTGTCAAAACACTGTCATTCTAGCTTTGCTTTATTGCCCAAAAATATCTTGGGGGTCTCCGCGTACCTCAAGTCCCGCAGTCGAATCGACCACACAACGAAGACCCCACCTGCCGAACACGGTACGCACGAGTGCTGTACAGTTTTCATAGCATGCGGCCATCCTTCATTTTCTTACGGAAAGCACATGGCGACAGGAGCCTAAACGTTGTGTCTTTAAACGTCGCATCGAAATATCATTGTGTTTTACGCCTTATTTTGTAGAATCGGCTGAAATCCGTGCAGATTGAGAACAAACTGCGGCAGAATTGGTTTATTTCCATCATTCAGTCGAGAATTTTGCGCAACAACTTGAGAAGCTCGCCACTTGTACAAAGTGCTGTGTTTACCGATATCGGCAAAAACTCAGTTTGCTCCGCTGCTTCTTTAGGCATGGGCAATAAGCAGGAGGGAGTATAAGAACATAATGCACGCCAACTCGCTCACTGTTGAGCTATTACAGGGATCTGTCTGCCTGTTGAGCTGCATATATATATATATATATAAATTTAATATATATATATATATATATATATATATATATATATTTATATGTCGTTGAACGGCTCTTTGCCAGTGTAACGTCTATTAACACGCTGATAGATATATATATAGCCGAACGATTGGCCATGATGGGCCAGGGAGAAAGCTCTGGATTAAATGACGCCGCTTTCGCTAGTCGCGGCAAGTGCACTTTAGACACACTGTTCCACATTTGAGAGCATGACACGGTCTCGCTAAAAACGTGAAGATGATGTGACATACTGTCGTAATCCTGCTGCGATCGTGCCGAGGCGAAAGGGGCTGAAATAGTTCACCCACCCGCGTGTTAAACCGTAAACATTGTCAACGACGTCCATCACCTACGCACCGGAATGACCGCCATACGATGTTCTTCGTTGCTTGCTCGGATTTTTAGCGATCGTCTTCTTGCTGGCGTTAGTTATGAAGGCCACGAATGCTGCTAGTTGTGCAAACTAAATAAATCAAACCATGATGATCATTACATCCAGTACGCAGCGAGTCTCCTTGGGAGTACGACGTGCCACCGGTCCAGTCAGACGGGTGTATTGTATGTTCGTACGCGCAAGCAAACAGTATTTGCATTGTTTTTTTCCTGGCAGCTAGTGATATCAAGCTGTACGCTGTCACCCGTTTTTGAGCAACACTTCGCACGTAGTTGTATTCTCGTGGCTGTGCTTGTGCTCGAGTTAGAAGTGGCGAGGTAAAAGTTGAAAGAAAAGAGATCCACGTGATTGGACTGAATTTTCGTAACAAAGTCACGTAATGTGTATGTTCGTTGGCCTTCTGTTTGCAGAATCATGTCGTCGTGCCAGATAACCGGGATTGATGATGGAACCTTTGATGAACTTCGTGAACTAAAAAATCTGTAAGTAGTTGTTTTATATTTGACCGCGGACTGGGTAGACGCTTGTCAGGTATTGTTAGGAAGGTTCAATTAAGGGAGGTCTATACATATATATATATATATATATATATATATATATATATATATATATATATATACATATATATTACTTTTATATAATAGGCAGGCGAATATAATGCTGATGCATCTTACATCAAGACAAATAATAAATTGGTGCGAATAGAGACACGTATGTTAATGCGTGTCAATTGTTTTTTTTGTGCAGAAGACTTTCAGGAAACAATATAACTACTATTGGACTGCGTACATTCGGATGGATTCCTAACCTAGAAAAGCTGTAAGTGAACGTGTTTTCTGTGAATGCGTTGGGTTAAGACAACTTTCAATGCGTGTAGTAGATAAAATATTTCTTAGATCTACTTCACTTGAGCGTCTTTATAACTAGTAACATCGTCAAAATAGTGCACAGTGTGTCATGATATATATATATATATATATATATAATGTGCTTTATAATGCGTTTCAGTCAACTTTCATACAATCCTCTGGTGCACATAGAGGCGGGAGCCTTCAGTCAATTAAACCAACTCACCTATTTGTAAGTTATATGTGCATCTACTATATTTAGACTAGTAATGCTAATCGTACAACCAGTGTAGCGCAAATGAATTTAGCAGCAATATTTTTTGACCGATCTAGTTGCTATATTAAGCTGATAGTCAATCATGCTAGAAATTACCGCCACTACTGGTAGAGGCAATAGTAATAAATAAATGTTAATTCCGTTAGTAGAAACCCTCTAGATTTTCTTCTTCTAGGGGAAGAGATCATTTACAGCATGCGTGCGTATGCGGCGGGAGAGAGCGCGCGAGAGAAAGAGAAGTCTAGTCGGTGGCCTACAATGCTGTTGCAGAGGAATTTATAGACCGACCGATAAACCGATTTGGTATCGGTACCGGGTAATACGTAGGCCTTAGCAGTCCCAATGCATTTTGTTAGCCTACCTGTCAGGTAGGTTAACGTGAATCATCGATTTAGTTCGCTTTGTCACCAGCGAATCTTCATGGGAGCATACATGTTGGGGAATCGGAAGCAGCTCGAGCAGGTCACGCCAGCGCATGTCGACATGCTGTCCATGGACAGATTGAGAGAGGTAGGGAAGTGCAAACATAGTGGACAGAAACATTAAACGGCTGCAATTCCTCGTCATTGTGATGCCGGATCAGCTCGGCGAAAAAAATGTACCTGGCGGTTAGAATAGCCACAAAATAGCAGATGCAACCGCATGGTGGTTTCGAACACACGGTCATGCCAAAGCAACACCGAGCCTGGGAAGGGTGGGAGGGAGGAACACGGATTTAGTGGGTTTGTGGGTCCCATCACACAATCACACCGGCTACCCTCGAATTTTAGACTGTCCTTCGTCCTCTACTGGCTTGGAATCACCGTGAGGCCTTCTATATCTTCAATGCACCAGGGGCCAAGCATGTTGAGGTATCACATACAGCGTTTCCTACAGTTCTTGTGTCAGCAGCATGGCCTCGGTTGAATCTTAGCGGTATCATTTGTGTTTATCATCTATTTGTCGTGTCCACTACCCCCATGACCGGGCGGGGCGATCGTTACGAGTTCGCCATTGTCTCGCTCAACTTCACACGTCCTCTGTGTAGCTAGCACCAACGACGACTGACTAATTTATTCTCATGCCTCCCTATATACGCAGAGATTGCCCGCGCATTTAGTGACTTCCCGCGTCTTCGCTAGTAGGGTGGCGGCATCTTCTATTTGGCGCCATATAGTTAGCTTGCTTCGGCATTGCCGCCAATGGAAGCTGTCTATGTCCGCGCTGCTCAACGGACATTGCTATCCTACACTATTGTCAATGAGAATCGCTCAAGGAAACTTTGATCTATAGCGGAAATCGAATCGGGCGACACCCGAGTTTGGGACAACCCCGACTAGCGCACCCCCAGATCACGCTGCCACCGTCACACTACCCGCTCGTGACGTCTGTGCATCAAGCATTCCCAAAGTTTCTCATGAGAGTAAAAAAAAACGCGATTGCGTTTTGTTGTTGGGTATCTTGTTACCGTTAGTGAGCAATTAGTGAACTAATTCTCACGGTGCTATACAGACCGATTTAGAAAAGCAGCAGCAGCAGTCGAGGTTTTCACTGCAGATTTAAAACACAAATACATAGAGTTGATGCCTACAGAACGCAGGGTTCAAAAGCAATCGGCGTGACTCCTGCCATGAAATTGACCCCTTTGTAAATAAAGAACATATTTGTATTGTATTGAAATGGAAAAAATGCCAAGCTTGAGGGGAGGATATCTGTTTTAGTGGGTCTATTTGCCGAGTCCCACACTAGCCATTGCTAGCTGCCAATGAAGTAGGCACAGCACACGCAGTTTCGAGACTTTGTACAAAAAAAAGAAAATGCGCAGATGTCGCTTTTCATTGTACATACTTGGTGCTTTGTTTTAGGGATCTTCGTCACTGTGCTCTGGAGGAACTCAACGCCGGCATGTTGCAGAATATCAGCAGTCTTCGCTATCTGTAAGCTAGTGTGATTGTCTTCACTGTCGACTAACCTCTCTCTTTTTGATCTATGCTAGTTAGCTGCCAAAAGCTGAGTAATGTATTTTCACTTGATGAAACGATGCAGTCGTTTGTACTAGTAATAAACTAAGAAATTCTCAAAATTATTATCGTTATAGTATCTCATTTTTTACTAAGTGCATATAAAGTTGTTTCAAAGAGTCGTGCAATCGTAAATGTAATGCAACTTTTTTGTTTCATAATCAACAATCTTAGATACCTCGACAACAACGCCATCACGACGATTGATGATCAAGCTTTCGACGCGCTCCGAGACCTCCGAACTTTGTAAGTGAAAATTTATATACATTTCATTTTTAGTCTACTATTTCAGATTTCACAATAAATTATGCAGTAAACCCGTAGGGAACATTGATTGGTTCATTTTAGGCTTCAGGAAAAATTTATCCTGCGATCCAAATAAGGTATAAGCTACTTTGCAAATCTCCGCAAGCGTGCACCGCCTATTGGGAACTCGATTTTTGTTAATGAGCCACGGACGGAATTCGTTCGGATCGTATGGCAGTAAAGGACTAAACTGTTGTCAGATCTGTTTCCAGTGGTTTGAAATAAAGAATGTCTTTGACACCCTATTCGCAATACAGCATACGCCTTTTCGAGGGTATATTTTATTCGGGTTATTGTGGAAACTACCTGGAACTGTGTACTGAAGGACACACGCCATGCAAACACGCGATATAGACGACACATCACGTCAAGAAGGCCGCGCCGAGCAGTAGAGCAGAAATAACTCTAGGCTCGCTGCGTGCGTGCCTCTCGTGTCCTCGCGCACGACTGGATGGCCTGGGCATGTCTTGAAGGTATGCAGCAGCTTCTTGCAGGCCATGGGAACGTCCTCCAAAGGCAGCTCTGGGGAAGGGGGAGCGATGCTGCATTTGTAGGAACAACTGCTCTTGAGTCCGAGATATCCGTATCTAATGCAACGTCTGCTGTTTCGCTGGATGGATCAGTTTCCTACTGAAGATACATCTGGTTTTTCGTGTTTCGATAGACCACAGCACCACATCACAATTCTGTGTCAGAATGTGAAGCAGCAGCGCGTACACAGGGCACTAGAGAAGGTACTATATGGAACAGCATGACCTCGTCAAGTCGTCGAGCAGATTTTGTGGCCATGGCATTGCACAATGGCATTATTATTGTGCATCGCACCACATTAAGTATGTACTACTACTGCAGACTTTGCTCGCTGTGTGTTTGCCAGTTCGGATCTGGCGTTAAGAACATCACAGACCGGCTGGCGGTTCGTGGCTCTGCAATAATTTGGGGGGGGGGGGGGGGGCAGAAAAACATACCTCAGCGGCAGAGGTTATTGCCCAGCTTTGTGTTTAGGCTACTCGTCCTTATGGCGACACGGTTATTTTTCATGTGCGATTACAATACGTACGTCCAAATACGCTGCCATTTGTTGGATGAGACATATTGCCATGGAGAACCAACGACTCTGTGCTAAGCTGGCATACGTCCATTACTGCATAGCTATGCATGTTTATCGTTATAGACGCTTTTGATCAATCTAATTTTTTCACCGCTTATAGATCCACACGCTCGACGGTTAACATGGGCACCTACATGTATGGCGTATCACCAGACCGCAAACGCAATGTGCTGAATAAAGGCATAGAGCTAAAACGTTTTTTACAATACAGTCGAGTTTTTTTTAAGACATTAAGTACAATTCCGCAACGCCAATACGCATATAGGTATTGTACGTTTAACGGAATTGCATCGCTTTTATTCACCAGCACGTGCCATTATTGTTGCAGGTCAATTGGAGGTAATCGGCTTGTTGAGCTTCGACCCCGTTGGTTTGCGGGACTCGGCCTTCTACAGGTTTTGTAAGTCTCTTGACGTTGAACTTTATCGACTTATTGGATATACGTGTTCTCGTTTAAATATATACGTATTTTCTCAATGTAATGTAATCCGTATACGGATAGGCGACTGCCACTGAATCCGAACCGACAGATTAATGTCTCTGACCTGCGCCCATTTGGGATAGCAATCGGATGCCTGCTGCCCTGGCTTGATAAGCATAAGGCCCATCGAAATCAGGATTCTATTGCGTTTGATGGCAGACGCCTCTGTATAGCTCTGAAATAGCGCCTAGCGCCTAGCAACTGGCATTTGCATTTGCATTTAAAGAGGCACATTGGCGTTCAGTACCACGACGTGAAAACGTTGACGACGTTAAAACGTTGTTGTTAACTCGGAGCCATACGTGAAGAGATCGTGTGTGCACTTGATCGTTTTGAGTAGGATACCATTCGCAGTGTAACTGTCGAGAGATTGTGAACTGAGAGAATACAACAGTAATATAGCTATATTTTGTTTTCGCCTGCCTATACGTGTTGTGACATACTGTCATAAATTTAAATTTGCGCTTTATTGCCGGAAATGCACTAGTGTGATGTTTGTTATTATTATTATTATTATTATTATTATTATTATTATTATTATTATTATTATTATTCACGGCCTAAATTGTTTGTGCCTATCTGACCACAAGCTGTTTAGGGCCGTGTATAAAACGCTCTAAAAATTTGTCGTTACCCTTATAGCCTAGACGTGCCCGCCTCTTCTAGTAACACCTTCGGTGCATGCCAGTTAGCAGCTACATTCTAGCAGTTGAAGCAGCAGGGAAGGCCCGGACGTATCGTGACCTTGAATGTCCATATTACTTTTCCATCCTGCCTTTGTCTATGGCAGCCTCACCTGACAAGCGCGTAATAATCATTATCTAATCGACACCTCATTACCCGTACTATTTCCGCTTACCACGCATAAATCGCCTCTTAGCCAAACAGGTAATTTGTGATTGATTAGGAGTTTCTGTTTTATCTAGAGTATTAATGACGACACCGGACTCGTAGCTTCGTGTATTAAGATTAGTTTCCACCTTAGTCTTGCTCTTAATACAGGTAGCAAAAGCCTGTCGGCCTCCTTCATGGGCTATTCTAATACATTTTCCTTTGTTTAAATACGACTATTGTAGCCCTCGCTGGCTGCTTGTCACGGCCAGAAACGGTTTGTGCTTCAAATAAAAGGTTAACCGCGCAGCATTCTACTATAGTACATTTCTGGCGTCTTTAGTTCACATGTTTTGGAGAAACGAAAACTCTACATTCATCTGTGCTTTTTCTGGGAGAAATTCCACATTTCACATAGACTTACAACATTCTGCTGTACAGTATCTTCAGAGGCTGCTCCTATGTTATTTTTAAGGCAAGCAAAATCATAGACAGCGTACAATAATCTGTTTCGTTATCTGGCCCTACACAACCAAAAGACTCGACCTTTACTAATTTCCCTTTCTTCAGTAACTTTTCGTCTGAGTTCTCCTTACCACTGCAAACTGCTGAGCTTCCTATTTTCATCACGGTTATATATTTTTCACACTTTTTATCTAAAAAGCCGCTCATGCCTCATGGTGTTCCGGAGTAGTGGCCCGTGTAAGGTCGGCTTTCCTGGAAGGGCCCGCTTGGGCCATTTAATCTAGATCGCGATTGTCTCCGGGTTGTCATTTGCCTTACTGACGACCGGGTCCTTTTTTAGTCTTCGCAGTTCTCCACCAAGAGTCTGTTTGGCTCTTGGTGAGTCTGTTAAACAGCTTACTTTTACAGAGATGATCTCACTTCTATAGCTGATCATTCCCGGTAGCCTATTTATCGTCCCGACTAGGTCGTGCGCAATATTTTGGATTTCTACGTTTATAGTTACGTTTTTCGTCGCAGGCTTTTTTCGCAGCATGGTAATCTCGGCCATTAGGTGTATTATCACATGCTTGCCCCCGTGCTTCTTCATTTCCAGCTCATCAGGGCTCCGGTGGGAAGCTCTTTATCGAAGGTGTCCGCCTTAGCATAATTGGCCTAAGGCTTTGAATTAGAGGGTCATTTTTGACCTTATAGAATAACTAGGCGTTACCCCCTCCCCATATGCTGGTTCCCACTTCACAGCAAGTCAAATACGCTAAAAAACACTTTCAGCTCAGCCGCGCTGCTAGAGTGCGACCGCTTACCGCGACAGTCAATACCATAATGCTTGCTTAGCCGTGAATGTTTATATATTTGTCCTTGGTTTTCCTTGCAATCTACAGTTTGGTTATTTTTTTTTTTTTTTGTTATTAAGACAGTCAGCGAATATCATACTGACACATTCTCTAAGTATACCGGTTTATTTATACATTATACACAGCATAATTCTAATACGTAATCAGAGCAGACCCGGTAGACCACTGCCTGAGGGCAGCGAACCTAGCACCGCAGCCGCATTTCCACGTTGCACTTCAATTGATATTCTTTGTCTTGTTTTCATTCCTTTTCTCATCCTTCTCACTTGCCGCTCTTTTCCCAATTTCTTTCAGAAATTTTACTGTTGATTCGCCTATGACTCCCAATGTTTCTATGGCAACTGGCTGCACTATAAAAGATGCCTCTAACTCGCGGTACTTCAAACTTTTCCGCTGCTCCGCTAAATTAGCAACAGCACCTGCTGATCTTGAAGCTCGGCTTCTATAAGACGGCGCCAGCGTGTCCCACACGGTTGCGTCCCATACAAGGGCCTTTCCGGGGGACCACGGAACCAAGGTCATTCCGTCTGGACGTAAGGCTGAGTCCGCTGCTAATCCGACTGGCTCCTTTCTGCAGGGTACGTTAGCGGATTGCAACGCTCTTGAAATCACTTCGTTGAGGGCGGCGTGGCGCGAATGTCTTCCGCAGCTCCTAGGACAGCTGAGGCCGTGCTCTCCCATCGGCGACACCGGTGTGTTGCACAGGGAGCAACTATGGGGCGCACACACAGCCTCCCCTAACCGCAGGCCGGCAACGATGCGGAGTGTTGTGTTGTCCAGCATCGTTCCCAGCTGCGGCGAGGGGATGGCTTGAAGCCATTTTGCGCTCGTATCGTTGAAAGCTGCTAGTAGGCGTGCCTTGCCGAGTGCATCAGCCGTGTTGTCCAGGAGCTTCTTTTGAATGGCTTCGACTACCACAGCATCCAGAGCACGCTGGCGTGTGTCGTCAAGCGCCACGCGGTGATATGCGGCGAACTCCTCTTTTTTGGACCCCATGAGCCGTTCTAGAAAGGACTTGACGTTCGAAGGAGATATAGATATAATCAGTTCCTAAAGTGTGGTGATTGAACCCAAGAATGCGGTCTGGGCCAGATCGGTTGCACGTCGTATTCCTAGACCTCCGGCTGTTGTAGGAAGGGTAGCCTGGTCCCAATTTGCCCCGTCCAGATTCAAATTTAACACCCGATTCACGCACTGTCTCTGCTTATCGTCGAATTGTTGTAGAATGTTCTTTTGGGCCGATGATCTATGCAGCGAAGGATATAGATTAGCCTTGGTGTCGAGAGGCTAGTTCGCATCAAGAATAATGCAGGATGCGCATCGAGGGATTCCAACCTGGAACACCAGAGATCCATTAGCTCGCACTTCCTGTTTAGAGCGAGTTTTGTGGAGGCCGTTGTGAGGGGAGCTCCTAAAAGCTCGATGTTTTCCTCAGTACATAGCTTGATGTCAGGAAGCAGGCCCTGCGCCCGGCGTAAACACTCGTCGCGAAAGGCGCAGTCGGATGACAAGACGTACAGCTCACACTTTGAAGCATTTAGTTGCAGTCCAGAGGTGACGCCGAACTCGATTATTTTTTCCACATCACTAAGGGCGGAATCAAGAGTACCTCCAATTGTGCCATCGTCTAAGAACCACGGCTTAAATTCCGACACTCCGCATCGTTTGGTTAGTTTTGTTTCTCAGTTTTCCTTAATTGCTCAACTACCCGCAAACAGCATGTTTTCTGTTACTTGCACTGGCGTTTAGATAAACTCAGTCTTCTTGATACAATGCAATGAAACCGCGTTTATAAACAATTATATATTTACTGAGCTAGTAATTGAGCAATTAGGGAAGTGCATCACAACAGTGCGCATTGTCGCCAAATCCTGTACGAGGAACTCTCACAGTAGAACGGCTGTATTTCAGGGATGTGATGTCAAACCAGATTAAGCGGCTGGATTTCCGCCTCAGTCTGCCATCACTAAAAATGTTGTAAGTACAAATCGCGAAATACTCCGACTAATTACGATATAGCGTAACTTTTATATTCACATATATTTGCTACTATTGGCGCTTTTTAATTGACTGCTGTCATTTTAAAATAATTTCCGGGCGGCGTGATACAGGAACGTCAACAACAACGGGATAATGTTCGTCTCTGAAGACGCCTTCTCATATACACCACTGCTCTCCTCACTGTAAGTAGTAGACGAATTTGATTAGTAGAACGTACTAATGACCCTAAAAGTTGATAGTGAAATACTGGCCTAGCTGAGTGCAGGACGCACAAAATAATGACGTTTCCCAAAGTTTCGTAATTCGCCTTAGGATTTACAACATAGTCCGTCATCGGAGAAGGTCATTATAGCACAGCAGCCAGGAAAAGTTATGCCACTTAAATTATATAATCATAATGTATATATGTATATATATAACGTATCATTAAATCATTCTAAGTATTAGGGATTTATTGTGCAAAGTATCAGAGATACTAAGATTAAATAGATCAACCATCCGTACGTCTCTGTGCATAAAAAGCTTGCCGGGCTGTGGCTGAAAACGAGCTTGAACTCCTCTGTTCCTCATAATGACACGAGAGAGCCGCAGGTATATTATAGTGTCAAAGGAAAGAACTATGTGCTATGACCTCAGCGCTGAGCTTCTCTTTGCCAGGTTGACTTTCTTGTTCGGTCAGGCATGAGAAAATTTCGCGTCCTAGAAGTAATGGCCTACACAGGCAACTAATAACTTTTCCAGGGGGAGAGCTAAGAAAACGCCGGAAAACAGATAGTCGATTGGAACGAAGGCCAGGTTACTTGCTGTTTTCCGATTCAGAGCCTTTACGTCTTATTTTCTACTGCAGAAAGTGTACTTTTACAAAGGAATGTTTTGATGACACGTTCACACGCTCTTCTGTGGGCCTCATCCCCAGAACCTCTGTAATCACGGTTCTAGAGACGCAACCATTAACGATACCATCACGCAAGCCTTACGTTTGACGGGGGTTCCATGCATTCAGGAACCAATTAATCCTAACTCATATTTCGTAATGATTTACGACGCTGCTTCCAATGGTGTCAGCCGTAAAATTAATCTACTCAACTGACGTACTCACGCCAATCTGTCAACGCTGCTGTTATAAATGTAAATGCAGTTAAAACGCTAGCAGTACTGGGCCAATCAAACTCAATTTAATGCAATTATTCCTCGAAATTTCGTTGCAGTAACATGCGCCAGAATCCACTAACGGACGTCGGGGAAATTCATTTTCGCCATCTCACCAAGCTAAACAATGCGTAAGTAAGAATATTTAAGCCTCTGTTAAGGCAAAGGTATTAAAGGCACACATTATCCGAAAAGAAATGCACTGTCTCGGAAGTAATAAGATTGAGGTTTTATTTTCTGTTGCTCTCTTCGTTCTGCAACCGATCTGTTTTGCTTGTTATCTTTTAATAGATGTAAGTACTGTCACTGTTGTTGTTGTTGTTGTTGTTGTCGTTGTCATCGTCGCTATCAGTGCCGTTGTGATTATTCTTAAAGATATGAATTTCGCGGCATTCGCACTTAATATTGATGTCGCAACTGTAACTAACTTCTAAACTGCCGTCTGACTAACTTCTAAACTGCCGTTGTTGTTGTTGTTGTCGTGACTATGCGGAGAACTTTAGGTACTTTAGCGACTTTGCAATGTGCCTATGGGTGCCGAATGCGCGAGTGTGCAGTCCGCGCGGAGATGGTATCAGCTCACTCAACCATCTCCTCGACAATGTCATCCTTCGCGTTAGCGTGTGGCTAGTCGCCCTCATCGCCTGCTTTGGTAACCTGTTAGTACGTATCATAACAACAAGACAAACGCAAGGTTATATATGTGTGTATATATATATATATTTTTTTTTTTTTATTTTTTTTTTTTTTTTATTTATTTATTTATATTTCGACATAGGGTCTTTTTATTCAGCTGGCTTTGTGACTGAAGTGCAGCTGCACCGAATTACCATGCCCCGGTGCATCACAAGTGTGTTGCCAACAAGAGCTAGACCTTACTTGTTACAAGTCTACTACTAGTGTTCATATTGAACTTTGAATTCACGAGGCGCCGAGGTCTGCTAGGGTACACGTGACGCAGATGCTACTCTGACGCGAGCTTTAAAGTTATCCACGTGTTCTGAGGAACAACATTCTTGATGAACTAATTATGACATTTGCTGTTGCGCAAAAGAACCAAATCAGATAACGACAACAGACCAGTCAAGAAAGGGCCAACTTAGAACATATATATATATATATATATAAAGAAAAAAATTATATATATATATATATATATATATATATATACTTAGATTGTAATATTTATTCAACATATCATTAGTAGTTTATATATATATATATATATATATATATATATATATATATCATCTTTTTTAGACGGAGCAAAACGCAGTTACGCACATGTGGTTGAACCCAACGTTGGTAGGCTTTGTAAGCCAGTAAGGCCCGGAACGTCTTATTTGATAATACCCTCAGCGCATAAAAATAAGCCTTAGTACCCCTGCCTGTCTGGTCTCATACGGCCTGCGTGCTCCTTCCTCATCACGATGTGTGAAACAAACTGGCTCACCCGCTGCCAGCTGTCCTCGGATGATACGTCCTTTTCTTCACAGTCGCAACCGTTTCTGCTGAACAGCACTTGTGTAAGATGGTGGTTCAAATGTTTGTACGGCTTTTCCATGACCACGTCTGTCCTCACCCTGTTTGTCTCGATTTCTTACCTTGTTCGTTTCGTATCTTCTTTTTATATTTTTCATTTTTTTTCATATCAGCGAACTAAAAAAAACATATTTTTTCTAGTTCGTTTATGTGTATGTGCGGGTCATTGTAGTGTACTGCCACAACCAGATTGATGAAAAATAACACCAAACTGGCTAACCGCTATTAAAAAATTAAATGTAACACTGAATCCTGCAAGTTACATTTATCCACAAAGTTTGGGTCTCCAACAACATCAAACGGTCAGAATAGATCGGGAAGATAATGTTTCAGTGTCTTCACGTAGCACGTCAAACTTTAATTTTTGCCAATGTCTTGCTATATATATATATATATACCTGCAGAAGCCCACTAAAATGGCGGTGGTTGTATCCCCCAACTCCACAGTAAATAAATCTGTGATGACAGTAAAGAAAGTACTCGTTAAATGCCTCAAGATTTGGCACTGTGTAAACACAACAATACGTTGTCTTTATCGTAGAATTTCTGAAAACTTTTGGAGATGGCCACCTTACTTTTTATGTGTAAAAATTGTACGAGCATTTACTAAAGTGTAATTCATTTGTATTCTTCAAAACATCTGCAGAATTATTTATATATATATATATATATATATATATATATACAGGGTGTCAGGACAACCAGTCCTCCTAGACAGAAACTAAACACACCTTCGTGTTCGTGATAAAATTCTGAAGAAGGCTGGTCAGAAAACGCCCCATGGTCGCTTAGAAGAGAATTTGCCAAAAATGTAGTTCTTTAGTAGCGTTCACGCCAAATACTTCAAAATCATAACCCTACAACCACTCACAGCGCTCAAAACGGACATATTCAGCCAGTGCGCAATTCATGGCGATCATTTTGGTACCAAACATATGTCCATGCGAGCTGTGGTTGCGGAGTAATTACGATTTTTCGGCGGGATGTCCAGATTAAGTGCATGTAAAATGACTGTGTGGCGACGTTTACTACCGCCGACGTGTCGCGCGACAGCCGCAGCGCGTCATTTTGTATGCACTTTATCTGGACACCCGCCGAAAAATCGTAATTACTCCGCAACCACAGCTCGCATGGACATATGCTTGGTACCAAAATGATCGCCATGAATTGCGCAATATGTCCGTTTTGAGCGCTGTGAGTGGTTGTAGGGTTATAATTTTGAAGTATTTGGCGTAAACGCTAATAAAGAACTACATTTTTGGCGAATTCTCTTCTAAGCGTTTTATGACCGGCCTTGTATATTCTTCAGATGGAGCAGAATTGTTACAAATTGTAGTAATTTCACTCTTACTCCAACACAAGACTTCTCAGAGACCATGTTCCATTGGAAAACACATTTGCTTTAACGATTTGCTCTACAATTCCACATATCACGCTTCAAATGTTTCTGTCACACCCTATATATATATATATATATATATATATATGATGTTAACCAGGGCTTCTGAGAGACTGCTCTAACAAAACTAACATAGCTTCACAAATGTTATTTATATGGATATGAGATGACTCTCCAGTCAATCTAGTTTCTGGTAGATTTAACGTGATCCCAATTGTTATTCGAGAAGGGCGTTCGTTCGTTTGCAACGAGTCTCTTGTTAGTTATTCGTAAGATTATGAGCTCATCGTGTCTTGTAGACCTCTACTTTCCGATGATTCCTCCTAATCCGCATTACGCTGCGGTCCGACGTCTTCATGTCGCGATCAATCTTTGCGGCGCTTTGCTTCCGATTCCTCTCCCACCGAGCTTGCACGTTTCTGATACTTTTTCGGCTAGCTTTTTTGGCTAACCACACCAGAACTAAGCTTGTTAATATAATTGTTAGAAATATGGAACACCTATCCTGGTTAACAGGCTCACGCATTTACCACGAGTTAGAACAGGGTAAGTGTTTCACTCCCCTGGCAAGATACTAGATGTGTGCCACGCGACACGAGGCAGACAGCCGCTTAAGAGATGTGTCGCTCGCGATTCGTGAGCTTTTCGATCAGATCGTAATCGACGCGTCGATGTTGTTCGATTTTAGCAATTAATGCGTCATTGTACTGGCGTTCGTTCAGTCTGTGCCAACGTACGGAATGTTACGCAGTGCTTCCCCGAAAATGAATTTAAGTACGAACGGACTATACTAAAGGCTTCTATTGCTTCCTTCTTAATCCCACATTGCCAGACAGCCACCCACACAGAGATTTCTCATTTCTGCAATATGCGAAAAGGCTAAAATTGTTTGGACGAAACACATAGGGATGCTAAACGCAAGCACCAAATGTATACTTACGTAATTAGCACCTGGAGCACTAATTATAATGCGCTTGCCTTCTCCACATTATCTCGTTATGTTTATTGTATTGCAAATAACTGATAAAAGTAATAGGACGAATTCACTGAGAGCTTGGCCCACACATTTTAAAAATACAGCTAATCAAGATTATGCAAATACTCACGCTCATTAAGCGCGAATAAGAGTCAATCAGTTAAATCAGTAATAGCAATTAAGCATACAGTAAATGTGCAGTTACATCTATTGCGGTAATAATAACACAAACAACAACATTCATAAGCGTATCATAGCAATCATTCTATGCGAAGGGCAGACACGTTGCTTACGCTCAATAGGGTTTTTTTTCTTAAGGTCTTAAGTCCAACCTTTGCTATGCTTTTTGTGGGCGAAATGCTCTCTCACGAAGGCAGCTGCCATTTTTTCTCGCAATAGTTTTCCGTCCTGAAGAAAATTAGATAAGTTGCTTCTGATAGTGATTTTGGCAGTAAACACGCAAATAGCGCATCCAAACGCGTTTGGACAATGCCATCAAACCAAGAAACAGGTTCAGAACAACTCCGCGGCAAAGTATAATGAGATAAGTAAGTTCAGATCTTGCTAAGAGGCTATAGCTTCGGTGCATAGTCCAGGCGGTGCCTATCGAGACGCCGGGGGTTGTGGGAAAAGCCCTCTCCACACTTCTCAAAAAGCTGGGCATAGGCACCTCATACTGACGACAAAGGTTTGGTGTCGGGGCTCAGTGCGGAAGTGCGGCAGCAGTCACCGGCTCCCTACCGCTGGTGGAAGGTTTTCCCATCAATGTCAATGTGATTTAAATATACGATGTGATCTAAACCAGATTAAATCAAATTTTAGCTGTCTAGTCTCTTTAAAGCCTGCGTGTTTAGCGTGCAGATCGGAGGATATGCGCTACCGCTAACGTTTACGCCAGGGTCCTCTAAATCTGACACTGACCAAGAACATTAGAGTCTCTAATACTGCCGCTAAATTCCATAGCTGTCCATGTATAATTAGAGCCTCTGCCTAAAGGAATCTCTCAAACGCTTATTGCTGCATACGATGCCAAGCAGCTTGCTTATAAACTTAACTCTCTCCGACGCCCGGAGCGTCCAGTGTCTCAAAGGTGAGAGGGCGGAATTCAAGCGGATATTTTATAAATGCGTATTTCCTCCGCCAACCTGGCAGCCGATCTCGTCGCGACCCAAGCGAGCAATACAAGATGTTATTCAGGTCCGCGTATCTGAGTTCATGAGAAACCTGATGGTCAGATAGCAGGACGCGCTCCCTATACTCACATAAGTAGAGGTATTTCTGGTCTTGGGGTGCCCTAAACCAAAAAGCCTTGTGGACGCTCACGCATGCATCGTTCAGTAGCGTACCGAGGGGTGCGCCGGGTGATGTGCACTTGCTTCTTTTAAAGGGACTGCCTTGAGTTTGATGCAGTCTAGTTCGCTCGTGGTACCTTTGATGAGGCGCGACAGGCACGCCTCGTGTAGAGCTGAGGCCCACCCTAATTGCAATGAAGCGTCGTCTGGGAGAGCAGCGATCGTCAACCCTCACGTTTTTGCAGAGTCAAAAAAATACCACGAAAGAGGCGTCTTTGCAATGTCCGTCGTTACCGTTTTCTCTACCTCTCCCATCCTCAAGCACCACCGTGTGAGTCGTTCAGAAACGCAAGAGAAATGCACGAAATGCCTTGACTGTCGACATAGCAGCCGAAAAGCGCGTCTGTGACTCCCCTTCAGATGGACAGGAACACCTACGTGCCCCAGACGGCATCGTTGAATTAGTAAATAATACTCATCAAGACAGTATGTATTTATGACTTGCCTGACTAGCTACTTCAGTGGTCAGTCACGGCGCAGTCGAGACGGGATATGCTACTAACGTGGCGGAGAAAAGCAAACGGAGTAAATACATTTGTAAAAGGTTTACTGGAATTGTATGTTTTTGCGTTCGAAACGCCACGCAGCCCTGACTGTCGACGACCAAAGAAAATCAAGACAATATTACACAATCGGTGAAATGCATTTAGACGATTTTTTAGGCATATGTTGTCATTGGAGATATAGCGAGGGGACTCGAAGTCAGGTCTTGTGCTCCCTTCCTAGAATAGAAAGTGAGGGCCAGGCCATGTGTACTACGAGCATTGGGTGCAGTCTGAGCCGCGGTTGGCAAACTATCTTCCTACTTTTTGTTAGAATGCCATGAAGAGTTGACAAATTCTAAGAGCTTGGTACATCGGCAGGCTTTCTTTGCTATTTAAGGGCAAGCATGGCGATGACAGACGATATTCAGATGTATACCGCGGTATAGCATCTGAAAGAACGCTAAAGAAGATCTTCTGTACGCTAGTTATAGAACCGATCGGGCACGTGGAACACTGGACTCTTCCGCCGGAACAATGCGGCAAGAGATCGGAGAACGTATAATGCAATCCATGTGCTTTAGTCAGGAATAGAACAAGCTGTAACAAAACCCGAAAGCAATTTATACTCAGTCTTTAAGGACTGTGTTAAGACCTTAGACAAAACACCTCGAGATCTCCTGCTGAAGTCGTTTTGACACGCAGCGGTGTTGAAACGACTTACATAGCTTTCTTCGGAGCGTAACTTTGGCTATGTTCGGCCGGGATACCGAAAGCCATAGTTGTGACGTAGAAGTTGCTCATCACTTGGATGCCATTAAGCGCATCACTTTTTGGGCGAGGTGTCTCTTGCCATAGGAGGACTAAAAATAAAGACCATGAAAGCCAAGGCTATAAAATTAAAAAGTGGGGGTCAATTGGCTGCCTAACACGTTAAACGTTACATCTGCCAACTTTTGGTGTTTGCCAACTTTTTTCGGTAACTGAGGCTTTGGTTCTTTTATACTAGAATTCATGCCTTCACTGCGCACAGCTCTAGTCTCTTCTTATGGAGAGATAGGCAACATCCGGCGACCGTTTGTTCCGACGACAGTAGCACTCTTCTATCTCAAAATTGTTTCAAGGCTGATGTATGGACTTAGCAGAGTATTAGGACACCACACTCAGGCAAACCTTGGTTTGCTTGAAGCAATATTGTATACATATTTAATATGAGTGAAATAAATAAAGTGATAATAAAGTGTATATACAGAAGTACTCGACAAGTGTTTCAAATGTTTAATAAACTTACACTGGCCATGACAGTAGCCTTAGCATACTGCGTTTAGTTGCATTTGTCGATAACTAAAACAACCGAAATACACGGCTCTTGTCGTGGACTGCCGGATGCTTGTATGCACTTTCATTGGAGCTCGAGACTTGAAACGCGGGGTCAGGCGGCTCATTAATTAGATTCGCATCTACACTAATCGTCATGGCCAATTTAGCTAGCTTAATGTTTGCATTATTATCATACGTATCAATTATATACGGAACAAAACATTCTGCTCGTCGTACATTTGTGGGAGAGATAGCTAACAAATTATGTTATATATAAATATATATGTATATATATACATATATATATATATATATATATATATACCTGAACAGCCACTGGTAACAACAATATTTGTCGGCCGTATGTCCAACAAATGTACGTCAACTTAAGTACGATGCGTTCCGCGTATAATCGATGCAGCGTGTTTTCTCGGGCTGGTTTTTTCGTCGAATTGGCCAAGGCAAACACAACAGCTTCCATATATTAGAGTATTGACGCTGCAGCAGCATCCATGCATTAGAGCGCTGCATATAATTTATGGGCCGCCCATTTGGGTTTTAATATAGTGCGCGACTCTCGTAATTGATACTGGCAAACATTATGGATATACCGCACGTCAGATCTCGTGCTCGAGATCGAGTACATCCGGCTGTCAACGACTAGATCGGGGTAAACGCGAATAAACGGACATGCGTACTGTCATGTCTGTCACGGCTATATTCATAAATAATATTAACCTTAAATATAACCTCCTTTTGAGGGTTTCCTGCTTCCCATTTTCTCTAATTGCTATATATTATATATATATATATATATATATATATATATATATATATATATATATATATATTCTATATATATATAACAACTACATGTGCGTAAACATGTTCGGCACATAAGTGCCTGCAAACCTACAAAGTTTACCAAGGTCGCCATGGTGTGCCATTGACAGGTGCTGATTGGGCGTCTACTGTTTCGTGAGCCCAACCGGGTGCATTCGTTCTACATCAAAAACCTCGCTCTATCGGACCTGCTAATGGGCGCCTATCTTCTAATCATTGCTGCGCACGACGTCCACTTTCGTGGTGAATACATCCGGCATGACTTCCGGTGGCGTCACTCGTTCAAGTGCGCCATTGCTGGTACGGTGGCACTCGACCCGGTAACAACAACAACAACAACAATTACAATAACAACAGCAGCAGCAACAACAATAACAACAGCAACAGCAACAATAACAGATTTGCTGTTATAGGCAGCAACAACAACAACAAAATGCCAACAATAACAAGAACAAGAAATACAATGAGATTACTGCGTGCTCCAACAACAACATGACATATTTGCCACCTTTTGCACTCAATCCGTTCCATACAGCTCTAAGCAAGCGTGCTTGGTCAGGTTAAAGCAAGCCCAAAGGCAAATTGCAATAACTTCAAGTCATTGTCACGGTTGTTGCTGCACGGGCCAATTCGCGGCACGGGCATTACACTTAACGTTCGAGCGCAATAATATGACGAATAAGGTGAAAAAAATCTGCTTTTCTCTATACGCGCAAATAAGAGTAGTACACTTCATACCGCTTCACTCTATCACCACCTCTTAAGCTTCCACTTTCGTAGTATTCCTATACGACCTCTTCGTATGCGTGGGCATTAGTGTCAAGCTACAAAATTCAATTCGAATAGATGAAGAACAATTTTGCGTACCACTTGGCGGTCGCTAATCTCGGCGCGCTGCAGTGTCCGTGATGTGGGAAATACATTACGTTGATTGATGACCGATTTTTGTGATTTGCTTGACATATACTTATACCTAAGTACTCGTGTCACCCAGAGAGCGGGAGCGGATATAAGCGCACACGTTCATCAGCTATATACACACACTGTGTACATATTCATTCACTACATACACCATATATATATATATATATATATATATAGTAAACACACATACAGTACAATGCGCATCTATGCTGTACATATACTTCGTACACACGTTGTTACATGTACACATATTATATAAATATAAATATATATATATATATACATATATACACCACGTGCATATGTTCACCCACAAAATACGTAACTTCTTTATGCATGTACACATTCAAAACTTGTGTATGGAGTGGATGTCTATTGAGGTAGTCAGACTGAGAGGCAGACAGACAAACAGACCATGATCACGTCAAGTACACTTGCTACTTGAAGCCGGAGGAGCACAGTAGGTAGGGTGAAAACGACTGTTGTCGTTGCTTTTGTAGCCTAATGTAGTCCATCACCTGTCTAATAAATGGCATCTGGTGTGTGGTCGGTCGTGCGGCATGTGGGGGATTTCGGTGGTATCCATCGCGTCCGGCATCCTATTCGTTGTATCGCGGCCGCCGCTGCTGCTGAACCTGGTGCCATCGCGATATCAGGCGCGCTCGCTACGATCAGCTCGGAGGCGTCTGTGTTCACCCTAACGGTGATCACAGTGGATCGGTTCGCATCGATCCTCTACCCGCTGTCGACGAAGAAAAGGACCGTCTCGATGGCCTGGACCCTTATGGGTCTTGCTTGGCTCGCAGCCTTGCTGATTGCAGTGTTCCCTCTCACACAGCCCGAACGCTACGGACAGAACTTCTACGGATCGAACGGCGTCTGTTTACCTCTACATCTACACAACCCCTTCTCGCAAGGTTAGTAGTGCTTCGACCATTTCGCAATTCGACGACCGACCCGCTCTACTCAGCTCGAACGGAGTGCAGTGTTCGATTCGTACTACTAGGCCTAGATGGCTCAGTGGCTGAGCCAGGGCATTATTACACTTTTTTGGCAAGGTCGTCAAACACCGCACCGGTCACGTTCAGTCAAACACAGCACCGGTCACTTAAATTCGGCCAGTTGTCCTTTGTAGCTCCCGTCCGTAGCTTATTTTACTGGTGGTGCACGCGAGAGTGGTGAGCTATAGTGGGCCATGACCTTTCCAAAAAGAATGCTATGTAAATAAGCAAAACAGTCTATTAGCACCTTCTATGGTCAGTCACGGCGCTGCCCAGGCTGGGCACATGGCCGTGTCCTATGCTGTTTCGCAGGTGGAGAGAAATAAGTGTCGGAAGTATGCATCTATCGAAGACTCTACTGATTTTCGATCTTTTTTCGCTGAGACCTTAGGGGGCCCAGGTAAAGTTACTGATAATATTAGTAACAACTAATAGTTAATACTAAGGTATGCAAGTGTCTCCGGTTGGCCACGGGGGATCTACGCGCTGGTTAACTTTTCCGGCAAAGGCTGTCATTACGTATACAACGTGGTAACTTCGCGACGGTGCTTGGCACCTTGTCCTGGTGGTCGACACCAGGCCTGAGCCTAGAGCTGATGTAATTTGTCATCACGTTCACTGGGGGACATTTGTCATTACACCCATTATGAGTTAAATAAAATGTGGATAACTAACAACAACAAGTCCGAAACGGTGAACTAGCCGTCTTAATTTTTCTATTTCGATTATCTCTCCATGTGCTAGCATGGCTACACAACGGCTCACAAAAGCGATGCCCTGAAAAGAATGATGATCGTCTAATTAACCAACAAGTAGTTAATTCGTGATATATGTATATTTGTTTGTCATATATATTCACAACGTCAGTATGGCAATGACACGGAAGAGAGTTCAGACGATGGCTTACGAAACTGTGCCGACTGACGAGTAGTGCACCTGCTTTTGCTTAACCGACTTCTAACTTCTTTGTTGTCGTCGTGCACGACGTCCTGGCTATATGGCCTTATGGCCGGATATTGTTTTCGGCCGACGACCATGACGAAGGCGAAAGCCGGCAGAACAAAGAAAAACTTGTTAGGCTCGAGGCACGTTGGCATGTCGACGAGCTTCATGATAACAGGCCCCTCAGAGCGAGGACAAAAGGGACAAGTAAGTGGCGGCAGCAGCGGCGGCGGCAACAACAACAACAACAACACCACCAGTAACAACAACACTAACAACACCACCAGCAACAACAACAACACTAACAACACCACCAACAACAACAACAACAAGGGCAATAACAGAAACAACAATAACAGGGACAACAACAACAGCAACAGCAGCAACAATAACAACGACAGCAGCAACAATAACAACGACAGCAACAACAACAACAACGACAGCAACAACAACAACAACAACGACAACAACAACAGTGGAGTCTGCCTGACGGATGTCGGAATTGCAGCGTCATTCCTATAGCTGCTGATGCTTCTGGCTGCGTGGGCCGCTCGACAAGGAAGTCATTTTGGCAAGCGTTGGCCAACAGACGCGGCTGTTCCAGGCCCGAGGGCCTCTTCCAGACCAGTGGCTATTGAAAACCTCTCAGGCTATCTGTCTTGGTGTGGGTGGCTCGGGTGTGGTGTGCGGATGTGCAAGAAGTGTAGTTTTCGTGTTTGCTTTAAAGTCCGAATCCGTCGCCGTCTGGGCTACTAAATCCATGTAAATAAATACTGGTGTATACATATCTACCCTTTCGTTGCTGGTACCTTTCTCGAAACTGTGTGAGAGAAACTATGTCAGATTGCGCAAAAGCGGTACTAACAAACCAGGTCTTCTAGAGAACGTTCTAAGCAATTTGTCAGCCGATTGGAAACGAAGCGGGGCAGGCGCAAAATACCGCGCGTTTTACGGACGCAGGTATAACCTTATCCAGTACCTCAATCTGGTTAGCTGCTGGCTCATTTTTTCGGACTAAAAAAGGATTTGGTCAGTTTAGCTTCATATCAAGATCTTTAATATGAAAATGGCAGCCGCTCATATCAAAGAATCGCATAGCTGTCTCTGCCTAACAGCTTGTCTGAGCAGAGCATGGAAATCAAAGCCGCTGTCTATGCAATCTGTGAACATAATATATAGTCTTGTGTTTTGAAGAAAGGCTCTGGCCCAAACACGAACAGCGTTTGTTGTTGCAGTGTTTATGCAAAAGCTGTTTTTCTTTCTGTACGTTTTCAATATTCGGAGAATTAATTTAAATTCATACTATCAAGCCGGTTGCACCTATTTTGTTCCCAGGAAAGTGTTCCGCGGTGCCGTACCAAAAATCATATAACTTTACAAAAATGAGGACTGCAAAGTGTATACACATGTGTTTATTCACCATAAAGGCTCCAAAGTCGTAATACCCACAACTCTACGGACTAAAATGTCTGATAAAAGATTATTTATGCACAGCTTTTCTTTTGTGGCAATGCCACGCCACGCCACAGTACTGAACTAAACGGTTTCTTTTTGGTATAATTTTGGGTCTGGACACTCTGGCCACCATGTTAATAACACTCTGGCCTTGTTAACCACGTGCGTGAGCGCGTTCTGGCAAACCGACGAACAAACATTGAAAATATCTCATGTGAACTCGATATTGCTCTAGGTATAGTCCGCATTAACCTGCATGACAATGTACGCTTGAGGAAGATGTGTGCAAAATTTGCTCACTTTGCACTCGTTGATACCTGGGCAGGAAGAGATGTAAGCGCAGGCGTCCACCAACTCCGTTGAGGCAGCCGATATGGATTCAGGCTTTTTGTTAAACATAGCCACCGGTGTTTTCAATGTGATGCGTGGAAAAAGAGAGCTAAGTGCCGAACGTCTAAAGGTTGTGTCATTAAACCTGTGGACCTCAAAAGCCAAGGTTAAGATAATGCTTATCACGTTTTTAGCTTCTAAGCAAGAACGAAGTAAACGAGAGTTTCCAAGACACTCCACAGCCTATAAGACCGGCATCGCGAGGGCGTGGCGTGGCAAACAATATGGCTCTAACCATTGAAACATTTGATTATCATAGCATTACGACCTGGTGAATTCATTGAAGTTAACTGTGTGCATATGTTATTAGCGTAGACAGTTCGTATGTGTGTATTCGGCTGCTACAGAAAGGGTTGTCAGAACAGATTGCCTGGAACGCCTTTGCAATGCAAAGGGTCCTAAACGTCGTGCGCTCGAATTTGATCAGATTAACCAGACTGTATGTACAAGGATTATACAATATTAGTGTTTTAGCGCTCCTGGCGAGTACCAGGTGTTTACCACTGTACCCCGCGTTGCCCCGAAGTCTCTGCCTAACTACCTATTGAAGCAGCTACAAATCGTTTATAGGTAGTGGAACTGCAGCAGCGTCTATCATGCAGGCTGCGGTGCGCATACTGTCTAGAATGCGTACTAAAATTCAGCCATTGCCTTTGTCCCTTGCCAGGCGTTCGGCGGCGCAGTACTTTCTTCTTGAGTTTTCCTCACCTGACCACTTTAACGTGCCATGATGGCTATTTAACCCGTTGTTGTGTGGCGGTTATTTCGGCAAATTTTCTTACAATGGACCAGGACTCATGGCGACTCATATATCAGCTTCTCCAACGGGGCATAAGAGAGCGTCAGATTTACTAGTGCGAGAGATGTATGGCTGGATCCAACTTCCGCGCCTCGTTAGCAATAGGGGTAGGCGAGTAAGCCATTTGTCGTTACGTTTCGTTCTAAATTCAGGGTGACTCGACTAGATTGCTTCCCGTTGCTGGTTCCACACCCGGCGTTGATGTGAAAGACGCCATGGGAAATTTGTGTCTTGTTAAGGTGGCAACATATTGTGGCCCTGATAGCTTTGCACTCATATAGAGGTACTGCACGTAGTACAATGCTTTCGAGCTCTAACGCCAGGAGACAACTCCGCAGTTCTTCCAAGGCTGTAGCAGCTTCCATCGCTGCGTAGCGTTTATAGCGTGTTCCTGGGAGAGTTTTATCCAGGATCACGCCCATGCACTTGACCGTGGGTGGGGAGTGCTAGTGGGTGCCTATGCAGGCATACGTTTAGATTTCAGGCTTCATGCCATTCAGGATAATTGCTAGCAACAGTCGCTGTGGTGGCAGTTGTAGCAGTGTCATGTTGTTGTCACGCACAAATTCAATATTTTTTAAACAAAACTAAAAACGTTTTACCTAGAACACTGCGCGAAACAATGGGCGTGAAACATGCAATATATAGGCAATATCCGGCAAGTCCTCTCCGGTCCACTAACGTAATTGCCGCACGATAACATAACGCCGCGATTCGTTAGAACCAATATATTGTAGTACGCAGGGTGATGGCGCTCAGGCTACAGTGTCTATTACTGCTGTCCATATTCTAGTTTCCTCAAGGCTCCCCGCCGCATTTCAACTATAGGCCATACAGTTCGGAGAAAGAGACGACGGTTTGAACATCATCGAGAATGTCGATGTTGTTGTCGTCGTTCTAGCAATAATCGGCCTTGGCGATACTATTCTCATTATTACGATCATCAACATCGTCATTAACAGATTTCTCACCATCATCGTCCGCAGCTGTCCTGACTCACACAGGCCTGGATTCATGATTCAGGGCAGCTGCCTCTTCATCTCGAGCAGCACTGTACATCGGACAGTCGTACAAGCTATAAGAGCTAGCTACCCGTGCGGTTTTGTCTGGACTATGTCCGAATGTGTGCTACGGGAGCTGGCCTGCTTCTGGGGTTCTGCGCTGCTGTCCTGGTGTGTGTGTGTGGAGGGTGCAGGGAATAGGGTAACAACAACAGCAGCAACAACGACAACCACTACTACCCCCAGAGCTAGAGTCACGAAGGCACGAGTCTTCGTTTGCTGTTTAACTACGACTAGCGGACTTAACAGTCACTAGTAGTTTCATATACACAGAGAGATCCAAATACACAGAACATTGCAGCACACACAACACATTATATAGGCTCTATACGGATTTATATATATATATATAGTGTTTGCATCTACCGGCAAACTTATCAGTCACTAGTAGTTTCGTACACACAAAGAGATCTAAATACGCAGGGGCGCGCACATGCAATAGCCACGCAAAACCTATAACTTGTTACCCCGAAGCAAGCCGCAGGCTTGCCACAAACGATGAGGAAATCACCCTCTGGTAGGACGGCAAACTCGTAGCAAATTGTTCTCGCGACACACGACTTCGACCTCTGTTGTTCCTACAGCTGTCTTGATCAAACAGCAATCGACCAACGCACGTGCAAGTGTGCAAAGCGCCGTGTACAACTCTTGTTGACAACAGTGGCCTTCTCTCAGTGCTGATCAAAAACTGTGGCTTACGAAAAGCCTACGATGTTTACGAACCTCTTTGTTGGTAGCATATATATATATATATATATATATATATACATGTGTGTGTGTGTAATCCTGAACGTCTGAATGCAGACATTCCTCGGACCGTATTGACTAGCTAGCATGATGTTTTGCCAATAAATCATGACAGCCAAGAACTGCCCGCAGACAAACGGACAGACGGAAGCGCAGGTCAGTACTGTGACTTTATGTCACGTTACGTTAACTTCGCTGTGACATCGCTGTAAGCTCGCAACAGCGTAGCACTGCCATCATCGATCTGGGCTTGGTCTTGAAATACGCATTGATGGTTTTAGCAACAACAACAACAACAACGTCAACATGATGTAGAGAACTGCTGTCAGCGTCAACATATGTAAAATCATATGTGAGGGGTTGTAAAGGACGTCGACGATTTTTCACAGTGTGTCAAAAGCGATTTACTCGCATAACAAACCCTGTACATGCAGGTCAAAGAAATTCTAAGCAACTGAATTGGTGCTAATATTCATTTACTTTGACAAGCAAACGGCGGCAAATATTTGCGGCAAATACTACCTGTTTACGTATTACTTGTATGCATTTGCCCTATCGATTGTTTTTCTTTAATATTTATTATAAATGTTACCTTATCCAGCCGTTCCAGATCTCAAAACTCAGTCGTTACCGTACGGCAGTATGCGTAACGCAAAGCGTTGGTTTGTGCTATTTGAAGGTGGAAATATATGAGCACATTTGTGCACTCAAAAGTAGTCAGAATATTTCAAGGGATTGCGAAACCTATTGCTATAGGGAATCTGTGCATACAAACAGTCAATTCTGGCTTTCTGCTATAAATATATATATATATATATATATATGGAGCACCTGCATCTGTCAAGTAAAATCACAATAGTTTATATATATATATATATATATATATATATATATATATATATATATATATATATATATGTATTGAGTCAATGCGTCACTACTGTAAGCCTAACCTATATATGATCCAATCTATTTGTCCACCCCAAGCAAAAATTCATTTCACAAGTTTTGGATAGGGCGTTTCAGTATGACAAAGCCATCCGGAAGTTCCGACATGTCTCATCTCTCCCTGTATAGAAAATCGCGTCTTGTTAAGGCGTGAACGTCGGTGATTCGCCACTACACCAACCGGCGGTTGTGTCCGTTCCATATGCCGTAACGTGCCCAGACCGGCGCTGGTACATGTTCCTAGCTATAAGTGTCTGTGATACAATTGCCTACATGACGGTTCACACCGTCTACACTGAAGCTAAATACAGGCTACTGGCTGCTATGTCTGTAAAAAAGATGGCACGAAAAGGTATGCTAAACTGAGTATTTAGTTCAGCGTATTTCTTCGTGCCATCTTTTTTACATATTAGATGTACTCAAGGTTTTTGCATCGGGTCGCTGAAACCCACCAGCCAGCCAGTTTAGGCAACGTCGAACTGCCCTCTTTTTACTAGTTTAGGCTGATAGGAGACTGCGAAGCGCTATATTGGCCTACTTAGGGCAGTTTTTATGAAACCAGTTGTGACTGCCATTTGCCAATTTTCAAGTGGCTACGTTTTCCATTTGAACGTGATTGACGGCAGTCGATAGGAGATTGTACATACTGTACGCCACCGCTTCGTCTCTTAGTAAGCCAAGCAAATACAGCGCGATATATATATATATATATATATATATGTATATATATGTATAAGCCTTCTCCAGTATGCGGCAAGAATGTAACAACCAGACAATGCTCAACTGGTCTATGAATATTATACGTACCTCTCACAATTTCTGTTATGCGCACAACATGAGCTCCGACAACTGCAAAGCAACTTCAGAACTAGTTGCAAACGTTGTTTTTAAAGATGAGCTGCTAAATCGCGTACGACGACCTACGACTACTATGTTGATATGGACGCAGTTCGTTGTTGTTGTTCCTACTTCACACGTCTGATTACGTGGCCTCTTTTTTCTTTGTCGTCAGTGAACCTTCTTCTTGTGGCACCGACTGACGCGTTGACTATGATACATCGTTGACTGCATCAACTTTCCAGGTTGGGAGTACTCGGCCTTGATCTTCTGCACCATCAACTCGGTCGCTTTCGCTTTTATTGCCTACGCGTACGTCTGCATGTTTTTGACCATCACGGACTCGCGCTTGAACCTGCGTTCAACCCAGCAGCTTCAGGACCGTGCCATTGCGAAGCGCTTCGCATTCATCGTCGCCACCGACTTTCTCTGTTGGATGCCTATTGCCATCATCAAGGTCGTTGCACTTCTAGGTGAGAACAACGCTGCCGCTGTTGCTACCTGTCATACACCTGAGCGTAGATAGCCAAAAGTCAAGCAGTGCTTCTCGCAGCATTGCACCGCATTGCTACCAGAGAAGAACTCGCTGTAGCTGGATTTGCTGTCCTCAGTTGAATCGAATGAAGAAAACAACATCGCTATATAGCAGCGAAACGTGGTGAAAGCCCACGTGCTCATGTTTGGTTGAGCAACCAGACGAAACAAGGGCCAGTGTTTAGTATCAGCTTGGGTATTATTGCTGCTTAAACTTGGACATGGCACTTCGGGGGGAGGGGGGGGGGATTAACTTCGTATTCCTTTTACGGCTTGGGAACAAAATGATCACCCGAGAGTTGTACATAAATCGAAGTACCTTTTTTAGAAGATTTTCCGTAAGGCCCGTGTGCGGTATTTTTCATGTCATGGCTAATTTTTAATCCACTCCGGCATTTACCTTGTCTAAATTGGAAACCATGCAATATATATATATATATATATATATATATATATATATATATATATATATATATATGTATATATATATGGTGTATTATCGCCGACATGCACAAAGAAGTCGGGATATATTCGGTCAGAACTGTTGCCGCTTTATTTCGCACTCCTCCCACCGAGACATTATGTTGAGCACTCTAAAGTAGCAATAGTAAATTTTAAAGTAACACACTTGCTGCGTTTTTAAAGCGGCCTGCTTAGGACACATTGTTTGGACTGGGTCGCGAGAACTGGGCAGTTCTCCCACGGCAACGTTGCAGTGTGACAGAATTCTAGGATTCTTAGGGTTGTCGACGGCTAAGCGCATTTCATGCCCATAGAAACTAGCGTAGACTACTAAATGCATCCGAATTTCAGGTACCCCAATCAATGAGACTCTGTACGCGTGGGTAGCCGTGTTTCTGTTACCCGTCAATTCGGCCCTAAACCCTGTCCTCTACACCCTCACCACGAGACTCTTCAAGCAGCAGCTTTCGCGCTATCTGTGGAGCCTCAAGCCGTTACAGTTTCGAGGCCGAAGAAACTCAAAGAAGACTCTTGTCACGACGTTATCCGATGTGAGTACCACCCCTCCCCCCCCAGTCCTTCCCGCACGCAGAAGCTTAGAGCTGCATTATCCTTGCTGCTTTAGTTCCAACGATACATGTTTATCACCCTATTGCATGTTATCGTGACGGTTTCCTATGTTGTCTTCGAGCGACCAAATTGATCTAATCTAAGCTTTGAGTATCCAATATAACGTAGAGCGTTCTTTGTGAAACCCTAATGCGACGCCACTAATGGACTACAAACTTGAGCTAATAAGAAGCCAGTAGTTTAACGACGCGTGTCTGTGTGCTCGCCTACCATGTAATTCGCTCCCCCACATATTCATTACCGCTGTATAGGGTCGGTTTAGTCTTGTCATGGTGGACATCATCATGTGTCATGTTGACGTTGTGCGTTTGTCCGCGTTCTCTAATCTGTCTGCCTGTACTTTTGCCCATTCTCTGCAATCTTCTCGTGCGGCAACGGTCAACTCTGCCCACGATGGTGTTAACCATTTGTTGTTAACGGCACCAATCAACGTGGCCGTCTGAACTCCTAACATGATGCGTCTTCCGTCGCTGATCAACGGTGGACATCAATGACGTTCCGCCACCAACAACAAAAATCCCGACATCAACAACAATGACAATTCTCACGACGACGGCGACAACAACAACAACTGCGACATCAACAACAACAACAACAACAACAACGACAACGATAACCACGACATCAACAACAACGACAACAACGATAACCACGACATCAACGACAACATGACACCACTCTCAATACGACCTTGGGCGATTGTCGTTTTTGTTGTCGTCGTCGTCGATGTTGTTGTCGCCGCTGCTGCTATCGACCACACAGCAGCCGGCACATTGCGGCGGCCGGTTGGCGTCGATCAAACTCAACGGGCACACGGTGAAGCACGCCCACCTGCAGCAGATCGATCAGGATCAGCTCAATCAGAAGCTGCGCGAGCAGTTCGTGTGATCCTGGCTGTCTCGGAGCGAGAGCGAAAGCGCGTCCGGCTGTGTCGGGCGTGTCGACAGGCGGCGGCCACCGGAACGGCCAGCTGCAGTCACGCGTCGTGCAGCTGTCACAGCTACGACACGCCCACAGCCAGCACCAACTGCTAACGTGGTGCTTACGTACGCATGCGCGAAGCACGCAGCTAGGCAGACACGCTCATCCAGCCACGGTCGGAGGGTGATTCGGTCGTTCAGTTTGGTTGGTTGGTTGGTTGGTTGGTCGGTTGATCGGTTAGTCATCCATCCACATCCCACAGCGGGGACGACTCAGTCGCAGATCAAAATAGGCAAATGGGGCGTCCTGGGACGAAACGCGGCGCGCCGACCTCACGACAACGAAACATCGCGGTGGGCTTACAACAACACGCTACAACCCCGCGTCGAGGTAACAACAACACGCTACAACCCCGCGCCGAGGTTACAACAACACGCTACAGCCCCGCGCCGAGGTAGCAACAACACGCTACAACCCCGCGTCGAGGTAGCAACAACACGCTACAACCCCGCGCCGAGGTAGCAACAACACGCTACAACCCCGCGCCGAGGTAGCAACAACACGCTACAACCCCGCGTCGAGGTAACAACAACACGCTTCAACCCCGCGCCGAGGTAGCAACAACACGCTACAACCCCGCGCCGAGGTAACAACAACACACTACAGCCCCGCGCCGAGGTAACAACATCGTCCCCTTCGCCGCTACGATACGCGCAATAAGATAAAATCGTCTGCTAACGACACGCTTCGTCGATCGCGATTGTGATTCCTCCCCCCTCCCCCCCCACACTTGGCGTCTGTGTATGGGCACCATGGTTTATGCAAAGCATACGCTCCTAGACACCCCCACCGGTGGTGCGTTTTCGGTGGTGCGCCGACGTCGTGGGTGCAAAGAGGCATTTCCGTTCCTTGGATGATGACCACGGGGCTATGGGCCCGGATAGGCTAAGGTGTGGGTGGATAAACGTAGCTTAGCAAGCGTACAAGGCCGATGGACGCCTATGAGCAGCTGAACAACAACAACATTAACAACAAGACCAGCGTCTACGCCACCGCGGCTGTCGCAACCGGAGATGAAATATGTCGCAATACTTAGCTGTATGTATGTTTAACAGAGTCTCGGTCCAAATCAATTAGTTTACGTGTCGATTCACCTGACTGGGCCGTAACAACCCCACAGTTCGAGTTAGGGCTAGAAACCATTGCGTTTGCTTTGTCTTGCTCTCCGACACGACGCTAGTGCTGACTAGTAAGTGCTGTTATACGCAGTCAACATACGCGTTTATCTCGCCTACCTTACGAGTCAAACCGAAGAGTCAAAAATAGTTACGTACACGTCGACAAAACATATCTAACGTGAACGTTTGACTGATAAGTTCTCATAGCGCGACCTGCGTATCCTGTGCGACGGAGTCGGTGGACGTAGTCAGCTCTGTGAGGTCACAAACCCGCTCTTGCTCCGAGACCAAAATGTGTATATACAGACATACGTACGACATTGTGTGCAAGTGTTGCGTATGAGTACTGTCCGTCATATCATATGTGCCGTTTGGCAAAACCAGCTGAAGTAGAAGAGTCAGTAGTTCTGCCAAGAGGTGTTGGTACCTGTACGGGGAGTCAAGGTTCGTGTTGACCGCAGACCGGGTACCTGGGACTCACCGGGGGGGGGGGGGGGGGGGGAAGGAGGGGAGCATCATGGGCACCATGTGGACAGACCGTACATTCAATTGATTCAGGTGTGTGCGTGTGTCTCGGATGTGTCGATACGATTTCGTCGTCCTTCGTCGCGTTGAGAAAGAGGAGACGGGACGGCGCAGAGACTCACGCATGGGAAGCGCAGAAGACAGAGAGAGAGAGAGAGAGAGAGAGATAGAGGCAGACTGATTGTTTGCCCAGTTCGAGTCGAGCTGTAACCTCAGCTAGAAATCGACGTCGTAACAGTGTATAAATTACATTGCGACACATTTACACGAAGGCTGAGAATGTGGTAACGCAGAAAACATGTGCGTGAGCGTATGAATGGACGTGTCTGCTGCGTATGTGAATGGGTGAGTGTGGGAGTGTGCATATGTGCGTATACGTGTGGGGTAGTACTGGGGGTGCGACTTCCAATGCAGTAGCCGAGGAGGTGTAGCGAGCGCGGAGAAACGATAATCGTCGCCTCGTTAACTAAGTTGTTACTTCCTGGAATGTGCTAATAGCCTGTGATGTGATAGGTACTTAATGAACTTACTAACTAACTAACTAACCAAAACAACCAAGCAACTACTACCTGTTAGTTAACTCGTGACTGACTGACAGACAGACTGTCGACCACTAGAGATACGAGCCACGAGAGAGCTATGGAGCGACTCCAATACTACTCTTTTTTGCACGGTTGGTGGTTGCTATTCTCGCCGCACTACTCAAACGACAACACCGGCGCCCGGGACACCTCGGTTCAGTTCGGTTCCGTTCCATTCCGACTAGAATCAACTACGTTGAACCTCAGTTGAACTCTGCGCCGCGGTGTCCGGAGGAGACCGACCCCTCATACGTTCAAGTTTTGCTGGCGTCCAAAATGCACACAATACATGATTGATACGAACAAAATGAAGGAAAAAAAACACGCAGGAAAACACGCGTTGAGAGTTGAAAGCTAGCTTCTTTTTGCTACGTGAGAGTACCTCTTTGTGGATTCTATTCGATGACAGATTGCAAGACACATATTAATATATATATATATATATATATCTATATATATAATAGATATATATAGAAGATATATGTATGATATATATAGTACTATAATACTGTATATATAAAGATATAGATATGATATATATATATATATATAATATATATATATATATATATATATATAGTATAATATAATAGTATATATATAAGGATCTTAATAAATATATATATGTATATAATATATATATATATATATATATATATATATTATTTGTATGTAACGTTTTCTGTTGTTTTTCCGTGTATATATATATATACACACATAAATATGTATATATAAGAAAACATTACATAAAAATACTTATAAATAGATAGTCGCTACCTAAAAGACTTTTTTTGGACAGCCAGATAAAGATACGAACATAAACTCCTCATAACCCGGCGACGATTAAAAACCATGAACATAAAACATATATTCTATAAGCGAGTAAGCAATGCTTATAGCTGTATTTTCCCATGTATTGTATTTGCTCAAGATGTTTTTAAACGACAAAAACGAGAAGCGATATATATTAAAAAAAACTTAACTACAGAAATGAAACAATAAATTGAATAAACATAATGATCTACCGTAATCATTATTGGTGCTATATTAGATTTACGTCTGTATGTTTAGGTAGGTAAATATTTACATATTTAGTATATGTATATTTAAATGCTAGAGCAAGTGCTATCGAGAGATAAGTCTGTAATTAAAAAAACGCCTAAAAAATAGTACGCCTAATCAAAGTTTCTAATGCAAAATTTGCAGGAAAATATATTGAGAAAAAAATAGTACAATTCGTGAATTCCGCTATTAGCAAATGTCATTGACATATATATATATATATATATATGTTCGATAACTAACATATACGAAGAAAGTGGCAATCATAGGTCCCTATATCTCTAAATGTGTAGTATAAAAATACATTAAATGTAAACTAAATGATAAGCATTTAGTACAAAAAAACATGAAATGTTTCAAACTATTCTTTAGGAAAATTGCGATACACTTCGTAAAAAAAATACGGCAACGCGTGCGTGCTGCTCTAAATATAAGATCGATATAATTAAAAATAAAAACTCAATGTCGCACCGTTGTAAATGGCATTTAAATTTTTCACACGACGAGTTTCTCCACATCGGTAGAAGTAGTCTCGAGCTTTTGCTGCTCTAAGAAAGTTTTCTTGCGAGTGAAACCAGTGTCACCGGGAGTTGCAGCATTGATAGTTACTGCAACGAGGCACATGGATAAGGTAACTGTAAAGTAAAGTATAAAACACTGCCTGTTAGTGCAGCCTATAATATAGCCCGTAGTTGATCGACCGACTGGAACAAAATCGATCACTGGTGGTGGTGCGTAATCACTGTATGGTTAAATATATATATATATATATATATATATATATATATATATATATATATATATATATATATATATATATATTTATATATATATACAACTCAACCCTTGAAAATTGTGTTTTTTGTAATGAGAAACCTGTGCGGACCTTCATTAAGCTATTGTGTTGATATTAGAGGATAGCATATATCCCGAGCACTGAGACGGTAGCTCGACAAAACCGTGGACGCGTCTCGAGTGAGCAAAGGTGATTCTTAAACCCACTGAAAAAGAAATCCTTTACTGCAAAGAGCGCTAGACATGGCGCCGAGCTGTGGCGATATAAACAAGACTGTCGCGCGACGTAACAATGCGGGAACTCGGCCTAGCAGCCACAAAGAACGCAGCATAGGTTACGAAATGAAAAGGGTTTAATTTGTTTGACTCGGTTGAAGGGACAGAAGTATACAAACTTATGAAATCTTGCGAGAACAAGAATATGCGTGCACAGCAAGGCGTAGTACAGAAATAGTTCGAGATGAAACAAAACGAGCCGCAAAAGGCGTGCATAACTAAAGCAGACTGGCAGCATTAATTAGAGAACTACTTTATCAACACACTATTGTATCAAAGAAACATTAGGAAATTTAACAACATCAGACAGGACCAAGTTTATAAGTGGCGCTGCTGATTTAAATTAAGTTTGATGAAGTAGCGTACGTTGTCGCACTTAACAACTACTGTTGCAGCAAACGCGATTTGTTACGTCCCTGCATAGACCGAATATGGTGGACTATACCAAATATACTTTAACTCACTAGACTTGACAGAGAGAATATTAAATAAGTCAATGCAGTTTATGCTATTATTCAACAATACGAAGCAATGCTTATATATATATATATATATATATATATATATATTATCATGTGTTTATTTATTGCATGTTAAATAATATAACAGTTGTGAGGTCTGATCGTAATATTGCAAATCTTTTAAGTAATTACTTTACTCCATGGCGCCCAAAAATAGATGCCGCGTTCTCTCTGCGAACGGCCAAAGACAACGCTTATCTCAAGAATTGGCCCTCTCTTCAGTCGCTTGTGACCTCCTGAATTCGCTTACTCAAGTCTTTGAGAAATGCTTCGGTTTCCTTGCTGATTAGTCCCAGTGTCTCCATGGCAATAGGCACAAAATGTTCTTGTTTCCAGTCCGGCATATTTAATCCGTTGTCTGGCGTCGACGTGCTTTGCTACCCACCCCGTCTCAACTGAGCTGTGATTTATTATTATTATTATTATTATTATTATTATTATTATTATTATTATTATTATTATTATTATTATTATTATTATTATTATTATTATTATTATTATTATTATTATTATTATTATTATTTTTGTGAAATTTAAATTTAAATGACTTTTTATGTTAGCACTTTGGAGTGAACAATTGTCTCCGCGTTAACGTGTGGTTACGGGTTCTCTAACCCGGGATTAGCCCAGTTCAACAATGTGCCCCAAACAGATGCTGCGTTTCCTTGTTGGACGCCAAGCGACTGCCTCTGACGCAAAAATTCCGATGCTTTTGAGTCTCCCGCATAGAGGTTAAGGCTTCTACTCACGCGCTGAATTAATTTCAATGCAAGCGGGCCTGGTCCTCCTATTGTTTCAAAAGCCAACGGACAAAATTGGTGCGGTTAACTAACGCCAGAGTATTTTCTACATTTGTTAGCCTCTGCTAACCTAGACGCATGACCTGCCTGGTCCGCACCTGCACCAACCATCGATGGGGCTAATGAGTCGGTTACAGTTGCGTCCCAAACAAGCATGCGACAAAGGGGGTTAGAGTAAGACCGTCAGGCCGGGTTCCGTCGTCTCTGGATAGACCCGGAGGTTCTAGTACGCACGAAAAGCCAGCAGACCTCAGTGCTCGACTAAAAGTGTTATTTAATGCCGATGTGCTCTTCGGCCTGCACTTAAGGCGCATGATAAGCCATGATGCGCCAAAGCGTCTACAAGGTAACCACAACGACATCGGTGAGGGACAACTAGGTCGACACCAAGCCGCAATCCAGTGCTGATGCGCGTCGACTCATCATCCAAAAGCGTCCCTATTCGTGGACAGCGTAGGGCATGTAAATAGGCTCCAGCCCCTTGACTACTAACGGCTCGAAGCCTGGCTTTGTCAGCCACGGTGGGGGCTCTATCGATTAGGCTTGCTAATTGCTTTTCTTGCAGAGGGTCTGTCCAACTGCTCTGTTTAGTTCTTTCATCAGGAGGGGAGTCAAATAAAGATAACAATCTGTCGGTCAGCTTTTGTAGTTCAGCATTATAAGCTTCCCAACCATCATTATCCAATAAAGTCCTAACCCTCTCCGAAGCCTGAGTCAATGATGACACGATCGCGGGCCCAGTTATCATGACCGCGTCCAGCATACCTAAGTCGCCTAGAGAGATCGGAAGTATTACCTGATCCCTTGCCACAGCGGTAAGCTGAAGATTTAGTATCTCCTCTAAAATGTCTAAGCTAAGATCATTAAAAGGCTGTAAAAGTTCATGCGATGAGGATAAATTGCAACCTCTAACTAGGTGTGTTAACCTCGTGACTGAAAAGCGAGATCTAAGGAGAAACAGACCGCAGTGGCCCCCCCCGCCTTGTTAACAACGCCACAGCCACGGAGTAAGCTAAAGAGGCCCGTTAAATCTAATGGTTCAATTCCGTTATGATCCGTAATATAGACTTCACATTTGCCCGGGTTCAGAGTCAGGCCACTAATCACACCAAAGTCAATGACTTTTCGAATATTGTCTAGTACTGTTGGGAGGTCTCCGCCTAGAACGCCGGCATTCAGGTACCAGGCATTACGGGGGGGTTGCAGTGTATCCACCATATCCTTGATACACAGACAGAAAAGTGGAGGACCTAGGGGATCGCCCTGCTGAAGACCTGTTTGCAATAGCATCGTGTTATGGGGCATGACCAGATGTGATGACTGACCGTAAGCCAGATTTGTCTGGTGAAACAGTAAGGGAACCCACGACTTGACGGATTGGAGTAGATGGTCTCGTCGAACGCTATTAAAAGCGTTTCGGAAATCCAGTTCGATCATCACCGTCGGTACTTTGCGCGATTGCAGAAATGTACGGGCACAGTGTACTGCTACATCTGTACCGCTAGGGGTAGCGAATCCTAGCTGGCGATCGCCAAGAGCTGCTAAAACAGCATCCTTATTATCTTGACAGCTTCAGACCGAGGAACAGGCAATAGGGCGTAATGATCCATCTTTTTCTTAAGTGCAAACATCCGTGCTCCGAAGATAAGTGGTATAAAACAGGATGGGGGCGAGCCCCATCTGAGCACATCAACTACTTTAGCAATGGCGTCAGCTAATCGCTCAGCCGTGTTGCCCAGTGCACCAGACAGTAGGTCCTGAAGTAGACGGGGTCTCATAAAATCCCGGCCGGCAGCTGAACTCCGACTGAAGGTCTTCATATCGTTCAGTATCTCGTCGCGCGAGGTTCAAGATGGCAGTGTAACCGCCGTAGATGTGGGCATGGTTAGATCCCGAGGAGCCTGTGGGTGTTTGGAGCGGAGTGCTTCCGTATTTTCGTTCACTGGCGCTAGAATATCCTCGGAGCTTAGCAATCTAGCTGCACCTGAGATATCGCCTTCCGACAGCTTGACTCTCACCCGTATGGAGAAGTTATCGTCAAGGTAAGCCTTCGATCCCGAACCCTCGTGCGTCAGGTTCCTAAGCCTTTTTCCCGCTGAAAATTCGCGTAAGTTCTTCCTAATCACGACAGACAGGGACCGGGCGTTTTTTCCGCTCGAGGAAGTCGCAGCACGACCGGAGCGAAGGAGAACAAAGAGTACCAGGTGGAGAAGTTGTCGTCCTTGGCGACGTTTGAGAAGACGTTAGTAAGTTCATCTGCAACAGTAGGCCTTACAGATTTTGGTAAAATGCGTAGCAGTTTGGCTTGGCTTATGTTTGCCTGAATGTCGACGAGTAGAGTGTCTATACCAATTTCTTCCGTCGAGGCCCGATGGGCTGTGGACGGCCTGTTGGCGGCGTCAGCATGCCTGGCTGATATGTGTCTGGCAAGACCCTTTTTCGTAAAGACACCTTTGTAAACCGGGCATGTAGCCCTGTTGGAGTTATCTAAGAATGGAGATGTTTGTGCGGCCTCAGTTCCGCTTGGGTTATTATTATCTGGCATTATGATGTAAAGGCTTTAAGCTTCTCTGCGAGTGGAACAAGAGCCAATAAAGCTTTCAGAGCTTCCGCGATTGTTCTCAAAGTTGATGCCAGATCAGGGCTGACACCCTCTAACATCCGAGCGACGCCTGTTAAGGCGCCCTCAACATCTCTGCGAGACGTCTTGTTACGGGTGTGTCTCTTTGTGGTGAGTTTAGCGGTATACCGCGGCCGACCTTGACGACTTCTGTATGTGTTGGTTCGCTTCCGTTTGGGCCTCGGTAGCGGTTGCGGATTAGAGAGAAGCAGCTGCGGTGAGGAGCTTTCCTGTGTGGTAGAAATGCCCCTAAGGACAGCAGCGTACGAAGCCTTATCTTTGCTGGAACCACCGGGTTGCACGTCTTCCACGACAGCAGCTTTGGCATCAGGTTCCTCGGTGATCGATGCAGACGGATGCAATGCCTTAACTTGTTGTACAACTCTCGCCTCCATGATGATCCTGTTCCGCTCGCGGAGGTAGGCCACACGCGGACAGGAAGGCGATCCGGCCACGTGGGGGCCACTACAGTTAACACACCTCGACTGTTTCGTGCAAGTTGAAGCGAGGTGATCTCCACCGCCGCATTTTTTGCAGGCCTTGCGATAGGTGCACCTGTCCGCTAGATGTCCCACTCGTTGACAATTGTAGCATAATTTCGGTTGATCGGGCTCAAGAACGACGGAGTAGGTTTTGTATCCCAGGAAGACAGACACAGGCGATTGACGGTCAAAGGTCAAGATCACCTTGCTAAGTGGGGTCTTGCCAGTGTGACCTGTCCGGAATAAACGTCGAACGTGCACCCCACCATAATCTGCTAGTTCTTGGCATATCTCGTCGTCTGTGAACGCAACATTGACGCCTTGAATTCTCGCCTTGAATGATGTTAGAGCTGGACAGGTTACCGTGACGGGTATCGATCCTATTGCAGAAAGCTGCGTCAGTTTTCTAGCCGCGTCCTCTGTGAAATAATAATAATAATAATAATAATAATAATTATTATTATTATTATTATTATTATTATTATTATTATTATTATTATTATTATTATTATTATTATTATTAATAGTAGTGAGCTGCGGCCTGACGGGGTCACCATCCCGTTGTGGTCACACGGAAAAAGCCTTGTATGGGATGTAACGGTTTCATGCACGGCGGCCTTATCGTATTTACACCACAGCGCCGTTGAGTCGGGATGGGTAGCCGAGCGCGCGGATTCTGAAAAACGAAGGAAGTATCTCGAGCTATCTAGAAGCTACCACTTTGTACCCATTACATTAGAGACGCTCGGCCCCATCAGCTCAGGTACAGCGAAAATCCTGAAAGATATCGGAAAACGCATAGCTGAAGTTACAGGCGATCGACGCGAGGCCATGTTTTTAAGACAGATGATGTCTTTGGCCGTTTGTAGAGGAAATGTGGCTTCCATCATAGGCGCCATGAATTGATAGAAAGCGACCGGAGCAGAATCAACCTGGCATAAACGTTCATACCTCACAATTGTAATAACTGAATGACAATAAATACATGATGATAATAATAATAATAATAATAAATTATTATTATTATTATTATTATTATTATTATTATTATTATTATTATTATTATCTCTGCTGGATTTTCATTTTTCCTCCGGTTAAGCCTTACTTAACCAAAAAGTACAATAACAATTATATTCGAAAATATAATGAAGAGTAATAATAATATATTTTTTTGAAACAGGGGTTTATTATTATCATTATGTACATGTATCACAATTACTTATATATTAATTATATAAAATCATTGTAATGATTTTACAATTTTTTGTTGTTGTGATGATGTTACAATTTTACATTTTACAACAACAACAGTACCAATTGCTCGAGTGTCGCTGACCACTCAACATCATCTTGGCGTTGCCTCTCTGAAGCTCCAATGACACCCTCTGTCGGAGGAACGCAGTCGATCTTGGCTTCGCTGAATAATAATAATAATAATTTATTACGCAGTGTCAATACTCGAATTTGGCCAGCTGGCAGGGACACTAGTTGACCCGAGTGCTCACCACCGGCTGCAAATAGCTAAGGAGGAGGTTGAGTCACTGGTCAAACTGAGGTTGGATCCAGGTCCTTGGGAAAAACATACAACGCAGAGAGTGCTCGACAACTACAGATGAAAAGTCATAGTCCATGAGATCATCGAAAGTTTCCCACAGAGAAAGTGGTCTTCTTGGCCGCACGAGACACTTCAGCGGCGGATTCTTCAGGCCTCTCCCGTCACCGCAGCTCGGCACTATGCTGGACAACATTTAATTTCCCATGATGTCGGCTTTCAAAATCGGCGAGCCGATATGCGAATTACACATCTGCAGAGCGTGCGGACACCGGGCCAGCAACAGTCAAATAGCACCGCAACAACAAACATTGCAAGTGTGTAGAACCAATACCTAACAAAACGCGCACGCAAGCATCAACACAGCCCCCCTCGACGTCAGCGTATTCAAGATGGGCCAAATCAATATCGAAATCGCAGCGCTACGTTCACACCAAATGAACGACGCAAGAATGCATGGCTGACAGTTGGAAAAAGAATACGTGGCAAATCGTGGGCAACGTGCAACAGCTGGCACAAACAAATTGACGGATTTGAACGTTGTAACAGTTCAGGGCGTGCCCAAAAGGCCTCGCATGAAAGCGTGAGTTGTAAGTTGCTTTAATTTGTCACACAAATGTGAGGGCATACAACAATATGTAGCATGGAGTGTGGGTAACGAGGTGGACCTTGATATGAGGTCGGAAGGAATACATTTTCGCCCTTTTCGTGAACAGCTAAAACCATTTAGAATATACGACGCAAAAAAAACAACGACCCGACACAAACACACAATCAATACAGATGTTCCGAGGAAAATTGTGATAATCGAGCATTTAAGAAAAATAGTTCGCCAATGTAATCATATAAATGTATAAAACCATATAAATGAACAGGCTAGTTGTGACAATAACTATCGTGCCAACGTGTTTTTTTTTTAGATCTGCCGTTGAAGACTAATAGAACGTAGCTTTACAAAAAAAACAAGGATTATGCAGGAAAATTCAGTGACATTCTTATCAGATTGGATAATATCACAGCCCACAGCTTACATGTGGTCGAAGACCGCCGGCCATAATAACATTAATATTAGGGAGTGGATGGTAATATATAATCTTTTTCATTGCAATATCTGTGTTTTCTGTTCGTTTTGTCTAATTATGGACGATTAGAACCCATGAAAACCAATTTAGGAGTGGCCAACGCAATGGCTTTGTCATAACAACAACAACACCAACAACATCACAACAACAATAACAACACCACCACGGCAACAATTCCAGGCAACCAGACCAACGGCTTGCCGGCTGTCGCACAAAGGGGTTGTGGGGTGCCGCTTCTCCCAAGCGGATTGTCAGTATTACAACAACAGTGTGATCCAGGCGCTTAGATAACAAGATGCCAACTGCTTTACGCAGTGCGACCGCCTAGACGCACACAAACATCTTCCTGCAGGAAGACATCGATAGCGTTGGAGTCTCAGACTCTCAGCCCGAGGCGTCCCTCTTCTCACCACCCGTTAGGTCCTTCCTTCTGGCCAGTGGCGCCGACAACGGTCTCGGCTGGAGACGAGCCCACTTGACATCGAGGGTGGTGACGTGTTCTGTCACATCTCAAGGCAAAAGCGACGCCACGGTATGCTAAGTGACCGAAACGACATGTGTCGCCTTCTTGCCATATATATAACACATAGCCGCCGGACCAGCTTGTCTTGTGCTGCACGCCCGGCTAAAGGAAATCCTGAAGAGCTGCCAGTGTTGATATTGAGGAAGCATGTGGAAGCGGATGGCGGACATCAATCAGCTGGATGACCTGGTGGCGTTCTGCAAACCAACAACATTAGGCTGACCATCTGTTCGAGTTTGTTTATGTAACAGGCGGTCCAGATAGTAAGCGCCGCGCAAATTGCGTTAAAGGAAATATGACAATAAAATGTAAGGAGGGCTCGGCCTTCGTGACTTCTCGTACATCCATCGTGCGACGAGTCTCCGATGGATGAATCGACGAGGCAAAGTTGAATCGCCGTGGCGCAATGCAGGCGGTTGCCGTAAAGCCGCCAAGACATTCTTGGGCGTGAGGAGCCCCCAGATACTTGATTAGGGCTCACTACTGGGTCACCTAACCAAGTTCTTGGGGCACCTAACCAAGTTCCTGGGGCACCTAACCAAGTTCCTGGGGCACCTAACCAAGTTCCTGGGGCACCTAACCAAGTTCCTGGGGCACCTAATCAAAGCTGAGTGCAGCTTTGCGTCACCCTGCTATTAACTATTCTGCCTCCCGTGCGCTCTCTATCGCTGATACCAGCAGCAGCAGCAACAACAACAACAACAACAACAACAACAACAACAGTATTAACAACCAAGGCTCCCTTTCACCTTCGAGCATCACTGGTGTCTCCATTACTTCGGTTCTCCCCGCCACCTGATCCAACTCCACGTCTTGCGTCCAACTCTGCCACTGGTACTTCGACATCGCATTCGTATCCCAGACTTCTCATCGTATCAAATCATCCAAATTAAATTGTTTATTGTGAAATGCTTGCTCGATTTGAAAAAGTGTGTCTGCGTTGCATTGCTAGTGTACTGTCAGTTGCGTTACGTGTCGATATTGTAATGTAAGCAGAAACATGGTTAAATAGACGTGTTCTAACCAAATCAAAAATCGAAATTATTTGGTAATGGCTTTTATCAAAGTACCTTTTAGAGATAGATTTTCGTTTGAGGATGAACGTTTTGAGGTGAAATTTGAATTTGATTGTGAAGCAGTTTGTAACCTTCAAACAACTTTTACTGAAAACTATTATTTGGCCCCAAAATACATTTACAATGGAATTTGTTTTTATCGACTGTTGCTTGTCTAATAGTCCAGCTTAATTAGTCAATGATGTTACTTGACCACCAACAAACCAGATGACGCAGGCATCATTATTGACCTTGTTTTAACATCAAATAGTAAAATAATAGAAACGCGAGATACAATAGTCTGTCCACTAGAGTCAGGCTATGGCAAGAAACTGAGCGGAATTTTCCATATACTAATAAGTGCAGTTATTCAATAAGGCATACGTGTTATACTTTTTTAAAAGTAGTGTTCATTCTATAACATGCTATAACATAAAACCATCATAAGTATCTTATACAAGGAGTCGTTCTACACTTCATTATGGTTAGCGTTAATTAGCAAAGTTCACTTGCAAGAAAGAACGTAACTAATCGCCACATATGCTGAATAATATAAACGACGTTTAAATTATATTTTGTATTTTAAGCCCTGCCGTAATAATACAAAAGGATGAACATCTTAATGAATACATCTATAAACTACCTAAGCTAATTGAGGCCGATTGCTGTGACGTTCTTTATCAAAACTTGGCAAAGCGTCAATAAGGCCCCCTTTCTTAGAAGAAGCTGAATTGTAATTTAAAGCAGGCCAATTCGCTTTATAGGCATGTTGGCATGCATCTAAAAGGAAAGAAACAGTTAAAGCAAGTAGTGTAAACAATACAGTTTCCATCTCGGACCGAGATACAAATAACGCTTTTTAAACATTTGCTTTCTTCCGCTTTTGTAAACTGCAGTATTTTTTTATTCGTATCATGTAACTATGGTCCATATACGTTAATATTTTTTACATATATATAAGCGAAATAATAAAAACAAGAAGAATACTATTACTAAAAAAATACGCTTTAATACCAAGTGGCAGTTCGCCTATTTCATATAGGAAGCTAGCAAATTTTATAGCTAAACCACTTTCAATCATGATATACCAGCGATTATATAAGGTTAAAAACGTCTCAAAAAATTATGAGGAAGTTATCTTCACGGTACGTTCGAGGGGAAAGAATAAAAAGCTATTTTATTCCGTAAAAACGATTTAGACATCTATAACCGTATTCTGCACAGCTTACGTTTCTTTGAAAGCCTTTTCTACCGATCTTCCTAGCGGAAAGCCACTCTGCCTTGATGATGCTCTACAGGCGTCGCATATATTGGGGTAACAATTAACGTGGAAGCCGCAATGCTCCTTCAGACACTGCGGCGCGGCCTGCTGGAATCTCATCATCATCATCGGTTCTGGATGTGTTGGGGTTTTCGGCTGCTGACCGCTACGCAAAACATATTCCAGAAGGTTTTAGTTGCCTTGGTGTAAAAGCTGGTATAGTAATTTTGAATCGTTCCTGTCAATTTGCCAACTGTGGTATATGTGTGTCAATATCTACTAGACACTTGACATAGTAGAACATATTCACCTCTGTATGGGTGAGATCTGAGCGGCTCACAAATCATGCCTTTATTACGATCCCTGAGTGCCTTACCTAGTATGTGGTTGTCTCATTGCACTTTCATGTACGTCACGCTGTTCTTGTCAGTGTTGAAAGCATTAGCATGATGTTGTTGCTCGAAAAATTTCAACCAAACGAGGGCACCCTCAGGGCAGGTCGAGGACAGAAAGAAAATCATGCTGGTGGAGCACCAGCGAGAAGCGGAGGCGATAAAGCACGGTTTTTCTCATTCCCCTTTTCCCTAACAAAAGAAGCTAAGGAAAGCACAAGAGAAGTCAATAAGCGCCGAAGGCGAGGGACTCTCCGTTACAATGAGGTCTGCCTAGGTCATTAGTCAGGCGGCTCATGGCTCATACATGGGAACAGATGACAGGAATCCTAGGATTCCAATCAGCTCCCTAGCTTATTCCAGTAGCGTGGCCGTAGCAAGGAGACAACCTGTGCGAGATACACCGATCTGCGAAGAGGCAAGCAGCTCTCCTTCAGCAGCACTCGAGCGACTGAAAGGCAAGAAGCTGAGCGATCCGCCCGAGAATCGGAAAACGATAAAAAATGATGATCAACTTGGCGTGTTAAACCTATATAGTGGAACTAAAATAGAGAAAATTTTCTACAAATTATATAGACGGGTAGGCGGGACAAACATATCCTTCAACATAAGTACGAACAGTTTTCTTTAAAATTAGAGTATATATATATATATATATATATATATATATATATATATATATATATATATATATATATATATATATATATATATATATATATAAATAATTTGCTAAAATTGTTTTAGCAACACAGAGTCTTAAGCATGCAAACAATAGTCATCCTCACTGTTTCGCAATTTTGTTTGGTAATAAATGCTGGACGTCTGTGTAGTTGTTTGCTAACATTTCGCTAGACAGGAGAGTCATGCAATCATATTTTGGCACTTGGGGTGGCAAATTTAGGCGACTGGAAACATGTTTGTTTAGCTTGGCCCGTCTAGAAACAAGTTTGGCACTTTTCGTTAAAAGAAAAATGCTTTCCGATCGGTTTTTAAATACAACTTTTGTTAGGGCCACACCACCTAAAAGTACACAAATGAGTGTAGGATTTATAGTCTGGGAAGTAGGTTTTATCTGCGGTGCTCAGACTAGCGGCCTTTGCAGACTTATCGACAAACAATAGTGTTCATTTAAGGGACAACATCTTTATCAACAATAGTGTTCATTTAAGGGACAACATCTTCATCGGCCATTCAAGCTGTTAGCCTGACTGCCTCCTATCTAAATTATTATGAGTGACCCTATTTATTATGGGTCTTGTGATTAGTGGTTCTGTAAGCAAAAGCTGTTTGGTAGGGTGCATCTACGTCATCTGGCTCTGATAAGGTAAATTACACCTTAAGCTATTAGGGAACTTTAAACAGAGTTACCTAACCGCCTGCTTACGAATTGCTGCATTATGTAGATCCACTAAAAAGTATACCCGGTAAATATTTTTATTTTATTAACACCGGGGCTGGGTAATCGTGTTTATGTTACATCAAAGTGTTTTAAGCCAATCATCAATCTCGCCTTTTGCTAGTTGTGGATATACCGCGGCGTGGTATTGATCACACTTGCTCTAGTATTATCTGCATCAACAACCGCCCTGTGGTTCATAAAAACCCTCCACGTTGCTCAGAACGTGATGAAATCCATGAGCTGCAAAGGCCGTAGTAAAAATTACTACGGCCTTTGCAGCCCTCCACTCAGTGCTCTTCATTGCTGCTGTTCTGTACATGACTATGTCCACCTTACTAACTTTGGTTTGCCAGTTCCGCATATAAACGGCAAAGACTGGATCGCATTTTCTTCAGACGTTCAGCACGTTTTCTTCAGATCCGATCGTTTTTGCAGATCCTCCCTCAGCAGTGGGCCGCCTTTCAGCACGTAGACAACCCTATTTCAACACGCGTTCGGTAGTGCAAAACCCTTCTTAGAAGGAAATACTTCACCCCGACAATTCGTTCACTTCGTTCACTCGTACCTCATCACATATTAGTGTAATACTCTATGTGGCATTAGGTGTTATCTGTATCTCAAAAAGAGCGACTGCTGCATGAACCGAAAGGCAATCGCTGGCAATTTAATTGCCGCAGCTGCGATGGTGGACTTTCTGACCCTATCTTAATGCGTGTTTAAAAGCTACTGCCGCTTGTTGATTGCTGATTTGAACCTTGTCACCCTTGGCCAGGCGGCCGCTCCATAGAAATTGTATGACTACTCTCTCATCCCAATTAACCTTCAAGCCATTTCCAAATATGATTGTAACTGGTCGATCCATGACTTTTTTACTCTGAAAAATCTGCAGCCAATGATGACCACAACATCTGCGTACAGTACATTTTTGCTGCCGATCCCATTATCAATCAGAACTGTTTTTTTAGAATGTTGATAAGTAACCTCAGCATTGCTTCTTTGTCGATTGTTTTCATCACTTTTCCGAGCGAAATTGCCCTTTTTGTTCAGACCCTCGCTTTATCCGTCGTCTGGTCCAAGGGGTTTTCATATTGATAGCGGTGCCTTGGGGTAGTATCCGACCCGGCCAATACCCGATAAGTAAGCCTCCATGTCCTTAGAAAGTACTTTTCACGTCAAGAAATACAGTACGAATTACCTATTATAAGCTGTGTTGCAGAATTATTATTGCGGCGCGTAACTTTAACTGTGATGTTGCACCTGCTTTCATCTGTCGGAACTCTACGCAATAGAAACCCGAGGGCAAATAAAAGTAAACAATGCTTAAACTGCTACCACAAAAAAAATTCTACGCACCCGGCCCAAGTTTCTTCGTATTAGACTGTGCCGCTTACTGCAAATGATGAATTTCGACAATTTCAATTAGTACCATGCTCTGACGATAACATATGCAACATTTTCACTCAGATCCCAAAAAAGTTCAAGCCGTACTTAGGTTTCAGACGCTCTGTGCCTGCTTAGCTAAAAAAAATGTTTTTTAAAGAGCCTTCACAGAAGATACGACCCCGAACCAAACGGCATTGTTTTGCCTTTCTTAATGGGCATACTTAGGAATATTGAAAAACGGGTTATAGCTGGCCTGAGCGTGGGTACCTGATTAACCACTTTTTGAAGTAAGGCCAAACAATCGCAGACACCAAAAATATCGCATGTGCTCAGATGCGTTGCAGGAACAGAGCACATCCATAATATAAACGCCTGGCGCGCGGCCAGGGAGATTCACAGCAGGGCAACTGCGCCAGTCCCTCATGCAGCCAGTTGTTCATAACCCTTTTTCGTGAACAAATGTGCCTCTATTCTATTCTGACACAATCCATCATATCGGCACTTCTCCAAAACTTTGCGGAGGGAAACTGTTCTTTATCTGACTTCTAATCTAAGTTTCCGAAATGGCGTTTGGCAATTTGCGCCATCCAGTGGGTTCAAATGAAGGTCGAGCTTCTCCGTAGGTCTCTGCCATGAAAACGCGATCTCCTTGTGACCGTTTTACATCCAGTCAAAAAGGTTTTACCAGCCTCGCGTGGAAGGTCATACTCAAGACTCTTCACAGGAAGCCAAGCCTGTTTTACCTTCTTCGAGTCATATCCTACGAGATTACCTACGTGACCGAACGATTCAACCACAAGGAACGACTTTTAATATGACTCGCGTTGCCTCAGAGGAATTCGACAAATTTACGACCAAACAAGTGTGTAATTCAATATAAAGGAGTGCATCTTGTGATATGTCACTCAAACTGATTTTCGTGCGGGTATGTATAAGGGTCACAGTATAGCATGCTTTGAAATGTAAAGCGTACGTAATGAACACTACAAATAGGTACAATGCTATTCATTGTTTGGTGTGATCCTGTACTATGATGCTCGATATTACGTGGTAGTAATGTATTGATAGGTGGATAATAGTAGAGACGGGAAGAAAGACTGCGTATGGGGGAATGAATTGAAACCATTGGGATGGGGTAGAAGCATGCATGGAGAAAAAAAGAGAAAGAAAAGGGCAACAGATAAATGATGGCTGGAAAAACCGCTAAACTGCGAAACACACGAAGACGAGTATGATGCTTTAAAACAGCAAACACAGGCATGCGCGCACTTTATATATATATATATATATATATATATATATATTAGGGCATATCGAAAAGTTCTGATACAAATTTATAAAAAAAACAAGATATCTATTTAATATTTCAATTTTTTTTTAAATAACTCTCACCCGTTGCAATGCACTTATGCCACCTTCTCACAACTCTTCGAAACATGCTTTAAACGCGTCGGTGGGAGTCGATTCAAGTTGCTCCTGAGAATTTTTTTTCATTCCCTATTGTCCCGATTGTCCCCTATTCACTTTTTTATTCGTGGGAGCAGGAAAAATCGCCCGAAATCCGGCCCGGTTCGGCAAATAGGGAGGTTGAAGAAATACACAAATTGCATTTTTTTAATCAATTAGGTCAAAATCAGTAATACGTGTGCGCCGGTGCGTTGTTGCAACGGAGCGTCCAAAACTGTTTGTCCAAAGTACTGGAACTTGTCGATCTGCCATATATATATATATATATATATATATATATATATATATATATATATATATATATATATTCGTAGTTCTATTAAAAGGAGAGCCGGGCTGACAGAGAGTGAAGCTTAAGGGGGGAGGTGCGTTTAGTGGGTATGATCTCGGCGGAATAATATCCAACCGTCGGGGGGTGAGTCTCACACTGCATAGGGTCTGAGTCTCCATCTACTTGCCCTATGCGTTAGTGCCTAAAGCATTTAAATCCTCCTCCAAAAAAAAAAACATATATATATATATATATATATATATATATAATAAAGATAAATGCATGCTACTACCTAGCCCCCTGCTAAAGGGTGTAAATATAAATGCATGCTACTAAGTATATTATGTAAAGCTAACGTACACATGTGCATATAACTGTCCATTGGAAAACGATAGGGAGAGTAGCACACTACGTTACTCAACACACACATAGGAAACCTTTATGTGTTGCAAGCATTAGCGATTTATGATGTATGCGTGCATCAGTCGTCGATTAAACAATTCCGTACGAGAATGGTGGTTTTGTGACAACTGAAATGACCACCACTTGAGTCACAGCCACCCCTTTCCCGCCCTAACTAACCACTTTGAGGTTCTGGGATCTGAAAGCATAGCTCATCTACGAGACTGAAATGAACACATCCAGTGACATGACAAATGCGTTGTCCATTGGCGGGCGGGACACCATGACAAACCATGGGGACGCTACCAGCCGTGGTCAGTCTCTATTCGTAGTCCTGCATCTGCAGGAATTGTATAGATTCTAAAACAGCAGGGCAGTTGGCTTGAAGCGGCAATTAGACATCTCGAATCTGAGCGGCAGACATACTCTTATTGAGCAGCTTGTACCCGTCTATGAGGCAGATGATAAACCAGCCATTCGACGGCTTATCTAACCGCCTCAACCGCCGTTGGACGTAATCAATGTCACAGGTGACAGCTGCAAACTGAAGCTTGAGAACGGACTTGGTGAACAGGCTAATGAGCAGTCCTCGTTGTACGTTGTTGTACAAGGGGGCGAATAATTAATTACAAGTGCAACGATGTTTGAAACACGAATGTTCGTTAAGGAGCGTGCGTTTGAAAGTAATAAACTGAACTGAACTAAATAAGAAGAGACAGTTCGTTTTTCCTTGCGTAGCCATGTCTGTTAATGCGTTCAAACTACTCGCACTTTGGCTTAAGTGCGATCGCCCTGTGCATTCCCCGTTATCCCCTGTGTGCCTGTGTCCTCGTACAATTGATACTAATGACATTTTTGCTATTTTAATTTTATTATAATGAAGATGGTATTTAACAGCTCTTATTGAGCTTGGGCGTGGCATTTGCTAACAGCCCCTAAAAGATAAATTCACGTTTTGTGATCAATACAACACAAGGGATGGCCTCTTGGTGCCATCCATATTTAAGTATTGATGTGTTTATGTGCTTCTCGGCGGTCTCTGAAGGTGCAGTTTTGCTAATATTTGATCTAGTCAATCATGGACAGACTGTTGTTACATGCTTTAAAAACAACCTCCTTAGAAATATTTTTAATTCTAGATTGTTACATGCAGCGATTGCAAGGCATCTAAATGTTGACTGGGTGAAATCTAACTGATTAGAGGGCTGGAGTAATTAATAACAATCAAATCTTAGATGTCTTTTAGAGGCTAGACTACTAACTGAAATTGTGTTAAAACACTGATTTAAAATAGAGCCCACCTGAAAATTAATGTTGCAACGCTAATTAATATTGAGCACCTCGGTTCTAATTTCGATAAATTTCTCATTACTAGGGGGATCAAAAATTTCGAAGCCTGGAATACAAGTAATAGATGGGCAAAGACCACGTATCTGATTATTCCCCCGAAATTCAACACATCTAATCCAGCAATCCTTAACAGCCCTTATACTACGAACAAAACATTCCGTATCTTTAGACTCAATATACTCGTCTACGGCGCATATCAAATTATTGTTAATATTATATCTGTTTTCGAAAATATAGTTTTTCAGGGTTTTAAACAGATAATAGTCACATGAGGCTAGGTACGTAGAATATGAGAACGGTCGTCAAAACCTCTCTGACGGACCCCCATAAATTCAAGTGTTTTTCCCCAAAAGTTCCAAATTGCTCTCTGAAATTGACATACGTATCAGTTTTTGCTCAATTGTTAGCCCGTGTGGTAGCTCAAAGGTTTGACGTGCTACAGTCATGCGAATTCCTAACGCACTTCAAAGTACAATCCACATAATACGTATTTTTTCTTTTGTTGCTCCTTCCAAAAAAAACGTCTCTCTGCGGCGCTGTGGTTAACATGAGCTTTTTAGAACTGTAGACCGGCAATGGTTTAAACTTTCTCATCCACCTAATACACACCGTCTATCGTAAATAATCTGTTCTATTTTAAAATTTTTCTTGCATCAATAATTGCTGTTTAACACTTCTCTTGCATAACTATTTGCTGTTAACGCGGGTTTCATAGTATCTATAACTGTCCCGACAAGGTAGAAAAGCATTGAAACGTTACTATCTCTAAAGAACTAGAAACGCATGAGTTTCCTAGTATTGTTCTATGTTGTTTTCGGTTTTATTATTACGGGCTTGGCAATTTGCCGGACACCATTGCAGCCGTGATTATTTTTTTTGGTAGGCTAAATGTTTTTGAAATATTGTTTTTGTAATTGTGTAAAGAACCTCACATAAACACTGACGTCCACATTGGTATCGATAAATGGCTTCTTCTTTCTAAGCTATGCACTGTTCACCCCTCTTGCGAGGGGTGATTAATGAAAGCGATACCGGAAAACAAGACGCTCCGCGGTTGGGGAAGGTAGTTTGCGCACCCCACCTATGTGACCTGTGCAGAGCTCCAGTAAGCGGCAATCAACTTAATGTAATACTTTGCGCTCTTCACTCTGCCTCTATTTCGGCAGTGAAACAATCTGTCGATCTCAGTCGGAATAGCCAGCTAAAACCAAACGGAAAGCCTTTACTCCGTGGGCACGTGGTCGTCTCCTCGTTCAGCACACGAGCCGTGGGGTGGGTGCGGGCGCCCGATAACCGAAAATGGATAAAATACAAATTATTAGCGTCGCAATTCTAGCAAGTTTAGCCGATCGATACAGATACTTTCGGCCCAATTGGACTGGAGTCTATAAAATTAATTAAGAAAGACCATGTTGGAGAGTCATCGGTGCAACAGGCGACACTCCGAACATATGGACCGAGGTTCAGCGCGGCAAAGCTGTGGCTATAGAACGGTCTCTCTCGTCAGCCGTATGGCTTCCGGAGATCCCGTAGCTAGTTGTACGTATTAATTCCTATAATTGCTTGTTTAAAGCACAAAATAAAAAAAAACATATTGTGTTGCTAAAGAAAAGGCTTGTGTCTAATAAAAAAGAACATGAATGGTTTTAATCTATAAATTAAATGGAGACGCGCAGTAGAGTGCAATATCAAAGTCGACTCTCCAACAGACACGGTGTAAGAACACGACAAACACAAGCACGCCAACAATTACCAACAGGCATTAAGTGCATTGGGGATTCTCGATCGACTTTAAGGGTAATCTCTCTATCTCTAAGGAGTGTGTACAAAATGTCCATTTGGACATCTCAACTATATGACAAATTTCCGTGATGAACATCTAAAGACAGCAACGCCTGAAGAAACTATGGCCCTTGTGAAGGCTGTAATTGACGAAAGCGCACACTAAAAATAATCGGAAACCGTAATTGTGAGGTGTGTTTTGCATGCATGGGTCCACCTCTTCCGAAAACGTATAGAAAATTGTAATTGGTGGGCATTACGACAAAATCTAGATAATAATACGTAGTATTAAAAAAACAACCACTTTAGTATTACATTTTTGCACATACTTTTGTTTGTAAAAAATGTATATATATGTACGATCCAATATTTGGTAGTGAGTGTGTTTTGCCCGCTTCTAAAGTAAATTACACTGCCACTTCAGTTAATGACATGTGCGTGTTCATCACCTCTTTCTATCACCTTTGTCTAACTAAGCGTACGCTCTGCTTCAACGAGTGTCGTTTTCTAAATTGCTTTTGAAAGCAACGTAACAGATGGCAATCTAAGGAAACGAGGTCACGATTATAAAGTATATGCGGTTATATATCCTACGGCGGGTTGCCACATATGCTTGTCGGCGAGGGAGGGTGCTTTTCAACGATGCCTTGCCTTAAACTATCAAAGTGCGGAAATATTAATTGTTTCTTTGCTCCGCAAAGGCCCATACTGCACTAATACGCTTCTCCACCACACCCACAACGTGGTCTTCTTCGTGAGAAAAACCAGGGCGGTGGTCCTTTGCCTCGCTTCGACCAGGTCGTTTGCAAGTTGTTACGCGTTTGAATACGATCAATTTCTCATCGCAGATAATTAAGTTTTTGTTTTTTAATCAGGTTTGAGCGCAGGTATTCAGACGGTTTATTATGTCGATGTTGCTGTGCGCTGAGCGTATTTATACACATCTATAACCAAGCACGTTTCATGTTAGCCACGGCAAGTTAGGTGCAAATTAAATAATTCATGCAGTGCATTTGTCACATGTGCGACCTCGTTATTAATTGTTACTAAAACTATTTAACAATATGGAAAATATATTTAATGCGTAAAAAAACAGTGCGCACTGATTTGCTCGAGACCACCGTAGAACAGCACCGGACATCCTTGTTGGCAACACGCGTTTGCACCTAAGAGGATCTGCTGGATGTAGTTAAGTTTACTAACCGACTTACCTTTATGATTCACCTTATACACTTATATTTCACGTTAGCAACTAATACCATTGATTTTCAATTTCACTGCAGTAAGCTATGGTGACATACTTAGTGACATATTTCGATACACTGTTTATTTATTACCGCAGACAAAATGGCCAAATTTGATCATATTTAGTTTAACTAGCAAACTAAGGAATTTTTAAGCATCTAACGGTTTTTCAATAGACGAGTGCTGGATGCAGTAGATTGTATTTCTGTAGAATGCTAACTTTTTTTTATTAGTTGTAATTAACCTTTACATTTTTTAATAACGGTCGCTGTTTTGCGGTTTATGTTGAACGTTTCAGGCTAAAGACTAATTATTGTGGCTAATATAAATTTAGTAATAACAAGTTTGAATAAACCATATTGAAGGAATGAATAAACCATATGGACCACCCGTTAACATTACTGCAGCTTAGTCAACGGCCAAGCGTTCGGACTAGGCTGAAAGTGGTAGGGCTGCTCACATAATTGGCCGTACACTCCATTGAAACTCTTCGGAACTTCTCTTGTGCGCATATCTTTATGTGAAAGCCATGGACGGCGTGCCCGGTAATTAGGTTCCGGTTTGATAGTTCAAGCTCCTTGAGGCGCTTGACATTATGATTCGAGTTTTTGCTTTTGCTGATACAGAGCTATAAATATCACAAGATTACAAATTCGTTTAAATTAAACAAAGTCCTAATTTAAAATTTGACAGTGGAAACACTGTAGATTATTTTGCGGCAATACTCCCTAAATAAATGCTCCTGCTAACGACCGCATCAATTTTTTCATTTAGAGTGTTGACACTTGAGATAATGTAACAATGCCGCTAATTCTGTAGCCACACGCATGGAGAATTAATAATTATGGTGTGTAAAGTTACTTAGTAATAATAAACGTTAATAAACTCCGGTCTAAGCGCTAAAGAGCCTACGAGCGTTTCGGATAATTTTATTAAAGTAACAATGAAGTTATCACTGTAACCACACTCATGGAGAATGAATAACGTATTATGTCCAGTCATTAAGTAATTGTAACTGTTGGTAAACTCTTTTCTAAACGTTAAAGAGACTGCGAGCGTGCTAGTTAAATTGAATTTTTGTATCCAGGAAAAATCCCCATCGCCGATGGATGAATCACAGAACATTTGAAACATAAATACTCTAGTCTTGAAAAAGAAACCATTTTATGACGATATTGTTATCTGGCAAGAAAAATGGAAGCTGTAACAGGTGACGGGAGATTATTAATGGGAGGTGACAGAATAATCCTTAAAGCAATTGTTTTTTTTACCGTCTGTAAGAAAAGGCTGCCACTATAATTGGCGCTATACGTTGATGACAAAAAATGGATGCATTTGATCAAATGCACGTTAAAATTTCACAGTTAATAATAATAAGAATAAACTTTGCAATCTTATATCACCCATTGCTCCCAAAACACCGTCTGGCGAGACCAAAAAAGAAGCTTAGAGAGAACGCCTTAGAAATCACAGGCTGGGCAAAAGAGCAAACCATTAAATGACTATCCGCATTATGCCGTATCGCAATCCTAAAAAAATAAAAAAAATAAACTCATGCTCTCTAGATGGGTAGAATAAAACCCAGTTATCAATGGTGTCCTGTCGTATATCGAATTCTAGGCCAAGATTGCCTTTTTGAAGATTCTGGGTGGTAGCAGCATTGCTCGGAACTGCTGATCAAATTTCCACCTTAGCATAATTCAAATTAATAGTCAAAAATAGCACAACACTAGAAACACCACCCAGGACGACCTGGAAATGGTTTTACCCCTCTCAATGACATTAACTGTTTGCACCAACTGTGGTAGCGCTATAAAATCTCCAGAGGGCCTGAAGATCCACATAATTCCCCTGAATATAGTCTCCAGCTCTTCGTCGAGTCCTCCCTACGGTTAATAATCTGGTGTCGAATAACCATATAGCCATTACATCGATCTCCAGCTTGACTCGAACTCATTAGTACGAGAAACACATGCTCGCAGAAATGTAAGACTTGTCAGAATCATACATCGTGCAGCTAATGCAACATACATGTTATGATGTATGTTATATCTGCGCTACAACATACATCATAACACTCAGCAACTGTAATACAAAGCTGGAACAATATTTTAATGCTTTCGTCACGGACATTTGCGCTACCTCAAAAAGTTCTGGAAAAAACACTAACTTAAATTATTAAAAATAATGTAGCTGAAATAGAGACACTTCAATGTTTCGCTGACTCGACCATACCAAGCAAAGCCGACAAAAGGCTTCATTCTATTAATTACCAAAATAACGTGCATCTGGCGGAGTTGAAATTAGCAGAAAGCGATATTCGTTCTGCTGCTCGATCGCCGCTACTGACCTCAAACACATTCGCTACATGATAGCATACGGAGTCTGAGCTATGGAGAAGGCGCCCACTCCACCCGGCAATCAAGAACACTTAGACCTCATGCAGCAGCCTGCAACTTTAGTTTTTGATATAGTTTTTTTATTCTGATATAATTGCAAATTTTCCCTTTAGAGTGGAGCCCGCTTGGACGGCCTACGATACTGACATCTTCGGGATATGTTCAGCCAATATCTGTCTACTGAACGAACGGGGCATTCTTGTGGGCCACCACTATGTTTACTCGCCTCTTCAGTGCAAGTGTAACTGCCGTTAGGAATATAGGTAATTCCTTTAGATTTAGATCGTGCGAACTAACTGTACGAAGAATGACTTTAAAGATCACAATGACCATAAACAGACGGGCCACTGGTGCAGCGGTTTCCCCACGTCAAATGGGTGTTGCCATTAGAGAAAGAGCAGAGGCTACTGGACACGCTACGCGCGCTTTTTGGTAAACAGAAGGTCCGACAGAAGTGCCAGTTATGCTAGTTCTTAATACAGGGGACCGACGAGTGTGCTAGTTAAACTACACCTTTGAAATGCATTTAATACAATAAGAAGAGGTACATTTGTTGGTGAAGTACAAAAAGGGCCCAAAGACTTCTAACAATAGTGTGGCAAGGCTACAGAGGTCCTTAAACCTGACTTGTGATTTGGATTGTGCTAAAGCACCAATCCAGCATGGAGTCCAATTAGAAATAACCATTCGCATTCTTGATGAATACTGGTTACTGCCCGTTCTGTAGTCCACAATGATTCGCATGTTAATAATAGTATAATTGCAAGGAATAGGGCATAGCACCTTAATCTTAGCGCCAAGCGTATGGCGGTATTTTAGACGGCTCAAAAAAGTGTATGTATTACTTTCCTATTATAAGTTGCCAACTCACCATGACTCTCGTTGACGTTGACACTGTTTTTTCATCATTATTTGTCATTATTGCAAGGGTTATTTTATTTATATAACTGTCCTGACAAGATAGAAAAATATCCTATATAACTGCTCCGACATGAAAGAAACATATCGCGTACAACTGTCTCGACACGGTATATATTATATGGTTATGCCGACAAGGTAGTCGTGTATATGTCGTATATAACTGTCTCGATAAGGTAGAAAAATATCATTATACCGATCTCAAAGAGTACATAAGTTCCTCTTTTAGCTGTCCCGACAAGTATCAATGGACTCTGTGCAAGTCGAAGACTAAAACGGATCTATGCAAATCAATTCTTACTATTTTATTTTTATATAGCGATATCCACGCTATAAATAAAGAAGGTTAATCCTGAACCCACAACTGGCACTTGCAGCATGAGCTAACTGTTTGGTTTGCACTCATAAACATTATGTATAAAAACACAGCAAATATCTTAGAATACACCAAATTCTCACAGTAATGGAGAGGATCATATTTTGTGAATCTGCACAGCTTACGGGACAATTTTGCAGAAAATATGTTGAAAGCTGTGCATGCTACACGCTATAACAGTTGAGTTTTTTTAAAGGCGTACCGTGCCATAAGTATGGCAATCATGTTTTTGAAAAATTCATTACGCCTACGCGCTAAGTGAGAGAATGATTGTTTGTAGCATATATTGACTACGCGAAAGCACAATGCGACAATATTTGAGGTTAAGTCAAGTACGCTCCTTGTGAGACAATTAGCGGGAAAGCCTCCTTGACTATGCCGACAGCCTCGTCCTTACCGTTCAGACCCGGACACTGGGCCTGGTGTAGAGCCGTGCAAATAAGGCACTTACCGATGTCGTCCACTTGATGCAGGCAGTGGGGCGCGTTCTTGCCCCTGCTAAGAGCGAGGCGATACTCTCAGTAAGTCGGAGGAACTGCCCCGCTCTCTACCCCTGCTTAGAAGACCAGAGAATCGCGCTCGTCAACAAGCTGAAGTATCTTGGGGTCACCCTAGATATACGTCTCCGAGGTATTGAATACGTGCGGCGGGCGATATAAAAAGCAATCATGACAACCAACAATGTTGCGCGGCTTATGTCTGCGAATTATCATGTCCGCGGCCGAGTCAGTCTTTCTGTACGAAGCTCCGACCTGGCCCATTAACACGTTGAAGTTTGCCGCTTAAGGGCGACCTACAGAGGGGTGCTCCAGGCGCCAGTCTCCCCAACTTTGCCCTAAACATCAAAGACTGACTAATCTGGCATGGTGAAGAACTCACTGTTTACTTTACCCAGGTTCTGACAGGCCACGGCGACTTGTGGTTCTACCTGTTCAGAGTCGGAAAGACTTTCACTCTAAAATCAATCCACTGCGGTGATAGACTGGAGGACACCCCAGAATGCATTGTTCTGAGGTTCCCAGCATGGGCGGAGTACCTGCACTACTTTTAGTAAACTTCTTGGTTTTTAAAGTACATGACATTTGCATAGAAATTACGGCAGCATCTCAAATCTTCAAAGCCATCCTACAAGAAAAACGAGGGCCATCCTCTTAAGACGCGCACGCCTCCAGGCATCAGGAACTCCAGGCTTTTGCTGTGCTATAAACGTCCGTCTGCATAAGATCTCTACGGTCGCTGCCAGAGGTTTTGCTGCCGGTTTCATTTCAGCCATTTCATAGTTCATTTATATATATATATATATATATATATATATATATATATATATATATATGTGCGTGTGTTTGTAATTAGTTACCGAATACTACCCTACCGACTTAGCCATTACATGTTTACAAATCTCCATAAAAGTGTTGTTTGAGCACGATGTAATAAATTGGTCGGTAGTCGCAATATGTATTGTTTGAAGTGCTACAAAATGCGTCATGCGGCCTGCAGGATGGCGGCTAAAGCCGACATGCCGGCTCAACGCATGAGTGAATTGCATTTCTATGTCTATAAAGTGTCAACTGCAAATTGGACGACAGAGCGTCGTATGAAATGTTTAGGCAGCACATGATGAACATACGGAGTCTGAGCTATGAAGCTACGAGAAGGCGCCCATTTTCTCCACCCGGCAATCAAGAACACTCACTCAGATCTCTTGCAGCAGCTTGCAACTTCAGTTTTTGATATAATTTTGCTATTCTGATATAATTGCAAATTTTCCTCTGGGAGTAGCGCCCGCTCGGACGGCCTACGATATCGACATCTTCGGGATATGTTCAGCCAATATCTGTCTACTGTACGAGCGGGGCATTCTTATGGGCCACCACTATGCTTACCCGTCTCTTCAATGCAAGTGCAAGCAACTAACTGCTGTTAGAAATAGAGGTAATTCCTTTAGATTAAGGTCGTGCGAACTAACTGTACGAAGAATGGCTTCAAAGATCTCGATGGCCATGAACAAACGGGCCACTGATGCAGCGGGTTCACCACGTCAAACGGGTGTTGCCATTAGAGAAAGAACAGAGGCTACTGAACACGCTACGCGCGCTTTTTGGTAAACAAAAGTGCGAGTCATGCTAGTTCTTAGTACAAGAAAGCGAGAAAAAAAGTAGCAGAAGCCACAGTGCACGCCATTCCTGACAAGAGTGCTAGTTAAACTAGACAGTCAAAATGCATTTAATACAATAAGAAGAGGTAATTTGTTTCGATAAAGTACAAAAAGGGCTCAAAGACTTGTACCGACAGTGTGACAAGGCTACAGAGTTCCTTAGATTTGGCTTGAACCAGACTTGTAACCGAAATTGTGCTAAAACACCAGTCCAATCGGAGTCCAATTAGAAATAACCATTCGCATTCTTGATGGATACTGGTTAGTGCCCGTTCTGTAGTCCACAATGATTGGCATGTTAATAAAAGTATAATTGTAGGGAATAGGGCATATCACCTTAATCTCAGCACCAAACGTATGGAGGTATTTTAGACGGCTTAAAACAGTTTATGTATTATTTTCTCATTATAAGTTGCCAACTCTTGTTTACGTCGACACTGTTTTTTGCATCATTATTTGTCTTTCTTGCGGGTGTTATTTTACTTATATAACTGTCCTGACAAGGTAGAAAAATATCCTATATAACTGCCCCGACATGATAGAAACATATCGTATACAACTGTCTCGACACGTTATATATTATACAGTTATGCCGACAAGGTTGTCGTGTATATGTCGTATATAACTGTCTCGATAAAGTAGAAAAATATCATTATAACGATCTAGGAGAGTAGATAAATTTCTCTTTTAACTCTCCCGACAAGTAGTATAATGGACCCTGTGTAAGGCGATGGCTAAAACGGATCTATGCAAATCTAATTTATTTTTTAAATAGCAATATCCACGCTATACATAAAGAAGGTTTATCCTAAACCAACAACTAGCACTTTCAGCATGAGCTAACCGTTTGGTTAGCACTTAAAAACATTATATATAAAAACAGCAAATATCTTAAAATACGCCACACTCTCACAGTTATAGAGAGGGTCATATTTTGTGAATCTGCACAGCTTACGGGACGATTTACAGAAAATATGTTGAAAGCGGTGCATGCTACACGCTATACCTGTTGAGTTTTTTAAAGACGTGCTGTGCCATGAGTATGGCAATCATGTTTTTGAGAAATTTATTACGCTTACGCGCTAAGTGACAGAATGATTGTTTGTAGCATATATTGACTTCGCGAAAGCACAATACGACAATATTTGAGGTTAATTCAAGTACGCTCGTTGTGAGACAATTAGGGGAAGAGCCTCCTTAACTATGCCGACGGTCTCGTCCTTACCGTTCAGGCTCGGACACCGGGCCTGGTGGAGAGTCGTGCAAATAAATCAGCGATGACGTCCACTTCATGCAGGCAGTGGGACGCGTTTTTTCCCCTACTAAGAGCGAGGCGATACTCTTAGTAAGTCGGAGGAACTGCCCCGCCCTCTAGCCCTGCTTAGAAGACCAGAGGATCGCGCTCGTCAACAAGCTGGAGTATCTCGGGCTCCTCCTAGATAGACGTCTCCGTGGTATTGAACACGTGCGGCAGGCGATGGAAAAAGCAATCATGACAGCCAACAACTTTGCACGGCTTATGTCTGCGAATTATCATGTCCGCGGCCGAGTCAGTCGCCCTGTACGGAGCTCCGGCCTGGCCCATCAACACCTTGAAGTTTGCCGCTTAAGGGCCCGCTTGCGTCGGCATACAATCGACCTCTACCAGGAAGAGTGGGACGACCTACAAGGGAGTGCTCCAGGCGCCAGTCTCCGCAACCTTGCCCTAAATATTAACGACTGACTAAACCAGCATGGTGAAGAACCTACTTTTTACACTACCCAGGTTCTGGCAGGCCACGGCGACTTGTGGTCCTATCTGTTCAGAGTCGGGAAGGCTTTCACTCTCAAATTCATCCACTGCGGTGATAGACTGGAGGAAACCCCAGAATGCATTGTTCTGAGGTTCCCAGCAGAGGCGGAGCAGCGCGCACCTGCACTGCTTTTAGTAAACTTCTGGGTGTTTAAAGTACATTACATCTGCGTGAAAATTACAGAAGCGGTTAGTTCTTTCTAGAATGCGGAATCTCAAATCTTCAAAGCCATCCTACAAGAAAAATGACGGCCATCCTCTTAAGGCGCGCACGCCACCAGGCTTCAGGAATACACCCGCCAGGAGTAGAAGGTTCGCCTTCCCCCTGACTGTTCGATGTGACACGCAAGCAGTGCTCATTCTGATCAGAAAACGGGGATGCGTCTGGTTAAGTGCTTGTATGGCGATTTGTACTGTAGCATCATGCCGTGGGCTGTACGTGTTTTTGTGTGGCAGCTCAGTTAATGATCTTAGCCGAAGCATTCATCCGTAGGCAGCTTAGCTTCAGATCCAGATGGCGCTTTGCCTCCCTTATCAACTCCGTCTCCTGCTGCTCGAGGCCTTTTGCTGTGCCATAAACGTCCTTCTGCATAAGATCTCTACGGTCGCTGCCAGAGGTTTTGCTGCCGGTTTCATTTCAGCCATTTCATAGTTTGCGAGCGAGGTGACATTTGCCATGACAGCAGGGATTGCACCTCCTAAAGAAAGTAGGGCAAATAGACAACTCAATGATTTAGATGAAATAAGACGCATATTTTCTGAAGCAGATTTGTTCATTGACGGTTATGATATGAATGATAAATGATTACGTTCACCCGCCGGGAAAGCAGCACCCCCAACGTTAATGTGAGGATTTAAATTATAAGGGTAGCCGTAGTGTTTGTCAGACTTTATCTTTAGCTGCATTGGCAGTAAAAATATCTACCATCGATTTTCCTGCGTGCCCCTAAAAGTCGGCACGGAGATAATGTTAACAATTAAGCATTTGTGATTTTTAAGGGTGTTGCATCGGGCTATAGCACGGCTGGCGTGCGTTCGACTAAGGCGGGCGTTATATTTGTTATCAAAGATAAGAACTGAGGTTACCGATGCAGGGACGTTTAGACCTTCAGTCAGCTTTTTCGTTCAGTTGGAAGCTGATTCTGCTTCGCTAAATACACAAGACAGTAAATAGTGTGATGCGTATGCCCTGCTGGACGATAACTTCGTATTGAAGATGCCACGAGATGAGGTTCCTGATTGAGTGATATTAGAATAAACTGAAACGCATAGCATCCCTCTTCTGGGTAGAACAATATATTGCATTAAATTTGGTGAATCAAATAAACGTATTGTCCATGTTTCCGTCAGCACTAGATCTGGTTCTAAGTCAACAGTATAAGCAGCGTTAAGGCCACTGGTTCCTTTGCATTGCCAAATTACTGGGGTGTCTCTAGCGGGTCGGTGGCATAACTGACCTGGCTAAATCGCGCTACCATTCGGGTTGAAGTGCACGCTGAGGCGGTTTGTAAGATGTGTTCTATTGGTAAATGTTTTACTTGTCCTTATTCGTTGTTCTCATCCTTATCTCTAAATAATACTATGTTGTTCTGACTCTGTAGTAGGTGAGTCTATTTGCTCCTTCACGATTTTAGTTGTAATTACTTCTCCCCGCCACCAGCCGTTGCGCTTGAGACAGAGCGAAATCTGCAAAAACCGCCTGTCTATGATCGATGGCTTACAGGTATATTGCAATTATGTTTTTCGAATTCCATGGACTGGTAAAGCGTGCTCTGTGCTGTTGTTGGCCTCCTGGAATGTACGCCCTATATCGATGCTTGTAGCAGTTCGGACGCCCGTTTCATGGCCATCTGTCCTAATGTTGGGCCTACAACAGGGCCGCAGCCTTGCCAGCCACTACAGGCACTCTTTTTTGACGGAAGAGTCTTGAACTGTAATAATTTTTTAAGGTCTATAGCATGCATAACGTCATTGTCAGGCGGGTATCACGATACCAGTTGTCATCCCCTGTGTCTGTCACATCTATTTATCCGACGTAAGCACCGGGTGGACTGGAAACGCAACATAGCCCATAAATTCGTTTCGACGGGGCTGCTGCCTAAACATTTCATACGACGCTCTGTCGTCCAACCTGCAGTTGACACTTTATAGACATAGAAATGCAATTCACTCATGCGTTGAGCCGGCGAGTCAGCTTTAGCCGCCATCCTGCAGGCCGCATGACGCATTCTGTAGCACTTCAAACAATACATATTGCGACCACCGACCAATTCGTCACATCGTGCTCCAACAACACTTTTATGGAAATCTGTAAACATGTAATGGCTAAGTCGGTAGGGTAGTATTCGGTAACTAATTACAAACACACACACACATATATATATATATATATATACATACATATATATATATATACATATATATATATATATATACATATATATATATATATATATATATATATATATATATATATATATATATATATATATATATATAATATATATATATATATACATATATATATATATATAGATTCAAGATTCAAGATTCAAATCGTGGTTTATTAGGAACTGCATTATACAATGCTTTAGTTCTCATTAAAAAAATATAAAATTGTATAATAATAATTATTATAAAAGGATTAAGACATCTTGCTGTCAGCCATGGACAATCACAAAATAAGTTTGTTCAGCCTTGCAGAATTAGACATCCTAACACAACACAAATAGTACGTGTGCCTCCGCCATGTCAACATCCATTAGTGAGTAGCCATTTCTGGACCTCACGTGTAAAACAATTCAGGGAAGTGATGCGGCGAATGTGCTGTGGTATATTACTCCATATCACGGGCAAGCGAGAAGCAACGGCTTGATGACTACATCTCTTAGTAACTAATGGCCCTACAAATGTTGTAGCACGCCTCGAGGTTCTACGAAACAAGGGAACAAGAGGAAACGAAACATCGTAGGGAATAATATTCCGAGTAATTTTAAAGCCCAGCACGGCAACCTTCAGCAAATATAATGAATCGATCGTGAGGAGATTATGTGCCCCATAGAGATCACTGACGGAGTCTCTGCGTCGCCTGCCAAATACAGCTCTTAGAGAGTCGTTTTGTATTATACGCGCCCTACGAAGAACTACCTCGAACCCACTACCCCATATAAGGATACCGTAGAGGAGAACTGGCAAAAACAGTGTTTTGTATACCATTATGAGGCCATCTATAGGTACTCCGATAAGCCGCATGCGAAAAAGCGTTGAGATTATGGCATAGCATTTGGGCCTGATATGGTCCAGATGGGCACGCCAACTCATGAACTCATGTAGTATAAGCCCGAGGCATTTTGCGGTGTCAGAAAAGACCAACTCACTCCCTGCTAGATAGAATTTCCTGTTAAGGTGCATCCTTAGCTGGGGGGCTCGGAATAAAATAACGTTTGTCTTGCTAGTATTAACAGCAAGACCAAATTTATTGAAGATTGAAATAACTGTTTCCACTTGTGAGAGGAGGTAAGGCAACTCCGAATTGATTTCGGAAGCGTTGAGCCGAAAAAGTAACGTCGTGTCATCAGCAAAAGCGATCGGTTTGCCCAAGTTTTCTTTCTGGATATTCAAGAGGATAAAATTGATAAGGATTAAGAACAGCAGAGGTCCGAGCACTGAACCCTGGGGAGTACCGATATCTACCGGTCTCCATGCAGATTCGACTGTACCAACTCTCACTGCCTGGGTTCTTGAGGTTAGGTACGAGCGGAGCCAGTCGATTGCACATGATGAACATCCTAATACGTGCAGCATTTGTAGGAGGAATGCGTGGTTGAGACAATTGAAGGCAGCGGCTACATCCAGGAAAATTCCGAGACATATTTTTGTCGATTCTACTGAATCCACGACAGACTGCCATAATTGGGCGAGGGCCAGCTCCGTTGAACGACCATGGCGGAAGCCAAATTGCTGCGACGACAAAAAGTGAATGGACTCCAAATGTTGCTCAAATCTTGACAAAGCCGCTTTTTCTAGTATTTTGGACACATAATCCACCAGGCTTATAGGACGGTAGCTGCCCGGTAGAGTTTTATCGCCTTTCTTTTTATAGAGCGGAGTTACATACGAGGCCTTGAGGCGTGTGGGGAAGATCCCAGAGGTAAAGGAGAGATTCACAATTTTTGTCAGGGGTCCGACAATAAAAGGGGCCGCTAACTTTAGAAGCTTACCGGGTATTCCCATAGCCCCAGAGCTCCAGCTCGCTTTTTGTTTGATTAGGAGTGAGTACACTTCGGATTTAGACACTGGGCGAAAACTCAATGATTTGCCCTTGTGGTTCCATAAATCTGCAAGAATGGGCGCTAAATCGCCTTGTAGGCAGAGAGGCGCGGCAGTGACCGAACCAATAGTTGCAAAGTGCCGATTGAGCTCATCGGCAATTTCTTGTGGTTCGGTAACAGACCGATTAGGAGATACAGTCAGAGTGGGAGGCAGTTCTACTGAGCGGTTTTGCTTACCACATGTATTATTGATGAAGTTCCAGAGATTTCTTGAGTCGCTGCGCAACGAATCGAACCGTGATCTGTAAAAAGCAGTTCTAGCGGCGCGTAAGCCACAAAGATACCGCCTACGGCTCTCTTGATATAAAAGTTTACTCTCGGGAGAATTTATCTTGTTGTGCCTCCGATACATCTTGTTGGCGTGCCGGCGGAGCCGTCGCAATCCAGGAGAAAATGAGAATGACCCTTTCGGCGCGCCGTCTCTGCGAGTTTTAGTGCGCAGTGGAAAAGAAGAGTCGTAGAGGTTAAAAAGAATATCTCGAAAAGCCTCAAGAGCTAAGTCGACGTCTGCTGCATCGAACACGGTGAGCCAGGATGATTTGCCGACGCGGCTTAAAAAAAGATCGATGCTAGCTCTATCGTGTACCCGATAAGGCACGCGAGATTCAACCTGAGGTGCATTGCCCTCTTCGCCGTCATCAGAAATAAAGACAAAGACTGGTAGATGGTCTGAAAAAAGCAAGGTGTCGAGAATCGCTGGTTGGACAATAGAAAAGCCGGAGCAGTTACGAACTGCGATATGGTCAATACAAGTGCGGGAGAGGGGACGTGTGACACGATCGATAAGATGGATCAGATCCCTGCACGAAAAGAAGGAGATATAGTCTGCGGGCGACGGTTCGGCTAACAAATTGACATTCGCATCACCGAGAGCTAGGCAAGGAAGTGAGGAGCTTCTGGGCAAAATATCATCCAAAATGTTGAGCAAAGTATCTTTATAAATTGCATTGCTCGAGTAGAAACCTACGATATAGCCTTCAAAGTCCATATACTTTTTAATATGGACACGTACCGCTTGCACGTTGCCGTCGGCACTGCTTAGCCCAAAAGATGCGAGAACCTTGCAGGTTGAACGAACAAAGATTCCAACCCCACCTCCAAGCCTGTCAACATTTCTATGTGACGCAAAAAAGTCAAACCCCTCAAGTGAATAAGCCGGAATGTCAACATCCTTCAGCCATGTCTCACTAACAACCACAGCGTCGATTTGCGCTCCCTCATCACTAAGAAAGCCACTCAAATTTTCCAACTGTCCCGACTTTTTTAGTCCCAGGGTGCCTGCATTTAGATGCATAACCGCAAGCTTACTTTTGTTCCTGTGGAGATAGGGCCACTCTTCGCAGCCGCGAATATTTGTACTACTCAAAAAGTCATTGTGGATGTGCTTATACATAATATAAGTAGAGTATAAAATCTAAAACTCTAATTATTAGTACAGACCGCACTTTTTAAACTATTTAAAGACTGATAAAAGTGGATGGATTGCGTCGAGAAGCTTCTTTAGACAGGATGCTGCTCGCGGTGATACAGCTTTGAGAACTCGCAAGATGGGTTTCAGCCCAGAGAAGAGTGAAGACGGCTTTAACAAGGAAGTTGGTTGTTTTCGCTTGGTTGAAGTGTTTGGTCTACAGATTCTAAGTGGACGCTTTGTAGTAGGTACAGTCGATTTGGCAGGAATTGTAGAAACGACCGGCAGATTGACACGTATTTCTGGGCCAGCTGAAGTCTCGACAACTAGCGAGCGAACTACCGCAGCGTATGTAGGCTTTGCCGGGGAATTAGTGGCCACTGTAGCTTGACGGTCCTTGTGAGTAGCCAGGGGGGGTTTCGGGTCTGAGTCGGCCGAGTCAACAACCTTCAGTGTTTTGGCGTTAGGCAGCTCCTGGCTGATACGTTGCATGAGGCGGCACTCCATCAGGGCCTTTCGTTTTTCAATCTCATATGCCCGGAGCGGGCATGCCGCGGAGGACGATGAGTGTGGACCTTTACAATTTACGCATTTGGGTGCATTGCGGCAACTTGCCACTAGGTGCCCTGGCTGCCCACACTGTTTGCACGCGATGTTACTGCGGCAATTTGCTGCAATATGGCCCAGTTTCAAGCATTTATAGCATGCAGTAGGAGCTCCTGCGTGCAGAGTAACTTTGTGCGTTCTGAAGGCCAGAAACACATCTGACGGCGGTATCCTGTTAAATTGCAGAAGCACACGATCCGTAGGTGATATCGTCGAGGTCGTACCTGTCTTCTTTACGTAGGTTACCCTCTTGGCTGAGATCACACCAGCATCCTTCAGTCCAGCCAGGATATCTTGTTCAGAAAAGCCCTTATCAACCTCGGTGATGATCGCTCTGTAACCTGTTAAGTCGTGACATTTAGCAAGTACAGGGACGTTACAGAGTGAGGAAATTTCTGTGGCCTTCGTTGCACCTTCCACCGTGTCAAACCAAGCGTGGATGAAACCAAATTTGGATTCCGGCTTGGAAAGAGGGAAGCGTCTGAAGAGTTCGCCGCAGAGCGGTAGAAGATGCTCACCGAATGGCCCGACTACAGAAACCGTACGGCCATCTATGATTTTGTCTGTCTTTCGACCCAATACAACCTTAAAGAGGCCTTTGGGTTCTCTGTAGGATGAACGTTTAATTGCTCCGATTTGCTGTTTCAAACACTCTAGTCTCTTTGCGGTGGTTTTGTTAACAACCAGATTCCAACCCTCATCGGATGAGTCATTTTCGTCAATTTTATTAGCGGTAGCGTTGCACTCAAGTTCGCTCACTTCGATGCCTGGATCAGAATCCTGAACAGACTCGGAAGCATTAGCCATGTTCGGAACAGACGATTTGATACCTTCTGTTAAGGTATCGTCACGAACAGCTGTGGTCACGTTCAATGCGTCGAGAGTCCGCCGGGCAGCTGTTGTTATCTTCTCCTTCCTCGCCTTCAATTCTTTCACCTTAAGTCTACTTGACAGAGCGGCTTTCCTCCTCTGCTCCGCTACACCTCTCCCATTCACCATATTAAGTGGCGAACGTGCAAGGGCACGCGTCGTGAAGACGCGTGCAGCCCTGATGTTGTCGGCACGCAGACGCGAGCGAGGAGATGCAGGCTGAGTGTCAAGAATGGAACGGCTATGACGAGACGTGCAACAGGGATCCCAGACAGGCGCGAAAAGTGTCAACTGTATCACCAGACTGTTAAAAATGGCAAATTGTTGGTCAAAAAACTGGTACGCGTTCCACAAGCCAGAAACAGCGACCATCACAATCACTGAGCACAATCCACTCTACGCGATCACGAAGATATGTGATCCACTTTGAAGCATGACAGCTGCATGAGCAAAACCACTCAACCACGAAATCACAGCAAACGACGCAGCTCCGATGTGAACGACCCGCACTCGACGAGAGCTGAGTGACGACTATACATATATATATATATATATATATATATATATCTATATATATGTATATATATATATATGTATATATATATATTATATATATATATATATATATATATATATATATATATATATATATATACATATATATATATATATTATATATATACTATCATATATCTATATATCTATATATCTCTCTCTATCTATATCTCTCTACTCCTCTCTCTCTCTATCTCTCATCTCCATCTTATCTCTCTATCTATCTCTCTCTCTCTCTCTCTCCTCTCTCTCTCTCTCTCTATCTCTCTCTACGCTATCCATCTATCTCTATCTCTCTCTCTCTCCTCTCTCTCTACCTCTCTCTCTCTCTCCCTCTCTATCTCATCTCTCTCTCTCTCTAGCTATCTCTCTCGTCTCTCTCCTATCTCCTCTCTCTCTCCTATATATCTATCTCTCATCTATCATATATTATATTATATAATACGTAAATTATAACCCAGAGGCTCTCTATCAGCTGTTGGGTGCGGTCGCGTTTGGCTTAGCTCCGTAAAACTTGGTCGAAGAGTGCAGGAACCTGAGGCCTGTAACAGGCTGACCAATTGCACTCGACAGCCTTAGTGGTAGGGAGTTCAACGCGATTAGTAATTACTGCAAAGGTACTGTGACAAACTTGACTTTGTTTTTTTTTTTTGTTTCCCAAACAAGAAGTGTATGTGTTCGAGGTGTTCGAAATTCGAACGTCGCCTATCGATCGAGCAGTGACTCTAGCCGATCGGTAGTACAGACTGGCGCGGCTTCCTGCATGTGTATATGCATTAAGCCTACTGTGTATATGTATATAGCTTACTGTGTACATAAATAACTGTGTATATAAGCCATCATATAATTATTGACACTGTACATAACAACCACGGCAAGCCGCCGCGAACAGTGATCGAACGCCTGTGGAAGCGCTGTCCTCCACAGGGAGTGGATAGCAGAGTGGTTGCGTCGGCGACTACAGTACCGGTCTAAGCAAGACCGGTCTGAGTTCAATCCCCAGCAGTGTCTTTTTTTTTTTTTTTTTTTTTTTTTTTTTAATTTAAACATCTGACTTGTATTGGGTTTAAAATATAATTCGACATCGTATAATAAAGTTAAAAGGAAAAAAAAATAAAAAAAATAAAATAATAATAATAAATAAACCAAATAAATAAATAGAGAAGAAAATAGAGAAAAAAGGGGAAGGAAAAAATATACACATATATGGACCCGTTCAGGGGTCCAGGCGAGTCCCCTGATGAAGACTCTTCTGAACGGGGACAGCAGACGGAGGCAGCCGAAATTAAGGCCGACAAGATAGCAGAGGCTGAATCTGCCACGGACCTGGATGCTGACTCGGATCGCGCTATCGAGGGCGACGATGACTACAGAGATGCGGCAAGCGCAAGAGGACAACGAAAGAGACTGATGGCAACCACGCCAGAAGACCCGAAGGAGGCTGAAAGCAGCCGAGCCCGCACGACCAGCAGGACCAAGGCTGCGAGGAAGTCTTCCGATGAAAAGGAGCCCTCTCCAAACAAGGAGGACAGAGCTCTAGAAGACCTGGAGGCAGTTACAGAACACCTCAAGGCACTAAAAGATAAGCATAAAACCACCCAGGTGGATATTAAGGCCGCTATCACACGCTTAGATAAGGCGGTATGGGAACTGAAGAAATCCAAAAAGGAAACGGGGGAGGAGAAAGCAATTCTCCAGAAGCAAGCCGACGAGAATGCCGCACGTACGCAAGACCTCACAAAGGTAGCTGAGAGCTGGAAGGAAAAAGCTGCGGCTCTCACCTTAGAGTTGCAGAGACTAGCCGCCCAGAAAGAGGCACGGCCCTCATCGAGCACCCCACCCGCGGCAGAGCTACGATGCAAAGCCTGTCAGGAAAAGCTAGAAAAGGAACAGATCGAGATGGTCAAGACGAAACACCTCGAGGAGCAGATGGCAGAAACGGCAACACCCGAAGGTCTAATAAACCTCATCAAGGAGGAGTGGCCGCTGTCTATGTACAAGACCACTGGTCTTACTACGGACAACATCACTACCTTACGTGAAATCAGGGTAATGCTTATTACGAAAGGCTCCGAAAAGGACAAGTCTCTGCTCAAGAAACTTACAGGGCAATTCCCGATGGCGGAAAAAGCGGCCTCTCTACGGGCAGGAGGAGTCGCAATCCTCAGAAATAGCGCCCAGCTCGAGCTAGAAAACCCAGATGAACCCGAACCTGAGGAGGAGCAGGATGCTGAGGCGTCTGCTACGTCGACTAGCATACTAGTGGTGGGCGCTGTCGGCCTAGAGGAAACGCCACTTGGCTTCCTAGCAGCTCTTCACAAGACGCTAGAAAAAGGACACAACATTGGCTCTCAAAACCCAATGGCTTTGTACATTTCTCCACAATGGGGAGGACCCACCATAAGAAATGCAGTAGAAGCATGCTGTAGGAAGATAGGGTGTAAAGTCGACATCACCCGAGAAGGACGTGTGCCGCGCCAACACGATGTCGAGGCAGCTTCGCGGAAAGAGCAGAAGGAATATATTTCTGTTAGGATCAGACCTGCTGCAGGCTCTTCGTCAGAAGACATGATTGAAAAAATGCGCCCACTAGTCAACACGGCGAATACCGGGGTAAAAATAGGGACGGTCATTACTAATAAGGGAGGGGACATCATCCTAAGAGTTGAAGAAAAAAGCCCAGGCAGCAGCACAACGTTTGCAGAGGTCCTCAGACAAAAGACGGGCGGAGAGGTCGACACTAGGCAGTACAGCGGCCCTACAGCAACTGTTGTCCTTCGGGGAATCAGCCCGTTACTTACGGCGCTTTCTATAGAACAGGACATTCGAAAGATACTGAAGCTCCAAGAGTCTACCAAGATTCGCACGGAAGCTCCCAGGGCTACTAAGAACAGAGGCAGTTGGCAGTGCTTGGTCACTTTACCAAGGACTGAAGCCCGCAGAATCCTACTGAAGAAGATCGTGACCGTCGGAGGAAGCAGTTGTAGAGTCGAGGAATGGATAACCCTGCCCACGTGCTACAACTGCCATGAAATCGGGCACACGGCCTTTGCATGTAAAAACAAGAAGGCAGATAAGCAGAAATGCTACCGCTGTGGGCAGGAGGACCATCTAGCCCGTGACTGTAAGGCGGTACTTCCTAAATGCTACGTATGCAACGACGAGGGCCACAGAGCTAGATCTACAGCATGCCCCAAATATCTCCAACTTCTTAAAACTAAGATGCAGGAGCGCCAAACTGTGAGGCAAGCTAGCAGGGACAAGACAGGGCATGCAGAGCCAAATAAGAAGAACGAGGAGCCTACGACCGAACAACAGGCTTTTGCCACTGGCTCAAAAGGACCCAACGAATGGAGGACACAAGGGCCCAAGGGCGCGGCTAGAATATCTGCCCAGCGCGACTCTTCCGCACAAAAATGATTAGTGAAATTAGCATAATTCAGGCCAACTGCAATAGAAGCAGGCCGGCGCATGATATGATAGAAGAAATAGCATGGAGAAGAAAAACTGATGTGATGGCCCTTAGCGAACCCAACAGAAAGAAAACCAAAGAATCAGAGACTTGGGACAAAGACCCTATGCTAGACACAGCGATCATAACTCAACAGAATTTGCAAGTGCTTGAGAGAGGACACGGAAATGGGTTTTGCTGGATCGAAGTAAAAGAAGTCGGCAGAATATATTCGGCCTACATCAGCCCCAACTGCTTGCACGAAGATTTCGAGCGTTTCCTAGATGACCTCGCAGAATCGATACGCGACACGAAAACCGGAAATGGAGTGCTAATAACCGGGGATTTTAACTCAGCGTCAGAAGTCTGGGGATCACCTCGAGCCGATAAAAGGGGCAGAACTCTACTAGAATGGGCAGCATCACTCGATCTTCAAGTATTAAACGACGGAAAAGAAGCTACTTTCCACCGCCACGGCAGCGAGTCTTACGTGGATATCACGTTCTGTAACGACATCCTCGCGCCAAAAGCTATAAGCTGGAAGGTTCTAGTGGACGAGGAAAACCTGAGCGACCATTTCTGCATTGAGACTCGACTGAGAATTCAAAACTTTCGATCAGTTCCTCCCCTTAAGAAGCGATTCAGACTCACAAACGAGTCAAGGTTCAAGAAAGAACTCGGGAGGAAAATAAAAGCCCTATCCAGCCCCCACATCACTGCAGAAGATCTACAAGCACTCCTTGTAGAGGTGTGCAAGACTACGTGTACCAACAGCGCTCACCCCAGGCGAGGGAACGTCTCGCCTAAATATTGGTGGACGCAGGAGATCGCAGACAAACGAAAAGAGTGCTGCAAAGCGAGGCGTGCTCTCAAACTGAAACAACGAGACACAGACGCACGCAATCAAGAATTGCAAGAGTATAGAAGAAGCCGGGCCTTACTTAAGCAAGCCATAGCCGACAGCAAGACTAGCGGCCATAGAAAGCTCCTCAACGAGGTCGAGGACGATCCCTGGGGAAAACCTTACAAGATAGTCAGGGGTAATAAAAAAAAGACCCCTGTTTTCCTGGACGAACAGCAAACCAAGACGGTACTAACTAAGCTGTTCCCGACCCACGCACCTTTCGAAAGGGCAATTTATGAGAACATTCCCGGGCTGGAAGGTGAGGCCGACTTTCCGTCTATTCAACCACACGAGGTTCTACGCGCAGCTCACAGGCAAAAGACCGGAAAAGCCCCCGGACCAGACGGGGTTCCCCCTGAGGCAGTGAAAATTCTCTTTACAGAGCACCCTGAGATAGTTGCTGACTCTTTCAATGTCCTACTCAAAAGCGGCATTTTTCCGCTATCCTGGAAGCGTGCTGAAGTCGTCCTCATTCCCAAGGGAAACGGGGGATACCGACCGATATGCCTGCTGAGTGCGCTAGCAAAAGGATACGAGGCCATAATTGAAGAAAGACTGAGGCTCTTCGCAGAGGAACACGGCCTGCTTTCGGACACACAATACGGCTTCCGCAAGAACCGGTCAGTCCTAACTGCAATACAACGCGTTGCAAGTAGGGCGGATTCGTTACGAAGTTCCACTATACAGACACGGCAGCTCCTCCTAGTCGCTCTCCTAGACGTTAAGAACGCCTTCAACAGTCTGCCATGGAAAACAATTCTGGACACACTGATACGAAAAAAAGTCCCCTCGTATCTGATAAATGTAATTTCTAGCTACCTTAAAGCACGAACAGTTGTCAACGGCCAGGTCAGCTTCCAAATGACAGCCGGGGTCCCGCAGGGGTCTATACTTGGCCCACTTCTCTGGAATCTGGCTTACGACGACGTCCTCCGTCTGACAGGCCTGCCCAAAGGAGTGGACACAGTAGCCTATGCCGACGACCTGGCGATAGTCGTGCAGGCTAAAACTGCCGACGAACTTGAACTAAATATGAATAAAGCTGTTTACCTAACGTCAGAGTGGATGAGCGCAGCGGGACTCAGACTTGCCCCTGAAAAGAGCGAAGCAATACTCCTCACAGGGAGAAAGAGGATCCGTCCGCTCACTATACAGCTTGACGGCGAGGATATTAAAATTGTAAAAGAAGTCCGCTATCTCGGGGTCACACTGGATACTGCGATGAATGGCCTCAGCCACATAAAAAAGGCCACGACAAAAGCAGCCAAGGCAGTGTGTGCTATAGCCAAGATTCTGCCGAACATCCATGGCCCCCGGGCCCGCACAAGGGCACTGCTAATGACGGTCGCGGAATCAATTGCATTATTTGGAGCGCCAGTTTGGGTGAGAGCAGCTCTCAAGACGAAGAAAGCGAAACAGATTCTACGGAGGACCCAGAGGGTGGCAGCCCTGAGGGTAATCCAGGGGTATCGCGCAGTCAGCACAAATGCTGCTCTGGTGCTGGCAGGGTCGATCCCCTGGGATCTTAAGGCACTCGAAAGGAAGCGACTATGGGAATTAGGTTCCCCTACCCAAACGGAAAAAGACTGTGAGAGAAACAACACAATTAAGACATGGCAGGATGAGTGGGACGCCATCCCCCCCGGGGGTCCTGGAGGATCCCTGCGCGTACTGCTGCCAGATATCAAGGCATGGATAGAGAGGCCTGGGGGAGACCTCACTTATCACCTCACCCAAATCCTCACAGGACACGGAAACTTCAACTCGTTTTTGTCCCGAATTGGAAAGGCTTTGTCGTCGATATGCGTATTTTGCCAAGAGGCACATGAGGACACTCCAGGTCACACACTGCTACATTGCTCGGCCTGGGAGGCTGCGCGGTTAAGGGCAAGCAGACTCGTCCGAGGGAAATGGGCCAGGGAGGGAGACCCACACCACGAGGTCAGCGACCCACCTCGGTCCAGCTTAATAAAGTTTACAGAATACATTGTCTCCAGTGAGCAGGCCTGGAAACTGGGAGCAGCGACGGCAAAAGAAGTCCTCCATGAGAAACATGAAAAGTGCAAAGAAAGACAGGCACAACTGCGGCTTCAACCTGGAAGCATCCATGGAGAAGTGCAGCTCGAAGAAAACGGGCTTGCCGGTGTTAGACAAGTGCTGGATCCTCTGGGCGACCCCAGCCAATTGATCTGAAAGGGCGCTCGCCACTTCTCCTGATAGTCCATAGTACTGTTTTTATGAAGATCTGGGCTATCAGAGAGTGAAGCTTAAGGGGGGAGGTGCGTTTAGTGGGTATGGGTCTCAACGGAGTAACATCCAACCGTTGGGGTCGAGTCCCACACTGCTAGAGATAGAGACTCGTAGCGATAGTGCGTAACTGCATTTAATACCTCCTCCACAAAAAAAAAAAAAAAAAAAAAAAAAAAAAAAAATATATATATATATGTATATATATATATATATATATACTACTCACCGTTGTTGCGCAGTGCCGGCAACTATGTTATCAGCGTATCCACTTTGTGCTCTACAACTTGCGCCTGATACTTTCGAGGTGCGGGATAAATCTCTCACACGTATGTCTAAGATTATCAAGACTTACGGCTGCAGACAACGGCAGTGAGGCCTTTGCGCCATCATAGATCGACCTCGCTAGGCTTTCCGTGAAGAACTGACTGCCCATCTAGGGTGTACTCCTTGAAAGACGGCCGCAGAGGAATGATGCAACCCCATGCTTGGTGTTACATCATTCCGCTGTGGCCAACACACTCCGCAGTCTTGGCTGTGTCCTATTCAGCGTAACGGTTGAGAAGAGCTGCGCTAAGCCTATGGCCGCCGTGAGATGACTAGTTCCATGGCACTCCACTGGGATCCATATAGATTGTGTTACTTATTTATTGGTTCTACAGCGTTTATTTATCCGCCAGCTGGTGTGGGGCGCAATGTAATCATTAGCTATAAGCGACTTATGCTGTAAACAATGCGAACACATATGCCGCATCTTGGCACGAAAACATGACAGTATTGAAGCTACGTGTGCAATCCGTCAAATAATTTGTTACATGCCTATGTAGCTTTAATTGGGTATGCATTACAGAATGAACTCGTACGTTGTTTGTGGGAGATACATGCGCATCATCAAGACAGACACACAATTCAGCTCAAAGCACCGAGCCTAGGCGCCGCCATTAACTTAATTTATCGATTCCTGTAGGTGCCTGAGGAGCAGAGCTATGAACGTGTTCGCGTGCATACGGTTCGTTTCAGTGGACGCCCTGTGCCCAGAGCGCCCCGGTGGACAGGATTTGTTTGACGTGAGGCTACGCTGTTAGGTGATACGCTAGCATAGGTCATGACACCGGCAGCCCTATTGAACGCCATGCGCAACCTGATATTGCTTAGTCAATGTCGTTAAATGAAGCTTTCCATTCAGACCAACGCGACTACCACACATCGGTGACGTACGCCTGTTACCGGTATTCCTGTGAACGCCGTATGCCAGCATGCAATATCTATAGTCATTGCCGGGCAGTTTCATCACAGTGTGTAAATCCAGTCCCACTCTAAATGCGTCATTTACAGGGGGGGGGGTGGCAACTAGCGGTGAATTTTCAAATGGCTGTGCTAAATTGAAGTACTCTGGCCTGTCTCTGGTGGTTCAGGAAAATTCCGGAAACTGACAGCCAGTCATTTATGCAACGTCGTGTTGTTTGCGCACTACCGATGCCGTGGGTGTAGGTTTAATGTTTAAACAAATGTATTAAAATATTATTTAGAGCCTAAAGCAAAACATGCCCAATGAAATATGATTGCGACAAAGCATTAAGATTGGCATATTGTATTTTAGCAGTCACAGAGATAAAAATGATGTCTCACAAATGAAGATAAAGTTTCCGTATCGTGAAACATTTAACGTTCAGCAAATAAACCCATTCTATCCACTCGGCAACTATTACAGGCTATAAGAGGTAGCCAGAAATTATAGCCTAAGCTTTCGAGAGCACGTTACGCATGTGGCAGAAAAATGTGCTGTAAAAGATGCACAGAATTTACTGCTTCGTCAGCCACCAAAGGCGCTCCGTTAATTTTAAGAAAAACGTAAAACAGGGTCTAAGTTAATAAAAGTGTATAAACTAAGATTGGAAACAGGGATTTGTTCGGCGCACGCAGAGGAACTAAAACCTTGAAACGTTGAACTAATGTAACGACGGATTGCGCTCTTGGCGCATCAGCCAAAGGCAAGTTGTGCATATTTTGCTCAAACAAGGATATTCGCAGGTTTCTGGCACGTGCCCCAATCTCGCCTTGAATGGCTGCAGGTGTAGACTTTCAATAATGACTCTCCACGTTTTTCTCACATACGAAAGAAGATGTGGAAATCGCTCCACGGCGAATGAAAACGAAAAGCCCACAAAACATCTAGCGTCGAGCTCGCTATACGTAACAAACAGCGAGTGTGCACGCCCCCCTGCTTACAGGTTAACGAACCGAGTCGCTGCCTCAGATAACTGCAGCGGAGAAGGGCAGGAGTCTCCGCCCCTCGGCTGTAGAGAAGGTTGCTTCCATTCCTATTGTCGCTTTTTGTGGCACGTGAAACGCCAAGTGGCAGCTGGCCGGAAAACATGGAAGCAATTTCGAGCACCGATATGGAGTACAGCTGTGAGGACGACGGTTCATTTAACATGTACGGGCCTGGCGTTTGGCACGCGCCAGCCGATTCGTACTTGTCGGAGGTGCAGAACACGCTGTACTCTGAACAGCAATGATAAAACAGGAAGGAAATAATCAGACAAGAGGAAAATGGCGGCCGAGTCGCACTCTACACATCGAGAACTCAAACGCGGCGAAATAAAAAAATGCACTAGACCGCCCGGGCACGTAACCCGGCCACCAAGTCGGGATGCCGCTTCATAGTTGCTCTTCTACCTACGCAACTGCGGGAGTCAACGGCTCTTGGGAAGAAGTGTACAGAAAAAAAAATCATCTATGGCAATGTATGCTTCGGTTAACTGTTGCTGCTGGCAACACCAGAACTTAAAAGCCGCGTTAGAGAGCAATGAAGACTATGCAACCCTATGGCATCCGAGGCGAGTGCAATGGGAAACTAGGTTTGCCAAGCTCGACATCAGAACACAAGCCAAGTAAGGTGAAAAACACCTTTATTTGGTTAAAAGGGATACATTGTTACAAGAGTATAGAATAAACAAAAAATTGCAGAGTGTACAACAACGTAACATTTTTCAATCTCACACATTTACGTGCTATGAATTTGAAACACACGCCACGAGGACATATTGTTATCGCAGTTTCGATTATAATTAACGTGTTATTGCTTTTAAAATAATTTAGGCGAATATCGAAATAATTTAGGCGAAGATAGAAATGATTTAGAAATTATTTAGGCGCATATATAAATTATTTAGGCGAAAATAGAAACTGACGTGTTACTTGTTCTTTCAACAAGACTGTGCAACAGATCGGTAGTTATCTTTATTTGATTTAAGGCCCTTCTTGTGGACAGGCGTCAGAAGTTAAACTGCCGAAGAGGAATTCTCTATTTTTTTGTTGTTGAGAAATTTACCGTTGTTTTTATAAGGGTGGACACTTTGCCCCGTGGGCTAAGGTACGATGACTTAGAGGAAATGTTCTCGAAGGAAAAATATTTAGATTTAAAAAAACTATCCATTTCTTTTTAGTCACGTGCTATTATAACTACAAAAAAATATTTTGAATCCTGAAAGTCAAGATTCAACTCACTCAAAATCCTCAATGCAGTGCTGGCCTCTCGGAATTTGTTTGCGTTCCCACTGTGTTTTGTTAGGTTTTAGAGATTTTTAACGTTATCCCTTAAAATACAAGTATTTGGTGCACTAGTGCGTTTTGGCACAAACTTGTCGGAAATAATGTGTGCATGATGTATGAACAGATTAAGCATTTCCGAGCTGGAGTTTCACAATACAAAAATCACTCCAACTTTGATACATGAGAACATTATGATCAGATCTGAATGGTGGCCCAGTTTTATACAAGGTCATCGACAATGTCAGTGTCAGTTGTTAAACAAAAGTTTAAAAAAAAATACATTTCTGTCTATTGAGACAAAAAAGTGTCGAAAAAAAATACAGTTTTGTCTATTGTTCACCAATAGAGCAACGATTTTGCCAATTCTGCTAGTTTTGGCACTCTGTGAAATCAATGTGCAACAACAAACTTAATCTAGGCAAATTATCTACCAAAAACCCACGCTTGAGATGCAATGCTTAGTGTTTGCCAGCTTATTGTTGACTGCCCGTCTACCCGGGGTGCACTGTATTTGAACTGTGACTAGGTAGCCTTTATTATTAATAATAATAATAATCCGTGTTGTTCGGGTCCGGCTCGACGTTGTTTCTATACATCTTCTGTTTTGTACATTCCGATTAGTGTTAATATAGCTAAATTTAGTGAAACTTACAATTTTGTGTAAGAAATATCGGCTTTTTTTCGTTCTGTTTAGCATGCCACCGTGTACCAACACTTGACGCGACGATGACATTGGCCCAGAAGTAGAAATAGATAGAGAAATAGGCAAAGTAACACTAGAATACGGTACTCATATCTCGCCCCGATAAAGAAGAGTTTAAGTAGGTATTACAGATGACAAAAATATTGGCCGAGTCATTACATAATCATTTGGAGACATGCGTAAGACCAGTTCTTTTCTTTCAACAAGAAGTAATCACGCTCCCTACATTGGAGTTAAAGTTCGCCTATTTGCCAGCAATCACAAATAACGAGAAGGCACTAGACTTCAATGCATTAGACCGCTGATGCCCTGATTATAATCAAGTATCTAGCATATGTTTGCGCCTAGTTGTAATGTTGCGTCTATGTTATATGGTAATTTACGGCGGGAACGTTTAAGGTATGTGCGTAGGGTCATTAGCATTTTGACTTCAAAATCGTCTAGGAACGCTTAACTGGTCTCCTATGCTCTGTTGCGGGAAATTCAGAATGTTGCTCTAAATGGCGAGTCGCGCCAAGTGCCCGAACGCTGCCGGATGGTGCTAAATTTCGCTGAGCCGACGCAGCAAATAGCCTCCGCTTTGCAATTTGCGCTGCGTCCAACCAACGATCACGTCGTTACTGGGATTGCCCAAGGGAAATTACCATGTATGAAGTTCTGTATTATTATTATTATAGGAGGCCACGTGCCTGCGACAGCTACTGCATAGGCTAACTATGGAAACCTGCTATGTCATTGGCTAAATAACAGAATCGGTACTTCCTGGAACCATCAGGTGAGGCTGTTATAGTCTCTTGGGTATTACATGACACTCAATGATTGCGGTCGACACGAAGGCAGGTTAGATTAAAGGCTGGTGCAAAGGAAAACCCTCAATGTCGCCGGTCGGACGAGCGCAAAAGGCGTATGTGACGAGTGTCCGTTAGGAAACGCTTGCGTCACCGACTCGGACGGTTTCGACCAGGAACGGCACGAAAGGCGCTCACCTTTGTGTAGGACTTGGAGATGCAGGTTAAAAGCAATTGTGAAGTCCACAAGAAGACGGAGCGTGTGAAGTAAAAAAACGCCTGTACTAACGCGACCAGCTGGAGCAAAACTGCATTCTGCTTTTGCAGAATACTTCCCGCAAGTACGCAGTTACTGGTGCTGAGTGAATGTACTGCGTGAAAGTACTGGTGAGTGTGTTGCAGTGTTGTTTTGTGTCTCGTCTGTGTCTATTCCTCTCGCTCTCTCCTTCTGTGAAGAGAGCTAGCTTCATTTAAGCTAGGCTTAAGGTTTGGATATCGCAATAAACTGGCATCAAATCCATTTTTACCCATGTATTGGGTGATCTCTCGAAGCAGGGTAGTTTTACGGCTACTCTGTGGGGACGCACAGCATTATCTGCACGGCTAAGTTTGTTGCTACGTAACTTAGTGTTAAAAAATAGTAAGCATGGGGCATCTGTAGATCTAACGTATGCTTCTGACGCACACGACAGCTGATAGCAATTATCGTGTAAAATGTATTGTTGGCAATAAGCAAACACGCACAGTTTAGGTATCAAC